>LPNX010894154.1:59882-125327 GCA_001517045.1 Pseudotsuga menziesii
TCCATAAAATCCGCTTGGAAATTTTTTTTTTGGGCACAATTTCAATAAAATGTGGTTGGAATTTAAAAAAAAAAAAGGTTTTATGTTAAAATGGTTAATGTTTAAGGGTGCTGAATCTATTTTTACTATCAAAATTGGGATTAAAACATAGTTGCATTCTAATTTTTAAAATAAAAAAAAACTACTTATTTTGGAAAAGAAATGGGCCTCTAGGCTAAATTGTGGAATTATGTTAAGTCATCATTTACAGATTTATATTGTGTTTGAGAAATTTCCTTTTTATAAAACTAGAAAATAAGTAAAAAAATGAAAACCAGCATAATAGGTCGATGGTATGTTGTTGGAATTGTTTTTTTTAAATATATATTTGTGTGGTAAAAATAATTTCCAAGGTGTATATATTTTCAACCATATAGTACCAAGGGTCATTTTTTCTTAAAAAATGTGAAAAGAGTACTATAAAGCATTGTAAATGAAGTTTTTGGGTATTTTTCCATAGAAAAAGGAGGAAAAGCCAAACAAGAAGCATAATCACACCATAATGGAACAAAAATGGAGGAGAGCCTCTTTAGAACAATTAAAACTAGAAATAAATAAAACTAACAATGAAATATATATATATATATCTTAAATAAGAAATTAGAAAAAAAAAATTATAAAAAATTGTCCTCAAGTCATGCACCCACGTGTATGCGGGATCATGTATGAGAAATGGAAGATGTGGAAGATGTGTAAGAAGACGTTTTTGTGCCTAGAGGGGTTGTGCAACCGAGTATAGGAGATGATGTTGTAATGTTCTTTCCTAACAAAATAAAAATAAAAAATAAAAATTTTAATTATCCATCAAAATAAATGTCCTCAAGAAAACACAACCTAATATGGGGGCGATGTTGTAATGTTCCTACCTAACAAAACAATAAAAAATAAAAAAAGTAATTATGGGCCAAAAACATTGCAGTCCACAAAAACAACCCAATATGAGGTAGATAATGTAATGTTCCTACCTAGCAAAATCATAAAAAATAAAAATAAAAAATTATCAAACCATGTGCAAGGCCTTCTAAACAACTCATGGTTTAGGAGGACATTGCAAATGGTTTTCAAACCATGTGCAAGGTCTCCTAAACAACCCATGGTTTCATTTTACATGGTTTAGGAGGGCCTTGCAAATGGTTTTAAAACCATGTGCAAGGCCTCCTAAACAACCCATGGTTTTATTGTATATGATTTAGGAGGGCCTTGCACATGGTTTTAAAACCGTGTGTAAGGACCTCCTAAACAACACATGGTTTTAATGACTTTAAAATTATTTCCAATCCTAAATCAATAGATTTTATCCCTTTTAGTGCGTGATAAAACCTAGGATTTGGATCTAGTCTAGTTTACACTATTATAAAATATAACTAAGTTGAGCCTATATCTTGTACTTTTGCTTAGATTTAGCATACAACTCTTTTGCATGTATAAAAAAAAACAAATGCTTCTCCAAAACATCTCTATATACTATAATAACACTACATTTACATTTAACTACAAATGAATATGACAATAGTGCTCTAAATATTTTGCTTAGAGAATTGTACAATCAATAAAAAGAACTAAAAAATATTGTCTTTAAAACATAACATTACTGGAATATTTCATTACACTCCTCACTAGAATTATGCTAGATAATTTCAAAGCAAAAAAACTCAAGTTTCATTTTTTTTTTTTACAAAGGATTTGAGAGAATTAGAGAATGAGGAGCACACAAGGTAGATGTTGTTGCTTATTCCGTTAGGTCTTTGAGTAGTTAGACATAGATATTATCATTACACAATTAAATGGATACTAGGTAGATTTGAGTATCAATAAATAACAAATATTTTTTCTATAATCATCTTGAATGATTAATAGACTTATCTAGATAAGAAATACATGGTTACCCTCCATAAAGGGGAGTCTTCCTAATCATCATAGACAAACCTAGTTGAGAACACAATTAGTATGTAGATAGCCAATGTGGATGAATGACTAAAATATCATAAGCAACTAGAGAACATTCAAAATTGGTAGCTATGGAGTAGGGTTTGAGACCTAAATATCATCGGTTCGAAATCAAATTTCTCTGATCATAGAAATACTTTGGATGAATTAGGTGAAGTGAATCTACATAAATTTCTTTTATAGGCACCAAATTCTAAAAATAGTATAAAAATAGAAAGGAGTAATCCAATGCTTGGATGGAGTAAAGAGATGAATACGAGTCCTCTTTGCAGGTGAAACCGCTTTAGAAATATATCAAATGACAAGACAAAATTAAATATTCATAAAACTAGGTCTCGTTGGTGTATATATATAGGAGACTAAGGATATAATTACAATTATATCCAACCATGAAATTATGATTAAGGTCATATTGATCATTAAAGACAATAATAATATAATAATAGAAATGTAATATCACAATATGTATGGTTTAACATGCCCCTCCCCTTCAAACAAGTGTTGTCCTAAACACTTGATTTACTTTGGATGTTTTGCATTAAGAAATCATCTTCTCATGTCACCTCTTATATTGGAATGTTCTTCCACTTGATGCAGTGCTCAATAATAGCTCGATTAGCAATTGCTTGGTCCTTATGTCGAGGATTATTTCAAATTCTAGTATCAATTTCTCTTCTTTATCAATCTCTAATAAAATTGTTGTTAATTTTATTGTAACTTCGGAAGATATTCCAAGTAATATTGTATTCCTCGCTAGGGAGATGAGTTTGGTCTTGTCAATTTCAATAAAATAAGCAATGTAAATATTTGGATGCAAGTCGGGTCATTAGTACCAAAGTGCCATTATAATAAATACTATTTGTGATGTCGAGTTGGACAAGTCAGCCCTAGTGGTTAGAGAAGTTGGCCCCACTAAGTGGGAGGTCAAGTCAGCAGAAGAATATAAATAGGAGGCACCTCCCTTCATTTGTACTCACTCACTCAAGTTGTTTTTAGCAAGAGAGAGAAGTAGTAGCACACAAAAGAGAAGCAGGAAGTTGTTGTTTGAGTCTTACACTGCAGTGGTTGAGTTCTATGCTGAGGAAGTTTTGTGGAGTTTTCTCCTTTGTGGTTTCCCAGAGGAAAATATATATGTTCTTCTATTCTTATGTTTTTGTGCATGTTGTTCTTTTAATGATCTTCTAGTGGCTAATTGTTTAAAGATATAATATAAACAATTTTAAATAAAAATCAACATGGTATCAAAGCCTTCATCAAAGGAGACACTGCACATCTAGGGTTTGTTATTCTTAAGAAACCTATCAACAAATCAACCTGAAAAGAAGGCTCCTCAAACTTGCCTCTGAAGGGTGCATCTTTCTGTGGTGACAAAGTTGAAATCTAAGAATTTTCAATTTTGGACGTGTTACTACTATGACGACAAACTAGGGTTTTAGTTTTCCAGGGTTCTCATCATCAATCTCAGAAAAAGGAAGAGACAGTCTACCCCACCTCAAGAGGGTGCATATTTTCCATCATTCAACTCCACCTGTGATCCCAACTACAAAATTAGGGTTGTTTCTCCAAACCCTAGAACCTCTGAATTAGGGGTTGTCTTCTGCAAGTAAATATTATTTTATCTTTTTCCATTTGAGGTTCTCAGTTTCTTAAAGATGACAAAGAATACCAAGCTAGATGAAAAGCTTGAAGGGGATAGAAAGTTTTCAGCATGGAAGTACAGAATCATGCTCATCCTCTAAGACAATGATCTAGATGAATTTGTGAAAGAGGAAGTGAAAGAACTAGAAGAAGCTGAAGATAAATCCAAGCACAAGAAGGATATGATCGTAGCTAAGAGAATCATAGCTGATTCAATCAAAGATAGCCTGATCTATTGGGACGCGCACCCTAACGGTCCTTAAGATGGGTAACTCCACGGGTATTGACTCAAAATAGTCTTAGGGGTGTCGGGGTTGAGTCAAAGTCGTCTGTTGGAATAAACCCATGGTTTAAGCCTAGGGTTTAGGGTTCGAGGTACCCATGGTTTAAGACCATGGTTTTGTAATAGTGCGCCATATAAATAAGCACTTGTGTAAAGAAGCAAGGTTAGGTTTTATGATGTAAGAAGAATTAAGGCGAAGCTAAGGTTATTTTGGTAAGAAAAGGTTAAGTCCCAGCTGTGTGCATGGACAACCTCTGCAGCTGTGTGCGCAGAGGCCTGTAGCTGTGTGCGCGGCTTTAAGGACTTGAAGGGATTTACAGCTGAGTGCGCAAATCAGAACTGTGATTTTATAGAAATTTGAATAAAACGCACTTCTGTGGACGTATCCCCTACACTGGGGGTGAACCGCGTTATATCTAGTGTTGTGGTTCTTGTGTTATGTTGTTATGTTCTTTTATGCATTGATAAGTATATATAAATATGATAAGTAAGATCGCTGCTAACAAATAGCTTCGCTGTGAATTCCCAGTAAAGGGTTAAGCAAGTCATTATCTGCTTATCTATCTGTGAAGTTATATATATGAATGTCGAAGCTTCTGTGTTAATTGATTAAAATTATTAAAGGATAAAGGTACAGTAATATCCCTCTTCTGCTTGCAGAAACCTGATTCTGCGGCACCCCATAGCTGTTTCGGGTGAGACTGCAACCTGCTCGCGGGTTGTTTCCAAAAGGGCCAACACAATGGGTCTTTTGTTGGTGTGAAGCAAAAGGTATAAACCTGGGTCTTCCCTATTTCCCAACAAATTGGTTCCGTTGCCGGGACTTAAACTCAGTATCTGCTAAAGAGGGTTTTATGTCGTAGCTCGAGGGCTATGATCTGGAGCCCCTCTATGAAGGAAATTGGTGATTGGCTCAACAAGACTTAACTGAAGTTTGTTGTGCAAGAAAACAAAGATCCGTGTCATAGTGCAAGTGACTTTTTATGAAGGTATGTTTTTGTGATACTTATGGTAAGTTTTTGAATTCATTTACTCTGAGAATTAAAACTGCTATTGGATTGAAAACGAATATTGTTGATTGAGTCAACCTGTTAGATTTTGTAGTACTAATATATGTTTGCAAGTGATAATACCCTCACCGAGCAAAGTGGTTTGCTGCGAAGTGGAAAAATGTACAAGCGAGATTTGGGATCCTATTCCTTGGGTTAGGATACCGTGCCTCCCCCTGTAAATCCTGCAGATTTTGAACCTGAAGCAAACCCTCCGGTCACCCTACAGTGCAAACCTAGTCCCCCGGAAAACCCGTCATAGTCCAAAAGCTCCCCTAGTCCGAGTATTCCTGTCACAGGTCAGGCCACTCCAGTAAACCCCCCCCCCGCCTACTTCCTGCCCCCCTCCCATCCCCCCTATATCTACCATGGCCCATCTGACCGATGATATTAGGCTCCCTGCCTTCAAAGGAACTGGATTGGAGGATCCAGAATAGTTCTGGTTTTTATGTGAAGTAGTGTGGAATGCTAACAACATTACGGATCCACCTGAATGAAGCGCGCAGCTCGTTACTTCTTTCAGGGACCGGGCTTTGACCTGGTTCATGAAATTCTCCAGTACGCAAAATCCTGCTTTAGATGATACCAAGGTAGCAATAATCAAAGAGTTTAAGAAACCCAAATCTGAGTCGCAGTGTATCACTGAATTGAAAGAGATTCAGCAGCAATGTGGCGAATCAGTGTGGGACTTTGACCAAAGGTTCAAAGTTCTACTATACCAAGTCAATTTTACCATTGGACCTACGGAGCACAAGGAATGGTTCATTGCCACATTGTTACCACATATCAG
Source organism: Pseudotsuga menziesii (assembly GCA_001517045.1). Classification (NCBI taxonomy): domain Eukaryota; kingdom Viridiplantae; phylum Streptophyta; class Pinopsida; order Pinales; family Pinaceae; genus Pseudotsuga; species Pseudotsuga menziesii. The sequence goes on from LPNX010894154.1 coordinate 65,629, forward strand.
AACTCCTCTCATGCAACAGAAGGTTGCTGACCAGCAAGAGGATCTGGAAATCACAATGAAGCTTGAGACTGCCCCTTGTATAAGGAGCAAGTCGACATAAGTCGACTTGAACGAAGACCGACTTAGTCGATCAGCCGACTAAGTCGAGAGACCGACTACGTCGGTCGGCTGAGTAAACACAGTAGTTAGTCTGTTAACTAATAGTCGTGTCGGTTCGGTGAACCGACAGGTAGTTATGATTGTAACTGTTTGTAACCTGTATATATTAGGCTGTTGAGCCACAAAAGAACGTAGTTCAGTTCTTGGCTTTGGTATGATCTATTGAGAATAATATAATATGTTTATCTTATCAGTTCTTGTCTCTTGTATCTGTGTATATTTTATGTATTATTGGTAACCTTATGTGATCTGTGAGATTACAACATTGGTTCCGTTGCCGGTAGTACATAGCTGGAATATATGCTCACATATGATACCAGAGCAGGAGATCAAGGACTGGTGGGAGCGAAAAATTGCTAACTATCTACAAAATTATGCAAGAAGGAACAGATTGATAGTCGCAGAAGCAAAAGCCAGATTTTTCACTGAAACTCACGAAAAATTTGTCGAATCCGTGCCACATCTATTGAAGCAGCTTTTGGATGAGAAAACCGGACAAGACTAAAGAAGCACAGTTACTCCAGAAACTGATCCGAGGAGGACGTACAAATCTCTCGGAGTGGTTCGAAAAGATAGCCGACGACTTCTGTGAGGAACAAGCAGTCGAAGACAGGACTTCTGTGGAAACTGTTCGACACAAATTTTTCACAGAACTTACCGATCAATTCTTGTGTTCCTTACCGGGTTTACTGTTCAAGTTTCTAATAGAGAAAGGAGCAGGGCACATTGTTGAACCTCAACCTCTATTACGTGAACCACCCTCAAACACTAACTGGACGGAGAAGCAGAAGCAGTGGGAAAAATTCATTGCTGAAAGGGAGTGGGAATACTTCCTGAGTAAGTAGACAACATCCGAGCTTTATAAAAAAGCGTCGGGTAGGCCATGGGGGGGTAGCTGGTCGTGTGTCGGACCTAGAGCATAGTGGATCCTAGTCGACCAGAGCCGTCGTCACCAGTAATGCATAATCGACCGAAGAAAGAACTGAAGGCATAGTATTGTACTACAGTATGTCGGACATTAAGAGAATCGAAAGGGATGAAAGACAGAAGAAAAGGGAAGCCAGACGAGAAAGGGCCGCAGAGCTGCAGCAAAACCCTAGGGAGACCGACCATGATGAAGTACCACCAGAGTCGGGTCATGACCGACGCAGAGAAGGTGAAGAAGAAGAGGTGTCCCCTGAAGATGATGAAATGTGGATAGAGCAGCCGGAAGCTCTCCAACTAATTGTTCCCGACGAAGGAGTAACCCTTTCCATAGTAAGTCCACGTACCAGAATACAAACTATTATTGAAGATGACATTCCACTAAGAGCTGGTGACATTACACTCTGGAGCCGACTAGGCGATGAACCATACCTGGGACGACATCTTGTAATACGTCGACCGATCGAAGGGAATTGGGTGACCTTTCAAACGGCACCCTCCTTTCGTAGTATCCACTTGCTCCTGCCGACACATGAAGGAGCACCCCCCCTGCCACACACAACTTCAGAAGATACACAAGAGTCAGACTTGAGCACGCAAAGTGACAGTGGGTCATTAAGAAGACAAATTATCAACAATCCGCTATTCGACGAGAAAGAGTCGACACCCGACGAGAGCACATGTTCCGTCGACCAAAACCCCATCGTCACCCCGACAGATTCGTCTGACTCAACCACCCCACCCCTTACAACACCACCTCCCCCACCTCCACCTCCACCTCCACCCCCAACTCCGACATCATCAGAGAGTAGTGAAAGTGACTCCGACATGGGTCACGGATCTGCTCAAATTCCCCTTTATGAGGGTGACGAAGACCCCAGACGACACTGGTTTGTCTGTGAGTCGATATGGGAGGCTAACAAAGTAACAGAAGAAGACCGACAGATGGCCCAGTTCGCAGGAGCCCTTCGGAAAAGAGCTCTCACATGGTATATGACATTTACCGAAAGGCAACCTAGAGCAACAAAATCAAAGATAAAGACGCAATTCCTATCATTCTTCAAGACTCCAGATGCTAAACACCTGGCAGCCAAGAAGCTGAAGACGACCCAATAGAAGCCAGGAGAAACAGTCCGCGATTATGATAAAAGATGGAAGGATCTACTGAGTCAGTTGGACTATGTCATCGACGAACAATTACTCATTCAATGGTTCCTTGCAGGACTTTCACAGAAAGTTCGCCGACACATCAGTCTGGAGACCTTCAAGTCGTACGAAGATGCGTTGACAAAAGCTTTGCAGGTCAAGATGGATGAAGACATACCTGCCTGCCCGACCGACCACCGCTTGGAAGAACAGCTGGAGAATATGCAGAAGTCCTTGAAGGAGATCACACTTAAGAACCAAGACATCTGGTGTACTAGCTGTTCAACTGCTGGACATACAAAAGATAACTGTCGACAGCAATTCAGTCGACAAGATGTCCGTTTTGTACAGACAAAGGTGTTTTGCGACATCTGCCAGGAACGAGGAGACCATTCCACCACCGACTGTCCTTACAATATGAAGAATGGCAAAGCTTCCTGGTGTGCTATATGCGAAACTGCAAATCACAACACGGCCGACTGCCATCTCAACCTCAAAAATAGACAAAACTACCAGGCCGTCTACCAGACTAATGCTGTAGCACAGAACACAGAGCAGAAAAATAACAATAATCAGAATGGGCAACGAAATGATGGCCGACGCTACGACCGTCAGAATGAAAATCGACGACCAGGGTTTGGACGAACAGGTCGATTCGTTGGAAGTCGAGAAATCCGAAGTCGTCAACCTACTCAATGCTTTATTTGTTACAAAGAAGGGCACAGATGCGCAGACTGTCCGTACAAGGACACGAGTGATCTGAAATTTTGTACACATTGTGGGGTAGGCGATCACTTCTTGGAGGATTGGCCTACAATGTTGGAAAAAATTAGTAATAAAAAGAATGTTAATGTCTTGTCTTGTGTCCAGAAGAATGATGTCATAACTACTAAGAATTTGCACATCGTCACTCGACAAGGCACTAAAACGGGGCCTGACAATCCTTAGATTAGTAAGATCACACACACAAACACATACCCTGACCCTTGCAAGGAACAACACACATATCAGGAAGCCACAAACATATTTACAAAACTTGCACAGCACGAAGACATAAGTCACAGTCGACACGAATCGACACAGCATCTAACCCGTCTCATTGAAACAGATAAATATGTCAGTCAGTTCATTGATTTATTGCATCAAATCAAAAGCACTAACTCTGAGAAACAAACGAAGAACATCTGTAGTCTAAATCAAAGAGACAAAAACGATGTCGATCCTCTTGTCGTCCTGGAAATTGAAGGTTTCCATGTCCGACAAGTGGTGCTTGATTTTGGGTCTCAGGTAAATATAATGACCCGGGATACCTGGGAACGGATGGGACGACCTCGACTCTATGAGTCAGGCATTTATCTGAAACTAGCCGACCAGGGCCTTATTGAACCCATTGGGGTTTGGAAAAATGTAGACACCACCATTAAAGGCATATCGACTAAGGTTGATTTCGAAATTATTGACCCAAAGGAAGGGTCTAGCTCCTTCCCATCCCTTGTAGGTCTACCTTGGGGTAGAAAGATGAAAGCCTCTATCTCTCTAGATAAAGAACGTATTAAACTTAAAGGAAATGGTCAAAAGGTCATAGTACCTATTAACGCCTCCCAAGGCCAACCCTGGGTTGAACCAATTGATGAGGAAGTCGATATCCGACAACTTTATCAGATCCAAAACAATACTGATTACACAGAACCAAACGCCCAAGGGGAGCTTTACTTAGGTAATCTCGACTCAGTTGGTTATAATTCAGATGCTGAACTGTATGAATGTGAAACGGAAAACTATGAAACACAAGCAAGAGGGTGCTGGACTATCCAAACAGTACAGAAAAAACCCACCCGACAGTGCTTTCTAGTCTCAATTATCCCCAAGATTTTTGAGAGAAAAATAAGAGAACACCCTACCTTACAACCGACCAACGAAACAATCAGGACACAAACAAGGTATAAGGAAAGGGAATCCCCAGTCATGCATGTTGAACAAGTGTCTAAGAACATTGGAGAACATGGCCGACTACAAAGCTTAGTAGAAACCTTCACCGGTCAAGCAGCTAGATGGTGGGATACCCATCAGACAAAACTTCAAACCTGGACTAGTGCTGCAACTTACTTTGTTGAAAGGTTTGGTGGCAAGAAGCTCACCCCACAAGCACAGATCCCCATATTTACTCAAGGCCCGAACCCAGAAGAACACGTCCAAACTTGTGAAAAATAATGGAGAAGCCTAGGACATAAGGATGAGAGAGCCTGGCCACACTTGTTTCCCTCAACCCTAGACGACTTTCCTAGCAAATGGTATAAAATGGAGGAAGCAAAAGGTGAAACCTTTTTCTGGAATGAACTCAAAGAAAATTTTATCCAAACCTTCAACTTTATCCCTGAAGATCAACAATTAGTCGAGCCAGCACAACAAATTAAACAGTTTATTCAACTGACTGAAACATTCCCTGACAAAGACCCTCGACAGGTCAAGCACTGTAATAGTCTCCACATAGGATCAAAATTCGAGTCGACCCGATTAAAATTGGAGAATGAACACACCGAAGGTAAAAGCTTCAGATGGAAATCCAACCATGCTGAAACAACAAAACCGATCCACTCTGTGCTTAGGGTCGCGACTACCGAAAAACCTGACCTCGACCGAATGACTGCAGCCGACTTCCCTGCTACATTTTCACAGTTCCAGGAAGGAAGCCGACCAATAAATGAAGCTAAGGCCCCAGAATGGTTAGATTCCAAAGTAAAAACCAAAGAGGTTGACATTTCAAATGACGACCGACCAAAATTAGCTAAGATTGGTGATTATTGGAATGAGCAACAAACTGCCTAAACAGGTTCGGGTGTTATTAGGACATACAGGGTACTATAGGAAGTTTATCCGACATTACTCAGATATGACCTACCCCCTAGAAGAACTACTCAAGGATGATATAGAATTTAAATGGACAGAGGAATGCCAAATCTCCTTCGACAAACTAAAGAGAAAACTGGTCGAAGCCCCCATACTTAGATTTCCAAATTGGTCGATCAAATTCCATGTGCATATCGATGCATCAGGCATAGCAATTGGAGCTATCCTGACTCAACCAGGAGACGATGGAATGGACTACCCTATAGTTTACAGCAGTTGAAAACTAAATAAGGCTGAAAGGAACTACTCAACCACCGAACGGGAAGCCCTAGGAATGGTCTTTGCACTTCAGAAATATCGACACTACCTATTAGCTAACCCCTTCATATTTTACACCGACCATCAAGCTTTGAAATACCTCGTAAACAAACCCCTTCACCATGGTAGAATCTGTCGATGGCTCTTACTGTTCCAAGAATTTGAATTTGAAGTAGTTGTCCGACCAGGGAAGCTAAATGTCGGACCCGACCACCTATCCCGAATCGACACAGGAGAGGAACCAACTGGAATTGACGACGACCTACCAGATGCACATCTATTTCGTATAGAGGCAGTACCAGAAGAACTGGAGGAAATTGCTCAGTTCCTAGAAATAGGTCAAGGACCAGAAGGCCTGAACACTAAAAAGAAGCAAATCCTAGCTATGAAGGCTGCCCCCTACAGCCTCATCAACGGATTTCTATACAAAATGGGGTTAGACGATGTTCTTAGAAGATGTGTACTTGCCCATGAATGAGAGAAAATCATGCACGAAGCACACTACGGACCAGCAGGAGGACACTTTCAGGCCGACACAACTGCTAAGAAAATTCAATAGTCTGGATTATGGTGGCCGACGCTTCATAAGGATTGTAAAACCTTTGTTAGTCGATGTGACAGATGCCAATGACTTGGTCGACCACTGCCAAGTACAGAAATGCCCCTGATCTCCGTAAACCCTAGTCTTACATTTGAAATCTGGGCTATAGACTTCATAGGACCATTCCCTGTACCATCCCGACGATCAGGTGCAAGGTATATTATCACTGCAGTAGAATATGTTACTAAATGGGCAGAAGCAGAACCTGTCGAGACCTGTTCAAGTGAAGTAGCTGCTAAGTTCATTTATGAAAATATTATTACTCGATTTGGATGCCCACTCACTCTGATCAGCGACTAAGGATCACACTTTGTTAACAAAACTATCAAAAATCGAACCGACAAGTTTCACATCGAACACCGACATAGTACAGCATACCACCCTCAGTCGAATGGTGCAATTGAAGCTTTCAATAAAACACTGACAAAGGGACTGACTAAAATATGCAGTGCTGACAAAGATGACTGGGATGAGAAGATTCCTGCAGTTTTATGGGCATACAGGACAGCCTACAAACGGTCGACTGATCAAACCCCATTTTGATTGGTATATGGACAAGAAGCAGTCGTACCTCTGCACTTCAGAAAACAGGCACCTATCATTGCACAGATACTACATGTCGACGTCGAACAGGCCAGGAAATATCGGATACTTCAACTCAATAAATTGGAAGAACATAGACTTATGGCCATCCAGCACCAAGAAATACAAAAACAGCAGCAGAAAGCTTGGCACGACCGTAATATCAGAAACAAAAATCTGTCAGTCGGTGACCTCGCCCTACTATATAACAGTCGAGTCAAAGGAAAGCCTAAGAAACTTCACACAGAATGGATGGGACCTTATGTTGTCGAAGAAATACATCCCAATGGGTCGGTCCGACTAAAAACATTGCAAGGCTTGGTATTTCGGAAACTCGTTAATGGAGCCTGACTTAAACGATACAGAAATAAAAAAAAAAAAAAAAAATCATATAACGGTCTTAACTGACACCAAAAAACTATAAAAAGATACAAAAATTCCAAAAACCATAAACTGTACACTCAGAAACCACCGTCATGATAGCCACTCAACCATTCGACAACCGACTTCATTTCCATCGACCATCTTCATCGACCGACCATGTCGACCATTCTCACCACCGACACCGACCGTCGACCTGGAGCGTCCCATCCCGCATTAATGGCCTCGAGCCCCGCACCAGATTCACGAAATTGCACTCGAGTGTTGCAGTTGGCCTGTCAAGTCCACCATTAATTCACCCAGTTCGACACTCCACCCCACCCGCGCCTATAAATAATGGACATCCCACAGTTCATTTACCACACCACGCACCTACTGAGCATTCAAACTCCCAGTCGACTGAAATTTGTGAACCCTGTAAGAATTTCGACCAGTCTGAGCAGTCAGAAACCATGGCACCAAAACGCACCAGAGCTTCGGCTAAGGCTCAAGAACTTCAGGCAGCAGACTCACCCCTACTCCAGCGACTAAAGCGAATCCAAAACGCGAAAGTCCAGGAGGGTCCGTTTCAAAAGCTATGGACGGAGATTCAAGAATGGACGTTTGAAGACCGACGGATGACCCCCCAGGCTGAGAAAGTTAGGCGTAGCACCATATATGCCTATGCAAACGCACCTATCATGGCCAGCTTCACTGGTACAAAGGAATCCGTGGTCAAATTCATCATCAGTCGTTACCACAACGGCAGATTTTACTTTGACCGACCGGTCGACATCAATGGAGATGTTATCTCCCGACTTACTGGTCTATCAAATCAGGGTGACCCGGTCCCCATTGGGATCAAGGAAGGACTAGTCAAACACTTTACAGGTTCGACGTCGGGCAAGAACTCCAAGGGTCTGATGATTAGTCAGATCGAGGCACGAACTCCACAGATTGTGGCAAAAATCATCGCCATTACTCTCACCTTGGCTGGTCGTAGCAGTGACCTCAAGCTGGAAATACTGGACGCCATCGACCAGATTACAAACAACGGCCGCATTTTTCGATGGGCAGACTACCTCGCAGACCTGGTTAAAACCATATGCGAGCGCTGTCAGGAAACAGGAGGTATCATCAAATTCCCCTCCTTAATTATTTGGATTGCTATGTATTATATCTGTCCGGAAGGCAGTCCTGTCTTCCGAGAGCCGACTAGGTTCGAGATGCACAGGTTCAAACCCTTTTCCCAAAAAGGAACTGTGCATGAACTCAACCAAGGTAAGGTATTTCTGGAAAACCGGTTCCAGCAGCTTAAGCTGTGCATGACAAGGTGGAGGGTTCCCTAGAACATCCGACAACACCTCCCATCCGACTCACACATATAGCTGGAGCTCGACCATACATCCGTATGGTCGTCAAACACTCAGGATTCCAATGCCAGGGACCTCGACTACTATCCCACAGTCGAGCAGATCTTTCGGGAGTTGTCTAGGCAGACAAAAACCAAAATTCAAATCCCGGAGGCTGCAAAACCGGTCGACTTCTCTATAGTCGAACCTCTGACCGACCAGGAGAAGGAGGAAGATTACGAGCTGCACCTGTATATCAGCACTTTTGTGACGCAGGACACTCCAACTGGCACTCCTGGTCGGGTGCACTTAATCGTAAAACATCCGACTGCACCAGTAGTGGACCCTCCGACCGAGCAACACCAGACACCACCACCAACACAACAACCAGTACAACAAACAGCTCCCCCGGCTACTCAGACGGTCGACCCCGCTCAGACCCCGACAGGAGAAGTCGAGGAAGACAACCCTGAGTATGCTGTGTCTCGGAGCATTCTCAAGAAACTGGCAAAGGAGATAGCAACTGAGAGAAGAAACATCAAACTGCAGAAACGTCAGCAAGGCAAAGGTAAGCGTAAGCTTGTCCTTGCTGACTCCACAGACGATGAAGACGAACTGGCAGCCTCAGCCCTTGATATTGTCAAGGATTCCCGAGCAAACAAGGTAACTGTTGAAACCCAGTTTCAACGTTTTGTTGATGAAGGTGCACCGGAAGGTCGGCCAAAGAAGGCCAAAACAACACCACTGTCTGAAGATGTGGTCGACCTGGTGACAACTCCTCCCCCTCCATCTCTGACTAAAATAGTCGAGGAGCAAGCACCAGTGCAGCAGGCCGCCATGTCCCCCGAAGACTTTGCAAGAGTTATCCCTGAGGCACTCAGAGCTAGAGCAAGCTTGGACCAGGAGCTTAGAGCCTTCTTTACAACACTGCCTGCACTGTTCAAATCAGCGCAGACAATCAAGACAACAAATCCCCTTAAAGCAAGCGAAAAGACATATGCACACCAAAAAACAGTATTTACAAGGGTGCATGACGGTGGTGACATTGCGGGACATGAACAGACCTTCACCGACTACCAAGTCCCACCGGAAGAAGACGTTATATCTTCCGACCAAAGTCCCCAACACCATTCTCCATCACCACCAGGATCAGGAAACCCTTCCTCCCCACCCCCACCACCATCATCTCCACCACCTCCACCACCGCCTGATTCACAGCCGAGACCACCACCATCACCACAGCCGGAGGTGGACATACCACCTCCCCAAACCGAAAAACCCCCGACCACTGAACCAACCCCTCCGACACACACCCCCTCGACCTCTGATCCACCTTCCACTTCATCTTATCAGTTCTTGTCTCTTGTATCTGTGTATATTTTATGTATTATTGGTAACCTTATGTGATCTATGAGATTACAACACCCCTGTCGGAGATAATTCTGGTATTGCTCAAATCCAAGCAAAGTTGGCAGCCATGGATCTGGAGCTCCACGATATGAAGACCAAAAGAATTGGCCGCGAAGAGGTTTGGTGTACTCAATGTCGGACAGAGGGTCACGACAAGGAACGATGTCCTACGGTAAGAAATTACCTGAATACTAGTGCGCCAAACCCATTTCCCCTGCAAGTTCTATATTGTGAGCTCTACAGAGTAACCAGTCAGCATCGACCTGAGGACTGCTATCTTCTAAAAAGGTATGGACAAGGACCTAATAACCCCTATTGTAACTTCTGTAAGTCTGTCGGACATAATGAAGATGAGTGTCGCAGTTATGACCTCATGAAAGAATGCACCTACGGCACCTACCGGGTGCAGAATGAGGGACAGAACAATGATGGCTATGGTTACCGCAGTGGTGCCTCCAGTAGAGGTTCCTTTGGCAGTCAGGGTCTTGGTGGTATGGCCGGCAGAGGCCAAGGCCAGGTTGTGTGTTACAACTGTAACCAAGGCAGGCATCTAGCTAGGGATTGTCGGAACCCAACTACGACATGTCGATATTTCCGCGCAGTAGATCATGTGATCGAGCAGTGTCCGCAACTGATAGATAAGATCCAGGAAAGAAACAGTGGCCCTACCCAGAATATTTAGTTGATTTCTATCGAGCAAAGACCGGTCCCCGCCATTAATGTTGTTACGTAGAGTGGACCTACAACACACCTACAGAGTACGGAGACATAGCCTCCCGAGGCGTGGGTTTGAAAGGCCCCGAAAAAAACCCTAACCTTTGATCTCCAATGAGAAAAAGAGACATTCATGAAATCCAAGAGAGATTTCGATGGCCCTAGCACAACAGTAGCACCTGTGCAACCACATCAGCCACACTCGCAGCCGGAAGAAGCTTCGACGGATAAAGTAAGTACATTGTCCTACTTTTTACAGAGTTGCTTAAAACTTTTGAGAAATCAGGAAGCTTTGAGTGAATTGCAGAGAGTTATTGCTTCCTGCAAACCTCAGCAAAACTCTAGCCGGGAAAAAACTGTTAATAGCATCAGAAGAACTGGTAGGGAAATGAGATTGAACGCCTAGATAAGAGAGTATGATATGACTGATGTCATTCTGGACCTCGGATCGAAAGTCAATATCCTAGCCAAGCAAACCTGGGAACAAATGGGAAAACCTACTCTTGCTTGGTCCCCTATACAGTGGAAGTTAGCCAATCAGCAGAGGATTATGCCCCTAGGGAGGTTCCCTAGTGTTCCAGCAGATATTGATGGGGTTAATAATTTAGCATACTTTGAAGTTATTGAGATCATGGATGACAGCAATCCCTATCCAGCTCTGTTAGGCATTGAATGGGCAATGGACAATGCTGCAGTCATTAACCTTAAGAGGCGACAAATGACCTTCGAAGGGAAAGATTTTAGAGTCATAGTACCACTGGACCCCTCGCAAGGAGAAAGGTACACAGAACCCCTCAGAGACAAAGATCAGGATGATCTGCAGCACATCTATAATATTATAGCCAAGGTAGAAGATCATGTTGGTCCTACTAACAAAGGTCTCACGGAGTGGGAGAGTGGTAGCTCCTGTATGTCGGACTCAGATGATGAGTTGGGGAATTGGCAGAACAAACTGCATGAGCTACATGGACATAGATGCACCCATATTACCAAATCTCTCAGATGGATTGGCGCACAGGTAAGCGTCCTACCTATTTATGATGGCTTGTCAGATCCAGGACAGTTTATTGCTCAATTCTCAGCGCAGGTACCAGACCCACAGAAGATGGAGATTGTAGACTCAGTATTTAGAGCCACAATAGCTAGATGGTGGAATGCCCACAAGAAAAACATTCCTAGTTGGGGAGCCTATCAGAAGCTCCTTCACATGAGATTTATGGATCATCCCTAGGAAGTGCGAGGCAGGTTTGATGGAACATTTAGCTTCCAGAAACATTTGGCACAATGTTATGATGCATGGAAGCATGTACCTCAAGAGGAATGGGTACATAGATTTGTGCACACTCTGGAACTGATAGCACAGAACTGGTACGCGAAGGCTGAAATTCGCTGCGATACTACAAGTTGGGATTGTCTTGTTGATAGTTTTGTGCTTACCTTTTCCACTAATGAAGTTTTCCCAGCTTTAGATGCAGCTATTAGGTTGATCCATGAGAAGGTATTTGATGACCAGAAAGTAGTAGAGTATCGACCTGATTGGAAAATACAAGAAGCTCATGCAGTGGAATGCTATAACCTCGCAAATGACCAGGATGATGATCCGTGCAACGTTGCTATCCCTAAGTCAGAAGGATACTGCGAAGTACACAGACCTTCTATTGAATCCCCTGAAGTGACTGAGCCCCTGAAGACACAGACCATCAACATTGGATCAGAAGAACATCCCAAGTATGCTACCATTGGAGATTATTGGGATGAAGAGATGGTAAGCAAAGTGACCCAACTTCTCCACGAGTATCAGGACCTGTTTTCGATGAAGTTCTCCGAGATGAAAGTTATCCTTGGAGACATCGATGTGATAAGAATTCCATTGAAACTTGATGCAAAGCCTGTGAAGCAGCGTCCGTATAGGTTGAACCCCAAGTATAAGGAAAAAGTTAGGGTGGAGCTGGATAAGATGCTTGCTGCAGGAATCATTGAGCCTTTTGAAGAATCTGAGTGGGTCAGTCCTATGGTGGTGCAAGAGAAGAAGACTAAAGGTGAAATCCGAATCTATGTTGATCTGAGGAAGTTGAATGATGCTTTCCTACATGATCCTTTTCCCACTCCCTTTACAGATGAAGTACTAGACAATGTCGAGGGTCAAGAAGTGTACGCTTTTATTGATGGATTTTCAGGTTACCATCAGATCAGAATTGCTCTAGAGGATCAACATAAGACAACCTTTGCTATAGAAATGGTATCCTTTCAGTACACAGTTATGCCCTTTGGCTTGAAGAATGCCCCTGCTATGTTTTCAAGAGTAGTTATCTCTGCATTTAAGGAGTTTATACATAAATTCCTAGAGGTGTATTTTGATGATTGGACCATCTTTGGGCTAGTAAAGGACCATATAACTAGTTTAAGACTAATGCTGGATAAGTGCAGATAGCACCAGATCTCCTTGAATTTGAAAAAGTGTATATTTTGTGCACATTTTGGGGTTCTGCTTGGCCACATTGTATGTAAACAAGGGTTGATGATGGATCCTTCAAAGATAGATATTATTGTGAACCTACCACCTCTGAAGTCTGTTAAACAGCTTCACACCATGTTTGGTCACACTGGATATTATAGAAAATTCATCAAAGGCTATGCCCAGATCACTGCTATGATGGAAAAACAGTTGAAGAAAGATATTAAGTTTGATTGGACACCTGAGTGCCAAGCAAGCTTAGATATCTTAAAGGAAAATATGGTCACTGCCCCTATTCTAGTATTCCCTGACTGGAATAATGAGTTTCACTTACATGTAGATGCATCCTCCATTGCTCTGGGTATCGTATTGGCTCAGTCAGGCAAAGGTAATATCGATCACCCTATTTCTTTCGCAAGCAGAAAATTGTCCGCAGCAGAGAAAAATTATACTACGACAGAATGCGAAGGCCTCGCTATGGTATATGCACTACAAAAGTTTTGACATTATCTCCTAGGTTCTCACTTTAAGATGTTCACTGACCATTGTACTTTGAAGTATTTGGTTAACAATCCTGTGCTAGGTGGAAGGATATGCACGTGGTTTATTCTATTTCAGGAATATGATTTTGAGATCATTATTAAGCCAGGACGACTTAACTTAGGATCATATCACTTGTCAAGGCTTGAGTCAGGAGAAGAACCTACCAGTTTAGATGAATATCTTCCTGATGCCTAGCTATTTGCTATCCAGATGGTTGATAAATATTTCTAGGATATTGTTCAGCATTTGTCCATAGGTTTTCCACCTACCAAGATGACCACACATCAGAAGAAGTAGCTAGTGGTTCGCGCATCAGACTTCACCCTAATCGCAGGACAGTTATACAAAATGGGCCTCGATGAAATACTGCGCATATGTGTTTTGGAACATGAAAAGCCACTGATTTTGGCTGAGGCACACTCTGGCGCAGTGGGAGGACATTATGCAGGGAAAGCCACAGCACAAAATATTTTGACAGCGGGGTTGTGGTGGCCCATGATCCATAAGGATGGAAAAGAATATTGTCACAGCTGTGACATCTGTCAAAGAATAGGCAAGCCATCTAGGAGGGATAAGATGCCTCTAGCCCCACAGGTAACCTTGCAAGAATTTGACAAATGGGCTATTGACTTTGTTGGCCCTATCAACCCCCCTACGAGGAAGTCAGGAGCGAGATACATTATTACAGCGACTGATTATCTTACTCACTGGGTCGAAGCTCAACTAGTCAATACCTGTAGCGCTGCTACAGCTGCGAAGTTCATCTTCGATAACATCTTGTCCAGATTTGGGTGCCCTAGAGTTCTTATGAGTGATCAGGGCTCACATTTTCTAAATAAGACTATTAAAGTACTGACTGTCGAATTTCAGGTTTATCACCAGAAGAGTACTGCCTATCATCCACAAGCAAATGGAACTGTCGAAGCTTTTAACAAAATTTTGGAACATGCTCTAACGAAGGTCTGCAATGCTAACATAAATGATTGGGATCTTAGAATTCTAGTCGTACTTTGGGCTTATAGAACTACCTGTAAGAAGTTGACAGGCCACACACCTTTTAGGTTGGTTTATGGACAAGAAGCAGTCATGCCCATGGAGTACATTGTTCCTAGTCTCAGAATATCTGCTTTTACAGCGATGGATGACCCAGCTATGATGACAACAAGGATGACGAAGATATTAGAATTGGAAGAGGACCGATTTATTGCAGGATTTCAGCAGCAAGTGCAGAAAGCTCAAGAAAAAGCCTGGCATGACAGACACATCAAGAAGAAGAAGTTTTAGCAGGGTGATCTTGTGCTTCTATATGACAGCAAATTCATGAAATTCCCAGAAAAATTCAAGACACATTGAAAAGGACCATATATAGTGCAGAAAGTTACTGATGGTGGCGCAGTCCAGTTAGCCAAGTTGAATGGTGAACTTTTGCCTTCCATGGTAAATGGAAGTCGGATAAAGAAGTACAAGGACAAGCCGGGACCTCCCAATCAGACATAACACCAATAAGGAAAGTCTAAGTACCAAGAACAATTGAAATTGGGTACTAGACTATAAACGAAGCTGTCCCTAGAAGTTATAAAGTGTAGAAGACCATTTGAGTTCGAGGGTTGAAGTGTTGGTACCGCATAGGTCAAGAAGGGTCGAAGGTTACTATGGGTTCATAGGTTAAGATGATGTCGAAGCTGAAGTTGGTTGGTATGTCGAAGATCCAAGGTGCTTCGTAGCCTAAACTGTGACGGATGAGACAACATGGATTTGGCGGCACTGGCACGAGCGCTGCTCTCATTACTTATCATAATGAGATTTGGGAGAAAATCTGGCGCTGTGTGGACAAGATTTTCGGCACTCCATCAGATTTGGTGTCACTAATGCACCATGATGACCGATCCTACCTCGGGACTCTATAAGAAGCCACCTCGCCCTATGTTTCCTACATTAAGCATTTCTGTGAGATATTCAGTCCGAACCATGTCGAACGATTGGGAAGTTCAGGAGTTAGTACGAGAGCTCAGAGAGCGAGGTCTACAGAACCTTCTGAGAAATCCACCTATACAGTCATATCCAACCAGGGTACATAGAAAAGCAGAAGTTTGCTCTAAACCAGGCGAAGAAAAGCAAAAGTTCGCTCTAACATGGAGCGACAAAGGGCATGCGGCCTCGCAAAAAGACTGTGGGAAATCCCACCATGAATCCTTTCAGTGTAGCAGAACTATGGCATCTGTGTGTCTTATGCAGCATGACACGCAATTCTAGGGGACCCCAAGTTGTGGATGATGAAGTGTTCAGAAACCCGAGCGAAGGATGGGGTTGCAGATGGATCCAGAAGGCCTTCATCAGCATAAATCTTACGAAGGGAAGAAGCAAGCAGTCGACAGCAGCATGGAGGGCTTCAGCAAGTAGCCCTCTTTGTTGGTGCACCAGTGGATTCTACTACCAGAATAGCAAATGAGTGTCCCAGGATGGGCCACTAGTGAGTCTTAGGGGCCTGTTGGGATGCGCACCCTAACGGTCCTTAAGATGGGTAACTCCACGGGTATTGACTCAAAATAGTCTTAGGGGTGTCGGGGTTGAGTCAAAGTCATCTGTTGTAATAAACCCATCGTTTAAGCCCAGGGTTTAGGGTTAGGGGTACCCATGGTTTTGTAATAGTGCGCCATATAAATAAGCAGTTGTGTAAAGAAGCAAGGTTAGGTTTTATGATGTAAGAAGAATTAAGGCGAAGCTAAGGTTATTTTGGTAAGAAAAGGTTAAGTCCCTGCTGTGTGCGTCGATGACCTCTGTAGCTGTGTGCGTAGAGGGTTTTTGTAAGAGGTTAAGAAGATCTGCAGCTGTGTGCGTAGAGGCCTGCAGCTATGTGTGTGGCTTTAAGGACTTGAAGGGATCTGCAGCTGAGTGCGCAAATCAGAACTATGATTTTGTAGAAAGTTGAATAAAACGCAATTCTGTGGACGTAGCCCCTACACTGGGGGTGAACCATGTTATATCTGGTGTTGTGGTTCTTGTGTTATGTTGTTATGTTCTTTTATGCATTGATAAGTATATATAAATCTGATAAGTAAGATCGCTGCTAACAAATAGCTTCGCTGTGAATTCCCAGTAAAGGGTTAAGCAAGTCATTGTCTGCTTATCTATCTGCGAAGTTTTATATGTGAATGTCGAAGTTCTTTGTTAATTGATTAAAATTATTAAAGGCTAAAGGTACAGTAATATCCCTTTTCTGCTTGTAGAAACCTGATTCTGCGGCACCCCATAGCTGTTTCGGGTGAGATTGCAACCTGCTCGTGGGTTGTTGCCAAAAGGGCCAACACTGTGGGTATTTTGTTGGTGCGAAGCAAAAGGTATAAACCTGGGTCTTCCCTATTGCCCAACATTATCCCTTAGGTATCATCCATGGAGAGTCCAAAAGAGATGTTAAATGCACTATCAATTCTATTTGAAGGAAGGAACATTAACAGAAAGATGACCCTGAGTAATCAACTCAAAGGTGTAAGAGCTTAGAAGTTAGAAACTATGCAATATTATTTCACAATAATAGATCAAATCAAGGATCAATTAGAAGCCATCGGTGACACTGTTGAGAAGCAGAGGTTGTAATGACAACCTTGAATGTCCTTCCAAGAGATTGGGAATCTTTCATCCGAGGAATATGTTCAAGAAGAAAGCTAACTGAATTCCAGAAGTTATGGGAAGAATGTGTCCAAGAAGAAGAGAGAATAGCAGCCAGAGAAGAAAAGCTAAATGACAATGAGGATCAGGCCTTAACTTCCCATACTAAAGGAAAAAGAAAGAGCCATGACCATCCTACTAAGACTCGATGGTTTAAAAGACCCAAGAGAGATTTATCAACATTTGAATGCTTCAACTATCACAAGATATGACACATTGCAATCAATTGTTCCTTCAAAGCATAAATAATCAAGAAGATGAGAAGGTTTCAAGCACATGCTGTTGAAGATAGTGATCAAGGAGAAGAAGAGGAAATAAATAAGGATGAAGATTCCAGTGAAGAGTATGTTTTGATCTTTTTCCTAACTAGATCAATATTTTAAGGAAATGATACCTTGATGATTGATAGTGGTACCTCCAAACACATGACTAGTTTCAAGGAGTCACTCTCATGCCTTGAACAAAAGGAATCTCCACACAAAGTAATGCTCGGAGATGATTCCCAATATACAATCAAAGGGATAGGAGAAGCATGTTATAAATTGGATTCTAGGAAACCTATGAAGATGAAGGATGTCCTATATGTCCCAGGACTAAAGAAAATTATTCTCTCTATTTCATCCTTAGACAAGAAAGGCATCAGAGCTGCCTTTATTGGTGGGAAATTCCTCATGTGGACCAAGGAAAAATCATCGACGATTCAATAGAGATTGGAGTTGAAGAAGGAGGTCTCTACAAATTAAAGGGACATACAGATTCTTCATTAACAACCAGTACCATCAATCCAAGTGAGCTATGGTGCAAAAGGCTTGCTCATGTTCACTACAAGGCTATTCCAATTGTAAGCAAGGTGGTAAATGGATTACCATAAATCCAGGTAAAACATGAAGGGGTGAGCAAAGGATGGGCACAAGGTAAGAATACTAAGAATACCTTTCTGAAAAGTAACAGTAAGGCAAAAGGGATCCTAGACATTATTTACTGAGATATTTGCGGACCAATGCAAACCGCTTCATTGAGTGGGTACTCTTACTATGCCCTCCTTCATTGATGATTACTCTAGAAATACTTGGATATACTTCTTGATAAAGAAGGATGAAGTATTTGAAATATTCTAAGAGTTTAAAGCTCTAGTAGAAAACCTTTCAGAAAAGAAAATCAAAATTCCAAGGTCAGACAATGGAGGAGAATTTACTTTGAATGAGTTCAATGATTTTTGGAAAGTAGATGGAATTAAGAGGGAGCTCACCACTCCCTACAATCTGCAAAAAAATGGTGTGGTGGAAAGGAAGAACAAATCTATCATGGAAGCTGTGAAAGCCATGATCCATGACCAAGATCTCCCAATGTACCTATGGGCAGAATTAGCATGAATTTCTCACAGTGCTCTTGGGAACAGAACTCCAGAATAAATATTCTTCGGTGAAAGACCAGAGGTAAGTCATCTTAATATTTTTGGTTGTCATATATACATTCATATTCCCAAGGAGAAAAGATCAAAATTAGATCCTTCTGGAAAGAAAGGATTGTTCGTAGAATATAGTGAACAATTGAAATCCTATCGAATATATATCCCTGGGTATCATCAAATAGATATTAGCAGAGATGTTATATTTGATGAAGATTCAACCCTCAAGAAATCAAGTAAAGACAAGGAATATGAAGAGGAGCATGAAAATCCCAAGACTACTGAAAGTCGTAAAGAAGTCTGGGTTGAATAAGAAGATCCAATACCTAAAGATCATGATGTAACTGAACCCCAGCTACCTGAATATTTACCAAGTGAACTGATTTCTCAAAAGAGAAAACCCGCTTGGAATTGTGAAGAAATTGAAGAAGCAAAAAGACTTGGTGCTCCCGAAGGAGTCATCTGGGAAAGGAAGAAGCCAAGGACATACCCGAGCTACATGGCCTTGATGTGTGATCTAGTTGATAAAGAACCTTGTTGTTTTGAAGAAGAAATAAAACAAAAGGAGTGGGATGATGCAATGGTTGAATAATACCAATATATTATGAAGAATGATGTATGGGAAATAGTACCTAGACCAAAGGACAAGTCAGTGGTATCCTCCAAATGGATATTCAAAACCAAGCACTCATCATATGGGAGCATAGAAAAATACAAAGCCAGATTTGTAGCCAGAGGATTCTCTCAGAAATAGGGAATTGATTATGAAGAAAAATTTTCCCCCGTGGCAAGATACACGTCTATAAGGATAGTCATTGCCTTAGCCTTCAACATGAAATGGAAGTTACATAAAATGGATTTAAATATGATAATCCTAAATAGAATAGTTGAAGAAGAAGTCTATATTGAAAAACCACAAGGATTCGAGATAAATGATTAGAAGACTCATGTATGTGGACAAAAGAAGGCATTGTATGGATTGAAGAAAGCACCTAAATCATGTTATGGAAGGATAGATGGATTCACAATGAGCTTAGGCTTTACCAAGAGTAAAGTAGAATCCAACCTTTAGTACAAGGTATATGAAGATGGAGTTTTAATTTTGTTACTATATGTAGATGATCTATTCTTGACAGGTGAATACAAGTCAATAATTGAATGTAAGAAGAGGCTTGCTGCAAAATTCAAAATGAAGCACCCTGGAATGATGCACGAATTTCTAGTATGGAAACACTTGGACAAGATTTTTCTAAATCGGGGAAAGTATACTGTTGAAATCTTGAAAAGATTTTGAATGTTAGATTGCAAATCTATGACCACTCCAATGACTACTAGTTTGAAGTTATTGAGTGATGATGTTAGAATTTTATCATTCAATATACCATTATGATCTTAGGATATTTAACTGAGAGAATAACATGCATAGAAATAAAACACAAGAAAAACACAAGAGACAAGAGACACAAAGAATTTTCCTCGGGGAAACCATAGAGGAAAAAACCCCGCAACTTCCTCAAAGATAAAATCAGCACCAAAGGTAAAAACCAAAAACATAAAGATGATCTCCTGACAGCAGCAGTCTCTCTATTGTCCTAGTAACTTCTCCTCTCACACATGGGCACCAATGAGTGAGTGTGTGTGTGTGTGTGTGTGATAAATAGAGAGAGTCATTCTCTATTTATATTCTTTTGTTCACTTGGATCCCAATCCAACATGTCGGCCTCACTTAACAATTACTTACTAGAGCCAACATCTCTAGGAGTGTCTAATAACCCTAGTGCCCCATAACTTGTGGGGACATTGCCTCCTCTAACCAACAAGGAGGTTTATCCTTAACACAATGGTGTGGACTATTGACCCGACTTACAATGACTGATCTAGGGTAGAATTCACTAGGAAAATCTAATAACCCTAGGGCCACACAACTGTGGGGACTTTAACCCTTAACCAATAGGAGGGTTACCCATAACGACTTGACATGAATTTTATATTATAGAAACTTCCCGATAGGAACATTGGGGTATGACATGACTCAATTACATTTCAAATACATCTCGGAATAAACATCGGGTTACAATAGATAAGAAATACAAGTGAATACATTTCGAAGTTACAGTTACATCAACACTCCCTCTTAACTAGGAAGGTATTCTCTCAACACAATTTTCATCACTGGTCTTCTTCTATGGATCATCTCTTCATCTGCATCTTCAAGTCATCTTCGTCTTCAATTCATCTTCATCTTCAAGTCATCTTCATCTTCAGATCTGGATCATCACTCAATCTGGATCATCATCACTCGATCTGGATCATCATGGGTCATCATCACTAGATTTGGACCATCACTTGATCTGGATCATCACTAAATCTTGATCATCATTCGATCTAGATCATCACCGGACATCATCACTGGATTTGGATCATCACTCAATCTGGATCATCACTGGATATGATCATTGGATCTAGACCATCACTCAATCTGGATCATCGCTGCTGAATCATCATCACTAGATCTAGATCCTCACTCGATATGGATCAGTACCACGAGTTCTATCTCATGATTCTTATCATCATATGAATCTCTATAGAGCCATCCCTTTTTCATGCTGGATGTAGGCCTAGCCACCATGTAGGTCTTCCTCAATGCTTATATGTGACACTTAAGTTAGAATGGCCCACCCAACAATTACATTTGATCATGTATGAACTAATCCTATAATCATATAAGAAAGGAAACCTGCAGCACTCACATATGACCATGTGGTAACATAGCCCACAACCTTATCAGAAAGGCCCAACACTTACATGTGATCAACCAATGATCTAACAAAGGCCTAGAACTTACACTCGGCCATGCAAGGAACCAATTCTCCATGCCAAAAGGCTCCTGCACTTGCATCTAATCAACCAATGATTGAAGAAAGGAACTGCACTTACATCTGATCGACCAACGATTGAAGAAAGGCACAACACTTATATCTGATCAACCAATGATTGAAGAAAGGTTCTGCACTTACATTCGACACATACAAGGAACTAATCCAACAAGTATGTTCAAAAAGGTGTGTACTCACATCTGATCCTGTAAGAACCAATCTTACAGTCATATCAGAATGGCCCCCAGTCCTAGATTGAGCTACCTGGTAACTAACCAGGTGCCTCCATTCTCTAGGAGAATGGTAGCTCCCCTTACATCTGTCCTACTCGACAGAATAGCCAGCACTCATATCTAACATGGAAGGAACCAATCCTCTTACCATGACAGAATGGCTCAGCCCTTACATCTGACCATGGAAGGAACCAATCCTCTCAGAATGTCAGAATGGCTATGGGTCTCATTAATTTCCCTTGGAGGAAACCTCAATCTGGAGAACACCAAGCTTCTCCCTGAAGTACTCCAACTTTTCCCTAGCCAATGGATTCATCAATACATCAACTATCTATTCCTCCATTGCAACATACTGGAGCTTCAATGCTCCCTTATGCACCATATCCCTGATATAGTGATACTTGATCTTGATATGCTTCGACTTGTCATGGAGCACTGGATTCTCTAACAACTTCACAAAACTCTAGTTGTCACAATGTATATAAGTAGCATCCATTTGGAGATCAAATAAATGAGATAGTAGCTTCCACAGCCATACTACCTCACAACTAGTTGAACAAGCTGTGACATACTCTGCTTCAGCTGTACTCAATGCCACATAGGATTGCTTCTTCCTAATCCAAGAGATCATATATGATCCCATATTGAAACAACACCCTAAAGTGCTCTTGCTATCGATGGCACTGCCTGCCCAATACGAATCCACATAACCCTCCAAGCTATTCCTCTGATTCACCTCATACTTGAGCCGATAATCACCTATACCCTTTAGGTACCTCACAGCATGCTTTGCAACCATTAGGTGAACATGTCTCAAATGTGTTCACAGCAAAGCAAATATCGGGTCTTGTATCCTCCAGGTACATCAGGGATCCAATCATCTGATGATACATCGTGGCATCAACCGCTTCTGATGAGGCATCGCTCAATAGCTTCAGGTTCGATGCCATAGGTGTGGTCATGGCATTGCAGTCCATCATTATGAACCTATTCAGGATCTCTACTGCATACTTCCCTTGTCTACACCTCCATGCCTATAACATAGTGCATCAACACATAACAGGAGCATCACTGGTCTTTCACCTTCAACCTTGAAGCGAAGGTTGGAATCCTCTTTACTCTCAATAAAGCCTAGAGTCATCAGTAATACATCCATCTTGTCGTACCATGTCAAACCTTAGGATCTTCTGTAGTCACTCCCTCTGAAGCAGAGAATCATACTCCCTCTATCTTTCATACTCTATGCACCGGAGTGACAAGTAGCTTCCTATGATACTAATATTCTATGTATCCATCAAGGATCACTGGATACCAAGATCATCTATCTTGAAACTTTTCAAAATTTCATCTTGCACCCATCTGTGAGGTTGTCATCCTCTATAGGTTTTCATCTTCAACCTTGTAGAAAAGTTTAAGATCTTCATCAAGCTCCTCCTGTATGTGTTATCCTGTGGGTGTCTTCTAAACTCATACAAGGCCTTCTTTCATTTGCACACATGATTATGTATGTCATGTGACTTCACTTCTAGTGGTTTCAAATGTCTTTTCGTAGTCTATGCCTTGTAACCCATGATGTTTCCATCTATTGCATGATGGAACTACGAATTTCCCTTCATGTATCGATACTGCATCCTAGACATCATTCTTCTTGAACTGATCTTCCTTTTGTTCTTGGAGCGTTCTACATCAATGATGTCACTGTATTTGTCATATTATTTTTCATTTTGAAATGTCGTCACTTGTTCTTCGAAACAAGTCTCATCCTTCTTTGTGTGTATGCGATCTTTCCTACAAGTCAAATGTATTTGTATGGTTAGAAACATTTCATAAGGAATGTTCATACTGGAAAATTATTATGAATAAATATATGATCATGCAACTACTTTAGCCAATACAACATTCATCCATATCTCATAGAAACGTTTCTAGATGCCTTCCATCTCTACCGGTACAACATTGAGATTGTGCACTAATCCAATATGTCAGCAAAGAGGTTTAATTCTAGATAAGTAGCAGTGGAGAGTTGTATAGCACCATGAGCTACTTACCCATCACATGCATATTAGTAGTATACTGTCATTAATGCAAACATCCTATCATGCATAGTAAATTAACTGAATATAAAGAAATGCATAACAAAACAATATCATGAAATTACAATTGAATACTTATCTTTATTTGTTTCGTGGCTAGACTCCTTCTTGAGCCTTCAACTTCATCATCTTCTTCATTCATGACTTCATCATTTCTTATCCAAATGCTAATATGGATAAGAGGTTCTTCAAGAGTTGAGTTCTTCATATTCCTCATTGCTTGAGGGATCTTCTTTGGATGGTGAGAGCTTGATCTTTAGTTGCTCCCATCTTCTCTTCTCTTATTATGAGTCGAGCTTCTTCTTCTTATGCCCAGAGTTTGTTGAAAGTAATCACTTCCTTCTGGCACACATTCCTTGAATGAATGAATCCCATGATCTTGGTAGATCATTCAAGGTGGCTATCAAAACTTCTACATTCTTCACTTCTTCTTTTACCGCTTCAAGTTCTTCTATGATTTGAGAGACCCTTGTAAAGTATGACTATACGGTTTCTGCATTTTGGATCTTCACATTCTTCAACTGGTTTCTTAAGGTCATCTTTATATGTATGTTCTTTCCTTCAAATAGCTTGGTCAAGGAATCAAATAGCTTCGATTTCTTTAGGGAAGACACTTGTGGTACAAGTTGATCCATGATTGAATCAATAATGATCTTCTTGGCCTTGACAAAGTTCTTTTTGTGTAAGGCTTTGAGCCTCATCTCCCTCTGGAACTAGAACCTCTCTACTCATGTAGGTGTCCAATTCATTTTCTTCAGAGAGATCAAATACTTCCATGCTTGGAATTTGTCAACTTCACCAAGCTTATCATGAAGCTGATGTGATAGATCACTTTGAAATGAGAACCTCAATTGGAAATATCAAAAGATTAGATCTTACCGATTTGAGGTGTCCATCCTGGTTCCAGAGCTGGCTGATCTAGGGTTTATCAGAGACACCCTAATTTTCAAAACTTGGAGCATTTCAGATATGATTGTATAGAAATATAGATCTCTTCAATTTGAGCTGTCCAATGTACTCCTTTTCTGAAAACAATGGAGGGAATCTCCCGGAACAGGAAGCCCTAGTTTTCCAATTTATTCTTCAGAAATGTCTGTTACTGTTTCTGCAGTATATTTGAAATTAATGCTCCTCTAAGTCTGAAAATTTTCACGGAGGTAGCATAGTATGTCCCTCATCCAAAACCATAGGTTTAATCAGAATTGGTTTCACCAGTTGGGACTGATGATAATTTTCCCAAGGTGACCTGTTACAGGACTGTTCAGAACAACGAAGTTGTAGGGACTGCCACGTGTCACTGGCTCATCTTCTGAGTTTGAAATTTGGACCACAGAAATTAAATTTCATGAAATTTCTAGAAAATATTTATAAATTGAATTTGGATCTATGTAGCCCAAGATATATCAATTCTCCCTAGGTGTCCTGTTTAGGGATGAATTCTCAAAGAGGCTGGAACCCTAACTTGGAGGGATTGTATCTCCCAGAATATAACGAATATGAGGATGAAATTTTGGAAACAATGTAAATAACTCATTTATATTCCGCCTCTACAATTTTCATCTTCTACACCTTCTCCGATCTCGGGATATAGCAAATGTACCAAAACTTAGCATTTTTAGTATTTAGGGTTTTTCTAGCTTGGGGTCAAACTAGGAATTGACTTTATCAGAGTTTCACCCAAACAAAAATATTGATCCAGGTCTCTAAACTTCGATTTTGATGAGGAGGTAAATCCTATTCTTCGCTCACTCAAAAATTCCTCTTCTGTAAGAAGCCCTAATTTTCCACACGAAAACTGAAAATGCTCAGAATTGAATTCCACTTCGACAGAAAGATGCGCCCTTTAATGGAGAGTCATCCTAGCATACTTTTGCTGATACATTGTGGAGAGAGACCCAAAAATTAAGAATCCCTAGCCTCTGTAGCTGCACAATGTCTTCATCTTGGGTTAGCTCTGATACCATGTTGGAATTTTATCATTCAAGCTACCATTATGATATTAGGATCTTTAACTAAGAGAATAACATGCACAACAATAAAACACAAGAATAACATAAGACACAAGAGGCACAAATAATTTTCCTTAGAATAACCATAAAGGATAAAACCCCGCAAATTCCTCAGAGATAGAATCAGTACCAAAGGTAAAACCCGAAAGCGTAAGGATGATCTCCTGATAGCAGCAGTCTCTATCGTGTCCCAGTAACTTCTCCTCTGACTCATGCGCCCCAATGAGTGAGTGCGTGTGTGTGTCATAAATAGAGAGACTCATTATTTGTTTATATTCTTTTGTTCACTTGAATCCCACTCCAACATGTCACCCTCACTTAACAATTACTTACTAGAGGTGACATCTCTATGAGTGTCTAATAACCCTAGTGCCCAACAACTTGTGGGAAGTTTTCCTCCTCTGACCAACAAGGAGGTTTATCCTTAACACAATGGTGAGGACTATTGCCTCCAATTAAAATGACTCATCTAGGGTCGACTTCACTAGGATATTCTAATAACACTAGGGCCCCACAACTGTGGCAACTTTAACCCTTTACCAATAGGAGGGTTACCCATAATGAGTTGACATGACTTTTATATTATAGAAACTTCCCGATAGGAACATTGGGGTATGACATGACTTAATTACATTACAAATACATCTTGGAATAAACATTGGGTTACAATAGATAAGAAATACAAGTGAATACATTCCGAAGTTACAATTACATCAATAGATGACACCTCAGAAGTTGTTGATGTCACACTATATTGAAAGATCATTGGTTCATTGATCTACCTAACCAATACCAGACAAGATAAATGTTTTGTAGTAAAAAATTTGAGTCAGTACATGGTGAATCCTAAACAAGTTCATCTAATTGGTGCAAATCATGTGATGAGGTATCTAAAGGGAACTTTAGATTATGGAATTAGATATACATCTAGTGGAGAGATCAAGTTGAATGGATATGTAGATTCAGATTGTGGTTGAAGTACCAAAGATAGAAAGAGTACATCGGGATGTTGTTTTAGTTTGGGATCTGGCATGATCTCTTGGTTCACAGAAAGCATACCAACATTGCACTTAGCACTGTCGAGGCAGAATATATTGCAGCATGTTCATCCTGTAGTGAAGCAGTATGGCTTCGAAAGATGTTTTCATGATTATTTGATGTATAAGTAGATGCCAATGATATCCTTTGTGATAATTAGAGTTGCATCAAGATGATAGAGAATATTATATTTCATGATAAGTCAAAACAGATTGAGATCAAATATCATTTCATATGGGATATGGTGTAGAAGGGAGCTGTAAAGCTCAAGTATGTTCCCACTGAGGAACAAGTACCTGATATGATGACTAAGCCTTTGGCTCATGTAAAATTTGAATACTTTCAAGACAAGATTGGTCTGGTCCGAAATGACCTCTCTCAAAAGAGGGTGTGAAAACAGCTATTGGATGCAGTGGTGAGTAGGTCAGTCTAGGGGAGGGTAGGTCTGGTAGGCTTGTTTGTCCTGAAAGGGTTAGTAAGCCAAACTAAAGACCTGTTGATCCTAGGGGGATTAGTATGTCTGGATAGGATTGTTTGGACTGAAAGATGTATCCTCAATATTTCTATACTATTGATTGTTGATGATTGCTGAAAATATTGATAGATGGTTTAGTATTGTTATATTGATTGATGATTGATGGGATGCTTGATAGTTGATACAGCATTGTTATACTATTGATTGGTGCTGACTACTGAAAAGATTGATAGATGTTCAGTATTACTATGCTGATTTTTTATGACTATTGAGATGATTGATGGTTGTTATACTATTACTATAATGTTAGTTGATAGATGATTGATGCAGTATTGGCTAAAGATGTTGATGATTGATGTCATGCTTGATGATTGTTTGATATGGTGACTATTGTCAATAATTATATTGTTATTATTGAGATGTCTGTTTTTCTTCTTGATCAATGATTGACTGATTCCGTATCAGTAATGATACAATGATGATTATAGTGTTCATATACTAACGATGATGTGGATGTTCCAACATCTCTATACTGACTATGCAGATGATGCTCTGGCATAAGTTATGATTGAGTCTTTAGTACTAACAAGTTGACGATGATTGTTGATGTTGTTAATATCCTTAAACAGATATTGCACATAATAGAAACAAAGAAGATTCAGTATTCACATACTAATGTGACAGAATAACACTTAGTATTCACATACCGATGTTGCAAAAGAATTTCCAGAAGCTGATTCAAGTAGAAGAAAAATAAAAGATGATTGAAGTTGTACAAAAGAAAAAGACTACAAGAAGAAGATCCAGAAGATGGAAAATAGAAGATGTTTGAGAATATACGAAAGATAAATATTATAAGAAGAATATTTAGAAGATGGAAAAGACAAATAGAGGATGTTCAAGAATGTACGAAAGACGAAGATTACAAGAAGAAGATCCAGAATATGGCAAAGACAAATTGAAGATGTCTGAGAAAACAAAGATTACAAAAGAAGATATTGAAGATGAATATTAGAGAATATTTTCCATCTAAAATCGATGATGAAGATGTTAGACAAGTGTTCCAAAACTTCCTCTGACATATAGAGTCTCACCAGATGGTCATATAGTTGTAGCAACAGATGTTGAATACCTTCCTAGTTAAGAGGGAGTGTTAATTTTATTGTAACTTCGGAAGATATTCCAAGTAATATTGGATTCCTCCCTAGGGAGATCAGTTTGGTATTGTCAAATTCATTAAAAGAATCAATGTAATTCTCCGGATGTAAGTTGGGTCATTAGTACCCAAGTGTCATTATAATAAATACTATTTGTGATGTCCAGTTGGATAAGTCGACCCTAGCGGCTTATTGCAGTTGCAACCTTTTTTCCCAAATTTTAAAATTTGGGACCCTCCTTTTTTTATTTTATCTTGCTTGGGATTGCTTGGTTTCTTGAAATTTGTCATTCCTATGCTCTAAACTTTGATTTTTTGAAGGCTGTGGATTATTTTTATTTTCAGAGCTTAACATTTGCTCTCCTGATGATTTTTTTTTATCACTATTGGAAGTTTATTGAAGATTGAGTCAGGGCTTTAGCTCTCTATGCCATTGCTGCTTCGGAGGTTAAACGAACTGATTTTATCACCGCCCAACAAAAAGTCTTTTGAGCACTTAACGTTTAAATTTTTTAAATGACTTGGTTTTTATCACTGTCGGAGGTAAATCAATGAAGGAATCAAGGCAATAGTTTTTTATGCCGCCGATGGACATTATTTATGCTCGCCAATTCCATGACCTTTATTGTTAAAACCTTTTTTTATTTTCGATGACTATGTTTTTATTTTCATTATCAGAATTTTTTTTGACTAGCGGTCGGTGTTTTAGTATTCTATAATGCCACCATTTCAGAGTCCTTGTCGTTGGTCTCGCTGATACTGCGGAGTATTTTGTGTCTTGATCTATCGATACATAGTTGTTAAAACTTTCGATTTCCGATGGTGTCATGATTACTAGGACCCGTAGTATGTATGTCTTCCTCCATTGCGGCTACTTAGTGAACTAACCGTCTGACATATAGTCCTTCCACTCACCGATGCCGATGTGTTTAGTGGGTAGTGGTTATGATCTCCGATGCATGACTACGGTGGCGTTTAGTGCTTTATTTCATCGACGTTTTATTTTGTTGCAAGATCCTTAGTCTGTTTGTGGCCCGCCATTGCGGCTCCGTAGTGCACTATCCACCTATCATCTAGTGTTTTTTCTACTGATAGGGTTTTCCCATTGATTTGGTGTGCTTTTACCCTGTTTCATGGGTGACGAATGGTTTTGGATTTAGATCGATTTGGGGATTTAGCGATGAGAACACAATACAGGATCTCACTTTTGATATTTAGTCTTATGGACAGTGTGGTTCATGTTTTATTGAAAACATAGATGATCTTGAATGTAGCCAGGATTAATGATGAGTTTTTCTATTAGGGTTGTGTTTTTAATTACAGACTGACTTAGAGGATTAAGACCCAGCTTGCAGGATTTTATTTGCCTTGTCATGCTTTCATTTCATGCATTAATATTGTGTATACTTTATTTTACAGAGTGCATATGGAGGAGGTAAATAGAATGATACAGTTTTCTGTTATGTTTATGACAGGGTAATTGCTGTTGCAAAGAAGACATATCTAAAAGACAAAGCATAAGAGATTTGGTTGAAGAATGGGACAAGAGAAAAGAAGAAGAAGGTGAAGGTCTCAGATCAATAGGGTCTCAAAAAGACCAAAAGATTACTATGCAGAATCGATAGCAGTAGAGGCCTAGGCTTGGAAAAAGTTCATTAGTTACCAAGCTGGTCCCTCTTTATAAAGTGTTCTTAAATTTTAATTTAAAATGTAAAGTATTGTATAAATCATGAGCACTTACTAAAAGAATTTTTTTTGGGATTGAGCGGTTGGGGAAGCCCAAGGGTCATCAAGGTGTAGCCCAAAGGTCATCGAGGGGTAGCCCAAAGGTTTTGATTTTTGTATAAATATAGGGGAGATTAGATAGAGCAAGGACTTTTTCCCAGATAGATTTCTGAGAGTATGTTGTAAGAAGAACTATTTCCTTTTGCAATAAATAATTACAAGTTTCCTACTGGAGAAAGATGGTTGGAATGTTTCCAATGTTGTGCTGATCAGTTCAATGGTAACTATTTCCTTTTCAGCTATATGTCCATTGACTGTGACAGCATTCTAAATATTTGAACATATGTTCATGTTATTAATGCACTCTAGTTTATTTTGTGAAATCTCCACTGTGAGTAATGAAGGTTTTCATAAACAATAAGCTATCTTGTTGTTCATATATCTATTAATGTTCATGTGTTCTGAAATAAGTAATAGCTATCTATGATTTTTCTTAATGCATGCACATAAATACATTACTCATTGATAAATGATCATTTTTCTCCCTAGGGATAGGTTAGATAGTTAGTTTTAGTTTCTTGTTGTGTGTGATTTAGATGCGAGAGAGTTAAGACAAGAGGTAAGAACCTGCGCATCACATTGTGATGCTCCCCATTGTCTCTATCAATGTGCATTTTTAGATAGGAACTTGCACATCATACTTAAATTCAAAAAATTAAAAATATACATGGTGGACATGGCTGTAACCAATAAATTTTTTTTTTTGTTACTTGACCTATGGTAGCCGAACCGTAAACCAGACAGATTCCCCATACCAAATAGTAGTGGGATAGTTGGGAACGTTTGCTAGGGAGAATCCCTAACTATTGTTACCTGCGATTTTCCAGGCCTCAATATTTTTTGGCAGTAGAAGGAGGGCATCCAGTGCATCGCTGGCCGAGAAAACCCATTTTCTTGAAATTATTCCACTGGTGACAGTTCTGAAAGTAGTTTGTTTCGCAATCCAAATCCTAAAGAGAAGGGTAAAGAGCA
This sequence comes from Pseudotsuga menziesii, assembly GCA_001517045.1. Taxonomy (NCBI): domain Eukaryota; kingdom Viridiplantae; phylum Streptophyta; class Pinopsida; order Pinales; family Pinaceae; genus Pseudotsuga; species Pseudotsuga menziesii. The sequence goes on from LPNX010894154.1 coordinate 96,751, forward strand.
TCTGTATTCTATAGATAACGAAGTAGTTGATGATCTGAGAAGATTTACTAGGGCATATAGAAAGAACATTGGAGGATTACCAATTATTTTTGTTGGGAACGTTTGCTGGGGAGAATCCCTAACTATTGTTACCTGTGATTTTCCAGGCCTCAATAGTTTTTGGCACTAGAAGAAGGGCATCCATTGCATCGCTAGCCGAGAAAACCCAGTTTCTCAAAATTATTCCACCGGTGATAGTTCTGAAAGTTGTTTGTTTCGCAATCCAACTCCTAAAGAGAAGGGTAAAGAGCATCTGTATTTATGTATATAATGAAGTAGTTGATGATCTGAGAAGACTTACTAGGGCATATATGAAGAATATCGGAGGATTACCAATTATTCCTGTCTTACCTAGAAGAGAATATCGAAACAAACATCACCCTCAGTTAGAATATTCAATGTTGGTAGAAGACCTTGAAGAACTGGTAGAAGCATCCCTACAGGAATTTTATCAACCTTTGAATTAGTTGGGCCCAGATACACCTTACTCTTCACCTATTCACTCACCACCTCATTCTCCACCCAGAATAATGGCTCATCTAAATGAAAATCAACCAAATCCACCACCTTCTTGGAAGGCTAGGTCACCTTTGAACCTGGCACCTCCCTTACATGATTTGCCTCAAGCATCTGAGAAAATGTTGCCCAAGTTTGACCCAAGTGAAAATTTTGATAGATGATCATTTTCAAAGTTTTTACTTGACTATAGAAGGACTACGGGATGGAGAGCATGAAGATGTAGTCTCTAGATTGTTTCCACATAACTTGAAAGGAGTAGCAGCCTAATGGTATTTTGCGCTTCCTGCAAATTCAATCATAGATTGGGACACATTTGAAAGAATATCTAGAAGTAAATATGCAGTTCAGAAAGCTCATGCAAATCTAATGAAAGAGTTATGTGCTTTAAAGAAAGAAAGGAAAGAAAAGGTGCATAATTTCACTTAGAGATTTGCTGCTTATCTAAAAAACTTTGCTGCAGCTGATAAGCCATCTAACAATGTTCTGATTGAATATTATACTTCAGCTCTATGGCCTGATTTGGCCATGTTTTCTAAGATAACAATCAAACCTACATTATCAGAAACCTATGAGGAAGCTTAAAGGGTAGAAGCTGAGATGGAGAGCATAGAAAATTATCCTCTGTAGTCAGAAGAAAACGATTTTGGTAAGAAACCTTTATTACTAACTAAGCCTAAGGATGAGTGATCAAAAGATTTTGAAGGGATGGTGAAGATCATGCAGAAGCTATCCAACAGAGTAATAGATTTGGAAAAAGAAAAGGAAGCTAAAAAATCATATAAGGCTTACTATAAAAGGAGAGAGGACAACAATCAATGTAAACCTCCTCCACACAGTCCTACATCAATGAATTTAACTGAGGTAGGTATGGATCATTTTTGCACCTTTCATCAGCACCCTCATTCTGAAAAGAATTGCCCCCAATGGATAAATTCTATGACATTGGTAATGAATCAGTTATAGGACTCCAAACTAACAAAAACTGATAATGAGGAAGAAAGGGATAATCAACCCAGGGAAAAACAAGAAGAGGATACTCTAGTTTTATGGGACTATGTCTCAATGTTTGATACATAAGAGGAAGGTTCTCTGAAACAAGAAGAAACATCAGAAACAAATGTGACAACAAGAAGTCATGTTTTATTAAAAGAAGACAAGTCAATACTTCCAAAGATCAAGAAACTTCAGGAAAATATGAAGAAGATATAGAAGAAAAGTACAACTGATAAAATACTAGAATTTACCATTACAAGTCAAGATCCTAAGAAAATTAACATGCCTATTAATCCCATTGAAGACAAGGTTGATAATGTCAAGAAGAATCTCAAAACACTTGATATGGGGTATGATATTGTGGAAGACATTAAAAAGGATAAGGAAAATATCTCATTATTCGAAATGTGCAATTTACCTTAGAAGAAAGAAAAATTGTTAAAAGCACTTGAAGTACAAGAAGAAGAGCTTCCCACTAACAACCAACATGTAGAAGAAATTGGTGAAGCAAGTGTGAGAGGTAAGCCTAAGTTTAGAACCCCACCATTTGTCCTGACTTTTGAGATTTTCAACTATAATGTGCACAACTGTTTAGTAGACTCACGGGCATCAATCAATGTTATGCCACTTTCAATCTGCAAGATAATTAATGGACAGCCTAAACCATCCACTTGGCAGGTTATTCAATTAGACATGATAGCTGTGAAACTAGTCGGGGAAATGGAAGATGTCTTAATTCGCTTATCTCCAAATGAGAAGGTATGTCAGTACATTGATATTATGGTTGCAGAATTTTTTAATGCTTATGGACTTGTTTTGAGTCGAGACTGGTCAACAAGGCTAGATGGTTATTTCACATCAGATTGGTCACATCTATAATTGCCTCATAAGGGAAGTCCCAATCAGATAAAAATATTAAGAGAGACTCAAATGAAGCACAATGTTACTCAGTTGGAGGGAAAAAATGAACCAGTAAATTCTGTGTAGGGAAATTACTTCATTGAGCTAGAACTGGGAAATTACCAAGCAGAAGAAGCCAATGGTACAATAGACACCCAACCCAATCTCCTTCAATTTTCACGAGCTGATGAAATTGATAGTAAAATAGTAGAATTATTTTCAGATGTAGTTTTTGATTCAAGTACAGTAGAAGTATATAGTTTTTGGACCCCTTTTTTTATGGATCTAAAACATTGGAAGGATCAGGAGCTGGTTGTGTCCTGGTTGATCCAAAGAAAAGTAAACATTTTCTTTCATGTAGATTAGAGTTCGAATGTAACAATAATACAACCAAATATGAAGCACTAGTTCAAGGACTAAGAAAAGCAATTGAACTAAAAGTGAAAAATCTTAAAGTGTATGGGGATTCTGAAATAGTCGTAAAGCAAATTCGAAATAAGATACATTGCATTTCACCTCATTTAAAAGCTTACCAGAATGAAGGGTGGGATTTGCTGACGAATGTTTATGCATTTAATATTGTATCCATTCCTAGACTAAAGAATGCAGCAGTTGACTTATTAGCTACCTTAGTTGCAAGAAACCTTTGTTGTTGACTAAACCAAACGAGAAACATTCAAATGAGTTGGAAAACATGGTTAAAATGGTGTAGAAGCTATCAAACAATATTGTTTATTTGGAAATGGATAAAGAAGCCAGTTCATATAAGAAAAAATTCAAACCTTTTTCCAAAAATAAAGAGGAAAGTAGCACATCTCAACCCCCTTGTATATAGTTCTCCCGTTTTAAAATTTAGTTAGGTAGGAATGGATAATTTCTATACATTTCATCAAGAACCTCTTTCTGAAAAAACATTGTCCACAATGGATTAATTCAAGGACTCTGTTTATGAACCAAATATTTGACGCTCAAATAACAGAGCCTGAATAAAAGAAGAAAGGACAAACAAACCAGAGGAACCACCTGAAACAACAATGGTATTGTGTTACTATGCACCTATATTGCGTATATAAGAGGAGGAACCTACTGAGAAAATACAACTTTCAATAGTCAATTTCACAATAAGAAGAAAGGGAACAATAATGGATGAAAGTATATTACTGCCCAAGATTAGGAAGATTCAGAAAAATATGAAGAAAATCAACAGTAGTACCCAAACGCCACCTAAGTCTGATTTGGTCACCTTTAAAGAGAAAGTTACATCAGTAATTAAACCTGGAAATGCTGTGGAAAATAAAATAGAAAGTAACAAGAAAAGTCCAACAGAATGTGATATGGGATATGACATAATAGAGGATATCAAGAAAACCAGGCAAACATTTCTTTATTTGAATAGTGCAATTTACCTCAACAAAGAAGAAAACTCTTGGAAGCCTTTGATCCATAACCCAATAGATCCTAGGATGATATTCAATTAGATAAAGAAATAAATGAAGCAAGTAATGGGGGGAAATCTAAGTCTCAAACCTTTCCATTTCTACTATCTTCTGAGATTTTCAACCATAATGTGCATAACTATTTGGTAGACTCTAGAGCTTCCTCATATTTTATGCCTCTCTCGGTTAGTATAAAGATAAATAGTCAACCTACACCTTCGTCATGTAAAATCATACAGCTGGATAGAAAAACTGTTAAGGTGGTAGGAGAGATGAAGAATGTGCTGATATGGTTATCTATAGATGAAAGGGTATGCTAGTTTATAGACATTATGGTGGCAGACATACCACAAGCATATCGTTTGATTCTAAGTAGGGACTGGTTTACGAAACTAGAAGGGTTATTTGCAATTGAATTGTCACACACTAAGTCAGATACACAGTCTGAGCTTTTTTAGTTTTCACGGACTCACAATATTGATTGTAACATTGTCAATTTAGTTTCTGATTTAGAAAGTAACACTAGTTATGTAGAATTAGAAGATAAATTTTGGTTGTTATATTTTGATGGTTCTAAAACTCAAGAAGGATCAAGATATGGTTGTGTTATAATCAATTAATAAAAGAAGAAACATTTTCTCGCTTGTAGATTAGAGTTCGAGTGTACTTAAAACACAACATAATATAAAGTTTTAATTCAACGCTTGAAAAAGGCCATTGAATTTAATGTAAGAAATCTAAAAGTCTTTTGGAATTCTGGAATAATTGTCAAACAAGCTTGAAACACAATTCATTGTCTATCACCACATTAAAAAGGCTACCAAAATGAAGTTTGGGAACTTATAATGAATTTTGATGCTTTTAATATCAATTTGATTCCTAGATTACAAAATGCAGCAACTTATTTATTAGCTACTTCTGCTACAATATTTGTGCCTACTAATAATAAATGTTCAATTGAATTGATTGTCAGGCCATCTTTGCCAGAAAATGTCACCAATTTGAGGATTTTTTATGACTATCAGCATATCTTGGAGTTCTTAACAAATGATGATACTTTCAAAGACTCGGTGACTGACGACGAAGAACATCAAGCTAATCTTCAAAATGGGAACTTCATACCTAAAGGGGTAAGAACATTGGAAGGGATGTTTGATTTGAATAATAAGTTTAGAAAGCTAACCAATGTCAAAAAAAATAGTTCAACTATGTAGTATGAGATGATCAATCTTGGGACATAAGCTGAACCCAATTATTTGAACTTGGGGAAATGTTGTTCATTGGGTGAGAGAATCAAATTCATCAGTTTATTTCAGTAACATAAAGATTTTTTTGCTTGGACATATGAGGATTTGAAGACTTATGATACCCATATCATTCAGCATGTCATCCCTATTAAAGCAGTTGTGAAACCATTTCAGCAAGCATTAAGGAATATGCATCCCAAGCTACAACCCATGAATCAAAATGAAGTAAAAAAGTTACTTGATGCAAAGATCATCTTCATAGTTAGACACTCAGAATGGGTGGCAAATTTGGTATTGGTGAGGAAAAATTATGGTGAAATAAGACTATGTGTAGACTTCAGGAATATGAACTATGCATCAGATAAGGACAATTATCCAGTCCCACCAATGGAGCAAATTTTACAGATGGTTTCACATTCTGAATTGTTCTCCTTACTAGATGGGTTTTCAAGCTACAACCAAGTCTTGGTAGTAGAACAATATAGGTTGAGGACCACGTTTTGTACAAAGTGGGGAACTTTCATTTACTAGAGAACTCACTTCGGTCTCATTAATGTTGGAGCCACTTTCCAAAGGGAAATGGATATAGCTTTCTGGGGTGTAATTGGCCACAGTGTGGTGGTTTATCTGGCTGATGTGGTAGTTTTCTCCAAGAAGATAAAAGCTCATATGTTTCATCTAAAACACATTTTTGACCACTGTAAAAAATATGGTATCTCTTTGAATCCTAAGAAATGTCTTTTCATAGTATTAAAAGGAAGGCTATCATGGTAACTCATTTCTAAAAAGGGAACCTCCATAGACCCGGAAAGGATGGAAGCTAGGAGAGCTTAGATAGAGCAAGGACTTTTTTCCCAGATAGATTTGTGAGAGTATGTCGTAGGAAGAACTATTTCCTTTTGCAATAAAGAATTACTGGAGAAAGATGGTTGGAATGTTTCCAATGTTGTGCTATGGATCAGTTCAATGGTAACTATTTCCTTTTCAGCTATATGTCCATTGAATGTGACATCGTTCTAACTCTTTGAAGATATGTTCATTTTATGAATGCACTCTAGTTTGTTTTGTGAAATTTCCACTGTGAGTAATGAAGGTTTTCATAAACAATAAGCTATCTTGTTGTTCATATATCTATTAATGTTCATGTGTTATGAAATAAGTAACAGCTATCTGTGATTTTTCTTAATGCATGCACAGAAATACATTACTCATTGATAAATGATAATTTTGCTCCCTAAGGATAGGTTATATAGTTAGTTTTAGTTTCTTGTTGTGTGTGATTTAGATGCGAGAGATTTAAGACAAGAGGTAAGAACCTGCACATCACATTGTGATGCTCCTCGTTGTCTTTATCAATGTGCATTTTTATATAGGAACTTGCACATCATACTTAAATTTAAAAAATTAAAAATATACATGGCGGCCTGGGTCGTAACCAATAAAACCTTTTTTTGTTGCTTGACCTATGGTAGCCGAACCGTAAACTGGACGGATTCCCCATACCAAATAGTAGCGGGCTAGTTGGGAATGTATACTGGGGAGAATCCCTAACTGTTGTTACCTACAATTTTCCAGGCCTCAATAGTTTTTGCCACTAGAAGGAGGGCAGCCATTGCATCGCTGGCCGAGAAAACCCATTTTCTCGAAATTATTCCACCGGTGACAGTTCTGAAAGCAATTTGTTTCGCAATCCAACTCCTAAAGAGAAGGGTAGAGAGAATTTGTATTCTATAGATAATGAAGTAGTTGATGATCTGAGAATATTTACTAGGGAATATACAAAGAAGATCGGAGGATTGCCAATTATTCCTGTCTTACCTAGAAGAGAATATTGAAAGAAAGATCGCCCTCAGTTAGAAGATTCAATGTTGGTAGAAGACCTTGAAGAACTGGTAGAAGCATCACTACAGGAAGGTTATCAACCTTTGAATTAGTTGGGCCCAGATACACCTTACTGTTCACGATTCACTCACCACCTCATTCTCCACCTAGAATCATGGCTCATCTAAATGAAAATCAACCAAATCCACCACCTTCTTGGAAGCCTAGGTCACCTTTGAACCTGGCACCTCCCATACATAATTTGCCTCAAGCATTTGAGAAAATTTTGCCTAAGTTTGACCCAAGTGAAAATTTTGGTAGATGATCATTTGCAAAGCTTTTACTTGGCTATAGAAGGACTACGGGCTGGAGAACATGAAGATGTAGTCTGTAGATTGTTTCCACATACCATGAAAGGAGCAGCAGCCTCATGGTATTTTTCTCTTCCTACAAATTCAATCATAGAATCGGACACATTTGAAAGAATATTTAGAAGTAAATATGCAGCTCAGAAAGCTCATGCAGCTTTAATGAAAGGGTTATGCGCTTTAAATAAATAAAGGAAAGAAAAGGTCCATAATTTCACTCAGAGATTTGCTGCTTATCTAAAAACATTTACTGCAGCTGATAAGCCATCTAACAAAGTTCTGATTTAATATTATACTTCAGATCTAGGGCCTTATTTGGCCATGTTTTCTAAGATAACAGTCAAACCTACATTATCAGAAACCTATGAGGAAGCTGAGAGGGTAGAGGCTAAGATGGAGAGCATAGAAAATTATCATGTGTAGTCGAAAGAAAAAGCTTTTGGTAAGAAACATTTATTTCTAACTAAGCCTAAGGATGAGTGATCACAAGATTTTGAATGGATGGTGAAGATGATGTAGAAGCTATCCAACAGAGTAATAGATTTGGAAAAAGAAAAGGAAGCTAACAAATCATATAAGCCTTACTATAAAAGGAGAGTGGGCAACAATCAATCTGAACCTCCTCCACACAGTCCTACATCAATGAATTTAACTGAGGTAGGTATGGATAATTTTTGCACTTTTCATCAGCAACCTCATTCTGAAAAGAATTGCCCCCAATGGATAAATTATATGACATTGGTAATGAATCAGTTATTGGACTCCAAACTAACAGAAACTGATAATGAGGAAGAAAGGGATAATCAACCCAGGGAAAAACAAGAAGAGGATACTCTGGTTTTATGGGACTGTTTCTCAATGTTTGATACATAAGAGGAAGGTTCTCTAAAAAAATAAAAAACATCAGAAACAAATGTGACAACAAGAATTCAAGATTTATTAAAAGAAGACAAGTCAATACTTCCAAAGATCAAGAAACTTCAAGAAAATATGAAGAAGATACAGAAGAAAAGTACAACTGATAAAATACTAGAATTTACCATTACAAGTCAAGATCCTAAGAAAATTAACATGCCTGTTAAGCCCATTGAAGACAAGGTTGATAATTTCAAGAAGAATTTGAAAACACTTGAGATGGGGTATGATATTGTGGAAGATATTAAAAAGGATAAAGAAAATATCTCATTATTCGAAATGTGCAATTTACCTTAGCAGATAGAAAAATTGTTAAAAGCACTTGAAGTACAAGAAGAAGAGCTTCCCACTGACAACCAACCTCTAGAAGAAATTGGTGAAGCAAGTGTGGGAGGTAAGCCTAAGTTTAGAACCCCACAATTTCTTCTGACTTTTGAGATTTTCAACTATAATGTGCACAACTGTTTAGTAGACTCAGGGGCATCAATCAATGTTATGCCACTTTGAATCTACAAGAGAATTAATGGATAGCCTAAACCATCCACTTGGAAAGTTATTCAATTAGACAGGACAGCTATGAAAGTAGTTGGGGAAATGGAAGATGTCTTAATTCGCTTATCTGCAAATGAGAAGGTATGTCAGTACATTGATATTTTAGTTGCAGACTTTTTCGATGCTTATGGACTTGTTTTGAGTCGAGATTGGTCAGCAAGGCTAGATGGTTATTTCGCATCAGATTGGTCACATATGTGGTTGCCTCATAAGGGAAGTCCCAATCATATAAAAATATTAAGAGAGCCTCAAATGAAGCACAATGTTACTCAGTTGGAGGGAAAAAATGAACCAGTAAATTCTGTGTTGGGAAATTACCTCATTGAGCTAGAACTAGGAAATTACCAAGCAGAAGAAGCCAGTGGTACACTAGACACCCAACCCAATCTCCTTCGATTTTCACGGGCTGATGAAATTGATTGTAAATTAGTAGAATTAGTTTCAGATGTATTTTTTTATTCAAGTACAGTAGAAGTATATAGTTTTTTTACCCCTTTTTTTATGGATCTAAAACATTGGAAGGATCAGGAGTTGGTTGTGTCCTGGTTGATCCAAAGAAAAATAAACATTTTCTTTCATGTAGATTAGAGTTCAAATGTAACAATAATACAGCCAAATATGAAGCACTAGTTCAGGGACTAAGAAAAGCAATTGAACTAAAACTGAAAAATCTAAAAGTGTATGAGGATTCTAAAATAGTCGTAAAGCAAATTCAAAATAAGATACATTGCATTTCACCTCATTTAAAAGCTTACCAGAATGAAGTGTGGGACTTGCTGACGAATGTTTATGCATTTAATATTGTATCCATTCCTATACTAAAGAATGCAGTAGTTGACTTATTAGCTATCTCAGCTACAAGGCTTGTACCTTCAAATAATAGATGTTGTATGGAATTACTTTTCAGGCCTTCGGTTCCATACATGACCACCATTCTACAATTTTTTGATGATGATCCACAAATTTTGGAATGTTTGATGAATGATGAGACTTTCGAAGGAGCAGTAATCGATGATGAAGAACACCAATTTGAATTAAAATTCGACAACTTTATTCCTAAAGGAGTTAGGACCTTAGAGTGAATGTTTGTTCTAGACAACAAATTCAGAAGGCTAGAAAGTTTCAATACTCATAGCTCATCCTTACAATTTGAGCTGATAAATTTGGGAACTAAAGTTGACCCCAGATATGTAAATTTGGGAAAGTGTTGTTCTCTGGGTGAAAGAAATAAGTTCATTAGTTTGTTCAAATAGTACAAATTTGTGTTTTCCTGGACATATGAAGAGCTTAAAACATATGACACAAATATTATACAACATGTCATCCCTATTAGAGCTGTAGTCAAGCCTTATCAACAGCCTTTGAGGAAGATGCATCCAAAACTGGAACCTTTAATTCGGAGTGAAGTGAAAAAATTATTGGATGCTAAAATTAAATTCAAAGTCAGACATTCAAAATGGGTTTCGAATTTGGTGCCAGTAAGGAAGAAATCTGGAGAAATTAGGCTATGTGTAGATTTCAGAAACCTCAATCGCGCTTCAGATAAAGATAACTATCCAATCCCACCCATGGAACAAATATTGCATATGGTTTCAGGTTTTGAATTATTTTCATTATTAGATGGATTCTCTGGCTATAATCAAGTGTTAGTAGCTGAAGAGGACAGACTTAAAACTATATTCAGAACAAAGTGGGGAAATTTTGCTTACAGAAGAATTCCCTTTGGACTCATCAATGCTGAAGCTACTTTCTAGAAGGCCATGGCTATAGATTTCCATGGTCTGATTGGCTGTAGTGTTGTAGTATATCTCGATGATGTCATGATATTTTCAAAGAAGAGAGAAGAACACGCATTCCATCTAAAACAAATTTTTGAGCCTTGTCGAAAATATGGTATCTCAGTGAAACCTAAGAAATGCGTGTTTGTAGTTATAGAAGGAAAGCTACTGCATCACGTTGTTTCTAAAAAATGGATCTCCATAGACCCAGAAAGGATTAATTCCATAGAACATATCCCTTTACCCCATAACAAAAAATGTATGAAATCATTCATGGGGACAATTAATTTTGTGCGAAGGTTTGTACCAGATTTTGCTAAAATTGTCAAACCTTTGCAGAAAATGGTGAAACAAAGTGTACAATTCAAATGGACTGATGTGGAGAAGAAATCATTCAGTAAGATAAAGACATCTATTTCCCATGCACCATCTCTCAAAAGTCCAAATTTTGAAAAGGATTTATTTTGTACACTTTCACATCCGATGACTCATTGGCAATGGTGCTTACACAGAAGGAAGATGGGGGAGATGAGTTCCCAATATCATTTATGAGCACTGGTTTGTAGCGAGCTGAATTGAATTACCCAGCTGTCGATAAACAAGCTTATGCAGTTTTCAAAGCGGTAAAACAATTCAGGCCATACATACTTAAGAACTAGACTAAGGTAATAGTTCGACACCCAGCTGTAAGATCTCTTTTTGTAGAAAAAGAATTAGGAGAAAGAAGAGGAAACTGGGTAACAGATTTATAAGAATATGACCTTGAATTCAAACCATCATTCATAGTTAAAGGGAAAGGACTATGCAAGCTAATGGTTGAAGGTAAAGACAATGATGAAAATAGTTGGGACAATAAAGCTAAGCTACATATGGTGGATGTATGTCCTCTATTCATAGCTCCAGATTCTTGGTATCGAGGCCTTGTTCATTACCTTCAGGAAGGATATTTGCCAGAACATTGGAATTCCAAACAACGAAGAGCATTACACCTTAAATCAACTTCATATCAAATCATTGATGGGGTATTATTCTGAAATAATTATGATGGAGTTCTTCTCAGGTGCTTAGAGCAAGAAGATACAAAGAAGGTCATAACAGAATTACATGATGAGGCTGTTGGAGGTCAAATTTTTAGAGATACATTAGCCCACAAGATTCTCAGAGCCAGATACTATTGGCCCACACTGTTCAAGGATGCGCATGCCCATGTCAGAAAGTGTGATGTCTGCCAAAGGTGTGTGGGAAGACAAGCCAAAGGAGCAGGACCACTGAAGCCTATAACGATAATAGAACCATTCGAGCAATGGGACATTGATATCATTATAGAGATAAAACCAAATTCTTCCTTGCAGCAAAAATACATTTTGACAATAGTTGACTACTTCACCAAATGGGTTGAGGCCATTCCGTTACGCAAAGCGAATGAAGAAGCAGTCATGGATTTCTTACAAGATCACATCATGACCAGGTTTGGGGTTCCAATTTCACTAGTTTTTTATAATGCTACTTATTTTTCTTGTATTAGATTAACTGCATTTGCAGATGAAAGAGGAATTAAGTTGCATTATTCTGCAAACTATTACCCATAAGGAAATGGTTTGGAAGAATCTACAAATAAGAATCTGATTAGGATCCTAAAGAAAACTATGATAGAAAACCAGAGAAGTTGGCACTTAGCGTTACCTAATTCTCTTTCGGCTGATAGAGTCACACCCAAGAATTCCTTAGGTGCTTCACCATACACCCTTGTCTATGGAAAATAAGTTATTCTTCCTCCCAACATTATGTTACCTTCTTCCATATTATCTCAGGATTCTAGAGGTACCGTTAATGAAATCCTATAGAATAGAATCTATAATATTATGAAGGCAGAAGAGTCTAGGTCCAAATCTATAGATTGATTTAAGCATCAACGAAAAGTAGTGAAATGGTGGTTTGATAAGCATAAAGCTGGAAACAAGGAATTTGAAGTGGGAGATCTAGTTCTTAAGTGGGATCATCCACATGATGAAAAGGGGAAGCACACTAAGTTTCAGCAGTTATGGGTAGGCCCTTTTCTTATTGCAGCCAAGCTTGGCCCCTCAACATACAAGTTATAGGATCTATAGGGGTAAGAAGAGAAATTACAAGTTAATGGTTTAGTTTTGAAACCTTATTTTTCCTAATTTTTATTTCTTGGTTATACTGTATATAAATAAATTGATTGCTTTGTGTTGTTTTGGATTTATTTTATTTTGTTTTTTTAGTTAGATTTTGGTTTATTTTAATAAAGAAGCACAACTTTTGGTTGCATGAAGTCCCTCAGAATTCTGGAATAACTAAAATCCTTGATTATAAGACTGTGTACTATTGATTTATTTGAAATAAATTCTTCTAGTTTAGCATCTTTCCTAAATGGCTATGAACAAATTGAAGTCCTACTTAATCCTTGTAAAATAACTCAGGGTCAAAAGGTATGGAATACTATTTTGAGGCTCCATCCATCTCACATTTGAAATATCTGAGGGGGTGATAGAAAAGACCCATGGAGAGGAAGCATGGTAAATAGTATATTATATATAAATGATCCCATTCCAAGAATTGAAAGCCAAAAAGAAAAATAAGAGTCAAAATATCCTAAAAAAGTAATATGTATCAAAACAAAGTACTGAACCATATGAGTAAAATATTTCCAAAGTTCTTATCCATCCATGAGCTAAAACATCATCACATCTCTCACACAAAAGGACACTATGGATAGAGGAGCCTGAATAAAAAAAAAAATCAGAAAGAAGGCATGCAGAAGGACTTGGAAAGGAAAAAAACATCCAAAAGCACAAAAGTGCAAAATGGAATGGGAATGAGGAACAAATGAATATTTCTGTTTACCATATGTTACGATCCTCTGGTGTCCAAGATGGGATCTACCAAAAGACAGAGGTAAAAAATGAAAGTCATATTCCTGACCTCAAAAGAGTTATCTAGACTTTGAAATCTTGCTTCCCATTATCCCTAAATTGGACTATCATCAATGATTAAAGTACATAAATTTGTCATTTGGGAAATCCAGACATCTAGAAGAATTCAGCATGTTGGTATTTATTGTCAAAACAATGTGTTCCTCAAACAAGAAGTTGTCTAGAGATTTGTGTTCACAAAGTAGTTGCCAATTGTTGCAGCTGCAACCTTTTTTCCCAAATTTTAAAATTTGGGACCCTCCTTTCTTGATTTTATCTTGCCTGGGATTGTTTGGTTTCCTGAAATTTGTCATTCCTATGCTATAAACTTTGATTTTTTGAAGAATGTGGAGTTTGTTTATTTTTAGAGCTTAACATTTTCTCTCCCGATGATTTTGTTTTATCACTATTGGATGTTTATTTAAGATTGAGTCAGGGCTTTAGTTCTCTATGCCGCCACTGTTACATAGGTTAAATGAACTAATTTTATCACCACCCAGCCGAAAGTCTTTTGAGCACTTAACATTTAAATTTTTTAAATGACTTGGTTTTTATCACTGTCAGAGCTAAATCATTGAAGGAATCAAGGCATTAGTCCTCTATGCCACCTATGGACAGTTTTTATCCTCACTGATTCCGTGAAATTTATTGTTCAAACCTTTTTTCTTTTTTCGATGACTATGTTTTTATTTTCATTATCAGAATATTTTTTTACTAGTAGTCGGAGTTTTAGTCTTCTACGATGCCGCCGTTTCGGAGGCCTTTTCATTGGTCTCATCGATACTGTGGAGTATTTTGTGTCTTGAGCTATCGATACATAGTTGTTAAAACTTCCAATCGATGATGGTGTCATGATTACCAGGACCCATAGTCTGTATGTCTTCCGCCATTGTGGCTGCTTAGTGAACTAGCCGTCCGAGATATAGTCCTTCCACTCACCGATGTCTATGTATTTAGTGGGTATTGGTTCCGATCTCAAATGCATGACTATGTGTTATCAACCCAAATGGCACTTCTCTTTCCGAGTGCCAACACTTCATATATTGGCACACAAAAGGACACTTATGGATTGAAGGTTGCCTAAACACTATAGATGGGCATGACATGAGATGCATTCACTATCCAACCAGCTTTCCATTTTAACTTTTCATATGTTGAATGCTGTAGGCAACTATGTCCACAGCAACTTCTGTACATACGTGACTATCTCCACAACATCCCACGTACTGTATGCGAGTATCTTCATTGCAACCCTCGTACAGATCTGTACGCGGGTTTCCCTTATAGAAACTCACGTGTCATACATGGGTTGCCTATATCAATACTCACATACACATCCATTCGACATTAAAAAAAATAAAACACGATTAATGAATATTTGTTGAGCCCTAATCAATAACTATCTCAACTGTATCAACCTCCTCAAGCTTTGAAACTCCTCAATTTCCTAAAGTATAAATAGAGGCCTTGGGGAGAGAATTGATCAATCAATCTTGGAGAGCAAAGTTATGCTGGTGGTATATCTTTAGAAGTCTTTGGAGCAACAAAAATCAGAATCCTTTGGTTGCAGAGGAGTCCTTGTTTCAGGCATTGGGTTGTACACTTATCTCATTCACTATTGTTAATAAAGAGAATTCTTCTTTCAACTTTGTGTTGAGTCTCTTTCATGTATCATTGTTTGATGAATATTTTTGATTAATCACTCTATATATTGTTCATCTAACTTGTCATATATACATGTATAAGATTGTAATTCGAGAATTTTCTCTTTGCAGGTAAAGGAGGTGCATCCCTGAAATCTTTGGAGAGGAGCAGAGCAGGAGAAGACAAAGCTTGGATCAACCGTCGTTAATCGAGTGAGTTCACGATATCTTCCTATTTCATTTTTGTACTTTAAAGCTGATTGTATGCAAGTTTTAGAATCACGTTGGTAACCCCAGACCCTCGGTTATAAGGGCGTTTATTCCTAAACAACAGAACTGGCGACTCTGCTGGGGAGCCCAGACTGCTGTGGGTTATTTCTGTTTACCGTTGCCCAGTCTTTTCCTTGATTGTATGTGTGGTCTCTTGTCTTGGTTCATGCTTAGGGTAGTGTTTCAAGACCTTGAAAATTTTCTCTTTTATTAGAAAATTTTATACTTGTACGCAGGTTGCTCTTGCATACAGTTAGGTACAGAGGCATGTGTACGCAGGTTTCTCTCTAGGACAGTCACGTACAGTATGTGGGTTTCCCTTGTACACAGTTGTGTACAAGCCTGCGTATTCAAATTTTTGGGTTAGGGTTTTGCTTGTCTATGTCCTTTTATAAAGTGTGTTTGCTGGTTGGTCTTCCTTATAAGCATTGCACTATCAGTTTGATGACCTTGTTGGCCACACCTTGTGCTTTCTTATGAAGACCTTGAGTTCCTATTGTTTGGATGGTCTTTTTCTAGCAACTTGAAGTGGATTTTCCTATTTGGGTTATAGGTTCAAGTGTTGTTGTCTGAATCAATGATCAGGGTTCTAGGAACTATGTATCCTTTCTATTTTTGGATAGTATTTGGTTTCCCACTTACCTTTGTGTGATCTCAGTGATTTTATTTCATTGTGTCCACCCAAGATAGGGTTCCAAGTCTTCCTTAGGTGGTTGATCCTTGGTCTTTTAATCTGTTTACTTCACTCTGCTTACTTTATACAATTAGTTTAATTCAAACATACTCAAGTTTTGTGCATTTAGGTGCATAGTAGTCTTTCAGCATTTTAAAAACTGAAAAGAAAACATTTTAGAAGCTTTTGCATTTGATTTTGCATAGAGTAGTTTTATTTTCAGTTTTTAAAATATAATCTCAAAAAACTACAAAAATATAGTCTTAGAGTTTTCTTTATCGTTGCATTTTCATCAATTTATATTACAAAAAGAAGAAAAGAAGCTTGTTTTTTAGTAGTGGTAGTTTGCTTTGGAAATATACACCTTTGTTTTACATTTATTATTAAGTCAAAAACATCATAGTGCTCCACTCCACTTCCTTCTGAGTAAAAAATAGCCCTTAAAATGAATGCAATAATTAAAATTTATTAGTAATTTTTATTTTTTAGGTCCATACACCTGCTAGCTTAGGATAGACTTGTGGGATAGGTGTTGATGTAATTGTAACTTCGGAATGTATTCACTTGTATTTCTTATCTATTGTAACCCGATGTTTATTATAGGATGTATTGTAATGTATTTGAGTCATGTCATACCCCGATGTTTATTCCAGGAAGTTTCTATAATGATAAAGTCATGTCAAGTCATTGTGGGTAACCCTCTTATTGGTCAAGGGTTAAACTCCCCACAGTTGTGGGGACCTTGGGTTATTAGAATATCCTAGTGAATTCAAACCTAGGTGAGTCACTGTAAGTCGGGGAAATAGTCCCCACCATTGTGTTACCCTCCTATTGGTCGGAGGAGGCAAAGTCCCCACAAGTGGTGGGGAACTAGGGTTATTAGACACTCCTAGAGATGTCGGATCTAGTAAGTAATTGTTAAGTGAGGCCGACATGTTGGAGTGCACTTCAAGTGAACGGAAGAATATAAATAGAGAGTGACAGCCTCTCTATTTATCACTTGCAACACATCACTCACTCACTCAAGTGTGGCACATTAGTGAGGAAGGAAATACACTGGGACTAGACAAGAAGAAGACTACTGTTGTCGAGAGTGCATCTTACTGTTTTCGGCTTTTACTGTTTTGGTGCTGATTCTATCTCTGAGGAACTTGCGGGGTTTTCTCACATATGGTTTCCCCGAGGAAAATGCTTTGTGTGTTTTTTCTCTTGTGATGTGCTTATGTTTTATTGTTGTGCTTGTTATTCTCTCAGTGAAAAGATCCTAAGATCATAATGCTAGCTTATATGATGAAAAACTAACATGGTATCAGAGCTAACCTGAGAAGAAGACATTGTGTAGCTACAGAAGCTAGGGATTCTTACTTTTTGGGTCTCTCTCCACAATCATCAACCAAAGTATGCTAGGATGACTCTCCATTGAAGGGCGCATCTTTCTGTCGAACCAAAATTCGATTCCGAGCATTTTCAGTTTTCGATGTGGAAATTAGGGATTTCTACAGAAGAGGAATTTTTGAGTGAGACCAACATAGGATTTTTCTCCTCATCAAAACCAAATTTTAGATACTTGGATCAAGAAATTTGGTTGGGTGAAACTCCAGAAAAGTCAAACCCTAGTTTGACCCCGAGCTAGAAAAAACCTAAATACTAAAATGGCTATGTTTTGGTACATTTGCTATATTCCGAGGTTGGAGAAGTCCCAGAAGCTGATAATTGCAAGGGATGAAGATAAAATACTGATGAACATTGTGTCCAAAAATCATCCTCCTATTCGCTATATTCTAGGAGATATGATCCCTCCAAGTTGGGGTTCCAGCCTCTTCTAGAATTCATCCCTAAACAGGATACCTGGGGAGATTTGCAATATCTTGGGCTACAGAGGTCCAAATGGAATTCCTGAAGATTTTCCAGCAATTTCATGGACTTTACTTTTGTTTTTCTGAATATCAGACTTAGAAGATCAACCAATGACACGTGTCATGTCGTACAACTTCGTTGTTCTGAACAGTCTTGTAACAGGTCACCTTGGGAAAAGGATCATAAATCCCAAATAGTGAAACCAATTTTGATGCAACCTATGGTGTTCCATCAGGGACATGCGAGGTTACCTTGGTGAGAAATTTCAGACATAGATGAGCAGAAATGTTAGAGATATCACAGAAACAGTAATAGGCATTTATGTAGAAGAAATTGGAAGATTAGGGCTTCCTGTTCCAGGAGCTTCCCTCCACTATTTTCAGAAAAGGAGTAAATTGGACATATCAAATTGAAGAGATCTATGTGTCTATCTAATCATATCTAAAATATTCCAAGTTTTGAAAATTAGGGTTTCTGTGACAAACCCTAGATCAGCCAGCTCCGAAACCAAGATGAACACCTCAAATCGGCAAGATCTAATCCTTTGCTATTTTCATTTGAGGTTCTCATTTAAAAGTGATCTATCACATCAATTTGATGATAAGCTTGGTGAAGTGGACAAATTCCAAGCATGGAAGTATATGATCTCTCTGAAGAAAATGAATGGGACACCTACATGAGTAGAGAGGTTCCAATTTCAGAGGGAGATGAGGCTAGAAGCCTTACACAAGAAGAACTTGGTCAAGGCCAAGAAGATCATGGTTGATTCAATAATGAATCAACTTGTATTACAAGTGTCTCCCCAAAGACACCGAAGCTGTTTGATTCCTTGGCCAAACTGTTTCAAGGGAAGAACATAAATCAGAATATGACTTTGAGAAAATAGTTGAAGAGAGTGAAGATCCAAAATGTAGAGACCATGCAGTCATACTTTACAAGGGTCTCTCAAATCAAAGAACAACTTGAAGCGGTAAGTGAAGAATGCAGAAGCAATGATGGCCACCTTGAATGGCCTCCCAGGATCGTAGGATTCATTTATGTGAGGAATGTGTGCTAGAAGGAAGTGATTGCTTTCAATAGACTCTGGAAAGAGAACCCACAAGAAGAAGAAGCTCGAGAAGAGAAGGTGGGAGAAACTGAAGATCAAGCTCTTACCATCCAAATAAGATCCCTCAAGCGATGAGGAATATGAAGAATTTCGACTCATAAGAAGAGAAGGCAACTGAAGATCAAGCTCTTACCATCCAAAGAAGATCCTTCAAGTGATGAGGAATGTGAAGATCTGAACTCTTGAAGCACCTCTTATCCTCCTTAGCATTTGGATAAGAAATGATGCTATCATGAATGAAGAAGACAATGAAGCTGAAGGCTCAAGAAGTAGTGTACCCATGAAACAAATAAAGATAAGTATTCAATTGTCATTTCATTGTGTTTTTATGCATTTGTTTATATTCAGTTAATGTATTATGCATGATAGAATGTTTGCATTAATGACAGTATAACACTAATATGCATGTGATAGGTAAGTAGCTCATGGTGCTATACAACTCTCCATTGCTACTTATCTGGAATGAAACCTCTTTGCTGACATATTGGATTAGTGCACAATCTCAATGTTGTCCTGGTAGAGATGGAAGGCATCTAGAAATTTTCAGTGAGATATGGATGAATGTTGTATTGGCTAAAGTAGTTGAATGATCATATATTTATGCATAAGAACTTGCCAATATAAATATTCCTTATGAAATGTTTCTAACCATACAACTGCATTTGACTTGTAGGAAAGATCACATACATAATCGCCTGCAAGCAAAGAAGGATGAAACTTGTTCCCAAGAACAAGTGACGACAGTTCAAGATGAAGAATAATATGATGAATGTAGCGACATCATTGATGCAGAATCTTCCATCTATGAAGTAGTAACCAAGAAGACCAGTTTAAGAAGAATGATGTCTAGGATGCAGTATTGAGACCTAAAGAGAAGTTCGTAGTTCCATGATGTAGTATATGGAAACATCGTGGAATACAAAACAAGATTCATAGCACGAGGCTTCTCATGAAAAGAAGGCATAGACTACGAAGAGACATTTGCAGCCAGTAAGAGTTGAAACACAAACATGATGAGATTGATGAAGATCTTAACCTTTGATACAAGGTTGAAGATGCAAATCTATACACTAGATGGTCACATAGAATATTAGTAGCATAGGAAGCTACTTGTCACTCCGGTACAGAATATTTTCAGTGCATAGAGCACAGAAGACAGAGGGAGTATGATGCTCCACTTCAGAGGGATTGAGTACAGAATATCTTAAGGTTTGACATGGTATGATAGGATGGGCAGATCACTGATGACTCTAGGCTTTACTGAGAGTAAAGTGGATTCCAACCTTTGCCTCAAGGTTGAAGACGGAAGACCAGTGATGCTCCTGTTATGTGTCGATGCACTATTGTTCTAGGCATGGAAGTGTGGACAAGGGAAGTATGCACTAGAGATCCTGAATAGGTTCAGGATGATGGACTGCATGACCACACTTATGGCATCGAACATGAAGCTATTGAGTGATGATTCATTAGAGACAGTTGATGCTACGATGTATCATTAGATGATTGGGTCCTTGATGTACCTGAGACCAGATATTTTCTTTGCTGTGAACACATTGAGACATGTTCACCTGATGGTTGCAAAGCATGTAGGGGTACAGTTGATTATGGACTCAAGTATTATGTGAATCAAAAGATTAACCTGGAGGGTTATGTTGATTCAGATTTGACAGGTAGTGCCATCGATAAGAAGAGTACTTCAGGATGTTGCTTCAGTATGGGATCAAGTGTGGTCTCTTGGTTTAGGAAGAAGCAATCCTGTGTGGCACTGAGTATAGCTGAAGCAGAGTATGTCACGTCTTGTTCAAATAGTTGTGAGGCAGTATGGCAACAAAAGCTACTGTCTGATATATTTGATCTCCAGTTGGATGCTACTTGTATACATTGTGACAACTAGAGTTGTGTGAATTTGTCAGAGAATCCAGTGTTCCATGACAAGTCGAAGCATATCGAGATCAAGTACCACTATATTAGGGATATGGTGCAGAGAGGAGTAGTGGAGCTCCAGTATGTTGTGATAGAGGAATAGATAGCCGATGTATTAATGAAGCCATTGGCTAGGCTAAAGTTTGAGTACTTCAGGGAGAAGCTTAGTGTTCTCTAGATCAAGGTTCCCTCCAAGAGAAAGTGATAAGACCCATAGCCATTCTAACATGGTGAGCATGGTCAGATGTAAGGGTTGAGCCATTCTATCATGGTGAGAGGATTGGTTCCTTCGATGGTCAGATGTAAGGGATGAGCCATTCTGTCATGGTGAGAGGATTGGTTCCTTCCATGTCAGATATGAGTGTTGAGATCCATATCCATTCTAACGAGTAGGTTAGATATAAGGGTTGAGCCATTCCACAGCCATTCTGTCATGGTGATATGGTTTCTCCCTTCAATGACAGATATGAGTGCTGGCCATTCTGTCGAGTAGGACAGATGTAAGGGCAATTTCCATTCTAGGAATGGAGGCACCTGGTCAGTTACTAGGATCACTTAGTGTAGGATTGAGTAGCCATTCTGATGTGATAGAGGGATGTGTTCCCACTTGATCATATGTAACGGCTGAACCATTCTATCATGGTTAAAGGATTAAGTTCCTTCCATGTCAGATGTGAGTGTTGGCCATTCCAACAAGCAGGTCGAATGTAAGGGTAGTGACATGGTGAGAGGATTGGTTCCTTCCATTGTCAGGATGCCACATCCAGCATGAAAAAGGGATAGCTCTGTGAAGACTCATCTAGTTTGAAAAAGGACTAGCTCTATGTAGATGCCACATCTGGTATGAAAAAGGACCAGCTCTGTGATGCCTCATCTAGTATGAAAAAGGACTAGCTCTGGGAAGACTCATCTAGTTTGAAAAAGGACTAGCTCTGTGTAGATGCCACATCTAGTATGAAAAAGTACCAGCGCTGTGATGCCTCATCTAGTTTGAAAAAGGACTATCTCTGGGAAGACTCATCTAGTATGAAAAAGGACTAGCTCTGAGTACCTGCCTCATCTGGTATGAAAAAGGACCAGCTCTGAGATGATACATCCAGTATGAAAAAGGACTGGCTCTGTAGAACTTCCTGTGACGAGAAGAATCATGAGATAGCACCAGGGATGATCCAAATCGAGTGATGATTGAGATCCAGTGATGATAGCTAGTGATGATCTAGATCGAGTGATGATTGAGATCCAGTGATGATAGCTAGCAATGATCTAGATGGAGTGATGATTGAGATCCAGTGATGATGATCCAGCAGTGATGATCCAGATCGAGTGATGATCCAGATCCAATCCAGTGATGTTGATCCAGATCGAGAGATGATCCAGATCTAGTGGTGATGTTCCATGATAATCCAGATCGAGAGATGATCCAGATCTAGTGATGATGCTCCATGATGATCCAACTGATATAGAGAAGAAGACTTGTGCTGATAAATTGTGTCAAGAGAATACCTTCCTAGTTAAGAGGGAGTGCTGATGTAATTGTAAATTTGGAATGTATTCACTTGTATTTCTTATCTATTGTAACCCGATGTTTATTCTGGGATGTATTGTAATGTATTTGAGTCATGTCATACTCCGATGTTTATTCCGAGAAGTTTCTATAATGAGAAAGTCATGTCAAGTCATTGTGGTTAACCCTCTTATTGGTCAAGGGTTAAAGTCCCCACAGTTGTGCGGCCCTTGGGTTATTAGACTATCCTAGTGAAGTCGACCCTAGGTGAGTCACTGTAAGTCGGGGCAATAGTCCCCACCATTGTTTTACCCTCCTATTGGTTGGAGGATTCAAAGTGCCCACAAGTGGTGGGGTACTAGGGTTATTAGACACTCCTGGAGATGTCAGATCTAGTAAGTAATTGTTAAGCGAGGCCAACATGTTGGAGTGCACTTCAAGTGAATGGAAGAATATAAATAAAGAGTGAGAGACTCTCTATTTATCACTTGCAACACATCACTCACTCACTCAAGTGTGGCGCATTAGTGAGGAAGGAAATACACTGGGACTAGACAAGAAGAAGACTACTGCTGTCGAGAGTGCATCTTACTATTTTGGGATTTTACTGTTTTGGTGCTAATTCTATCTCTAAGGAAGTTGTGGGGTTTTCTCGTTTATGGTTTCCCCGAGGAAAACTCTTTGTGTCTCTTGTCTCTTGTGATGTGATTATGTTTTATTGCTGTGCTTGTTATTCTCTCAGTGAAAAGATCCTAGGATCATAATGCTAGCTTATATGATGAAAAACTAACAATGGGAAGTATAAACTTCCCATAAGTTTTAAAATTCAAACATAGTGGCTTATCAATAGGTAAATCCTTCTCTTTATCAATAGTATCTGGGAATCTCCTATCAAATGGAAGTCAAGCATGAGGCCACATGGAGGCATTAGACTAAGGAGATAACCCTTAGATTCCTTGTCGAAACGTAAATCGGGACTTTCATGCATCTGGGGATTCTTTCCTAGACAGAGTTTCAGGCTCAGCTACCCTGCCCATGTGTATGAGTCGAGCTTGCAACTATCCCCGCAGACTGTTGGTTTAGTTTAGGTAGACTCTAGTCTCTTGACATCCAGGGTTCATACATAGGTAAACCAGAAGGCTATTTTCGGTTCACCTTGGATGGGCTTGGAAGGTAACCCTTGTTGAAAGTGTAGGAGGGCGGTGGGTGATTCCTCCACTTGTGCCTAAGAACCTCTTTAATGACGCCAAGTAACTATTCTTTAGCTTTCTTTGGGAAATCATATCTTTTACCCTTGTTGACTGTTGAGACTTTAGGAGTTTTGTAGTGATTGCTTTGTGGTTTTTTTGTGTTTATCTGAATTTAGGGTTTGAATTGTCAAATTTACAATCATGGAGGACCAACCTATGAGAAGGTCATGAAGGTTGCAAAGACTTGCTCCTCTCATCACATTGGAACCTCCACCTCCACCTCAAAGGCGAAGATTGGACACAGACAGATCATTTGAACCGATAGGAGTAAGTGAAGTTCCGGGTGAAGGATCACTTAGAGCTAATCGCTCTGATTTTAATACAGTTGAGATAGAAGATTTGCAGGCTGACAAGTTTGCCAGGAATTTTAATACACCCTTGACTGACTTAAACGATCCTGTGATCGTCTAGGTTAGGTCTTTTGATTCACCTGTTTTAGGTGTCCCTGTGGGAAGGATAATGTCTTCTATGGGAGAAAGTTCTTTTTTTTTCACCTCAGCCATTCCAGCTGAAGGGTTACTACCTCCCCCAGTAAGTGCCCCTAGATCTAACATACCTACTACGCCCTTAACTCCACCTAGCTGGGTGGTTCAACCGTCAGTTCCCACAAGCCTAGCAAGTGCTTTTGGTGGCATGGTTACTGGGATTCCTAACATACCTAGCATTCCTTCCTCCTTCACAAACACTGCCAAGAGTTGTCCGGTAGCATCCTTGACTTTAGTCCAAGGATTTCATTGGAATGGGGGGAATATTCCCCCATCCACTCCATACGTAGGCCCATCACCTTCTTATGTAGGAGTGGCATTCAGTGCTTTATTTTGGTGATGTTTTATTTTGTCACGGGATCCTTAGTATGTTTGTGGCTGCTTAGTGCACTATCCACCTGACGTCTAGTGTTTTTTCTGTTGATAAGGTTTTCCTACTGATTTGGTTTGTTTTTACCCTATTTCATGGGTGACAGCGGGTTTTGGTTTTTGATTGATTTGGGGATTTAGGGATGAGAACACAGTACAAGATCTCACTTTTGAATTTTTGTCTTATGGATAGTCTGGTTCATGTTTTATTGAAAAGATAGATGATCTTGAATGCAGTCTAGATTAATGATGAGTTTTTCTATTAGGGTTGTGTTTTTAATTACAGATGGACTTAGAGGATTTTCAGACCCAGCTTGCAGGATTTTCTTTTCCTTATCATGCTTTCCTTTCAAGCATTAATACTGTGTATACTTTATTTTACAGAATTCATATGGAGGAGGTAAATAGACTGATACAATTTTTTGCTATGTTTATGACAAAGTGATTGCTCTTGCAAAGAAGACATATCTAAAAGACAAAGCAGAAGAGAGTTGGCTGAATAATGGGACAAGATAAAAGAATAAGAAGGTGAAGGTATGAGATCAATAGGGTCTCAAAAAGACCAATGGATTACTAAGATGAATCGATAGCAGCTGAGGCCCAGGCTTGGAAAACGTTCATTAGTTACCAAGCTGGTCCCTCTTTATAAAGTGCTCTTAAATTTCAATTTAAAATGTAACGTATTGTATAAATCATGAGCACTTACTAAAAGACAAAATTTTAGGATTGAATGGTTAGGGGAGCCGAATGGTCATCAAGGGGTAGCGCAAAGGTCATCAAGGGGCAGCCCAAAGGTCATTGAGGGGAAGCTCAAAGGTTTTGATTTTTGTATATATATAGGAGATCTTAGATAGAGCAAGGAATTTTTCCCAGATAGATTTGTGAGAGTATGTTGTAAGAAGAACTATTTTTTTTGCAATAAAGAATTACAAGTTTCATGATGGAGAAAAATGGGTGGAATGTTTCAAATGTTGTGCTATGGATCAGTTGAATGTGAACTATTTCATTTTCAGCTATATGTCCATTAACTATGAGATCATTCTAACTCTGTGAACTTATGTTCTTGTTATGAATGCACTCTAGTTTATTCTGTGAAATTTCCACTGTGAGTAATGAAGGTTTTCATAAACAATAAGCTATCTTGTTGTTCATATATCTATTAATGTTCATGTGTTCTGAAATAAGTAACAACTATTTGTGATTTTTCTTAATGCATGTATAGAAATACATTACTCATTGATAAATGATAATTTTGCTCCCTATGGATAGGTTAGATAGTTAGTTTTAGTTTCTTGCTATGTGTGATTTATATGCAAGAGAGTTAAGACAAGAGGTAAGAACCTATGCATCATATTGTAGCGCTCCTCATTGTCTCTATCAATATGCATTTTTAGATAGGCACTTGCACATCATACTTAAATTCAAAAAAATAAAAATATACACGGTGGACCAAGCCATAACGAGTAAAACCTTTTTTTTTGTTACTTGACCTACGGTAGCCGGACCGTAAACCGGAGGGATTCCCCATACCAAATAGTAGCGGGCTAGTTGGGATCGTTCACTGGGGAGAATCCCTAACTATTGTTACTTGCGATTTTCCAGGCCTCAACATAGCTAGAGAAGTCGGGCCCACTAAGTAGGAGATTAAGTAAATAGAAGAATATAAATAGGAGGCACCTCCCTTCATTTATACTCACTCACTCAAGATGTTCTATTATTTACAATAATCTTGGGAATTCCATGTAATTTCTAAATTGTTTCCATGAATACATAAACTACTGTACTTGATTTAAAATGATGAGATCTCAAAGAATAAATGGGAATACTTTATGAATCGATCCACTATTACCATGATGATTGTATTTTCTTCTAACTTGGGTAGACATGTGATCAAATCTTGTTATCTCCTAAACAATTTTATTTTCAGTAGATCAAGCTCAAACATTTTTTTTTTTTAGGAAGTGAAGATTTCAAGGTTTATTATAGATCTTTTAATGATTAACAAATTTGGAATGCATGGTGTGCTTTTTCTTCAAAATATTGAAAGTTTTAGCTTTTAGTGGCTTAGGTGAAGGTTCCAGCGGTTCATTAGCCACCAAAAAGCCATCTTTCGGTAGCTAATAGTTTCGGCCCAGGACCACGTTAACCATCGAAAGCATGTTGATCACATTTTTTGAAAAGGGACTTTCGATGGCTTAGGAAAACTTTCAAATATTTCATTAGCCACCGAAAGGCCTGCCTTTCGGTAGCTAAATGATGAGATCCGAAAAGGCATTAAACCACCGAAAGCTCATTGAACATGTATTTTGTAAAGAATGCTTTCATTGGCTTGGGTAGATGTGGCAGTGGTTCATTAGACACTAAAAGCAGAGCTTTTGGTAGCTAGCGAATTAAAACCTAGATTCTCTTCACCACCGAAAAGGATGAACAGTGAAAACAATTACCTGTCCATCAAATCAAACACATCAGCATGAGGAAGGTCATGATTTAGCATGATTAAGCACTGAAATGATGGGGAAACTGCAGTAAGGAATGAGTTTATTGCTAAAGAGGTCTTTATTGATCTTACCTGAATGATGGAAATCGAAACCCTAATCTTCCCTCCATCTGTCCCACGACTGCAGTAAGCCTCCATGAAACACCAAGTTTAAATTGAAGATCATTAATAGGTTGGATAGCTCGTTGACATCACTAGAATATACCATCATATCACTCAAGTACCAATAAATTGGTTAACCCCTCAAAATCAACACCATATCCTTAGTACACTCGTCATTTTGTGCATGCATATTTACTGCTCAAGGCCATCCCTAAAACCAACGCGCTAATTGCCTTCACAGAGTTCAAATTTTGGTTTTGTAGGTACTAAGAATCACAGTTCATACATGAAGAAAGGAGGACCTGCCCTTAGAGAGGAACTAGGAGACATCAGCTATCTCAACTCACATCCAGAAGTCTTCCAATTCTTCAAGGATGTAGGTTGTTACATATTTTGTGAGAAGATCCAAGGTTCACACCAACAGGTTGCAGAAGCATTTTCCCTTTCTTTTGACATCTCCAAGACACTGATAGGAAAGGAGGAGTTCCTATTAGATGAAACCCTAATTGCAGAGGTGATAGAACTCCCAAGAACTGGGGAGAAGTAGTTTAAACCCACCATTGCTAAAAATGTGGAGTTTAGATCATATTTAAAACCTGAACAGATAAATGTAATATGGAATAAAATTGTTCCATCCACATGGCTAGAAGAGAGATGGAAACAATTAGTGAAAGAAATTTTGGTGTATATAACCTATGAAGGCAAATACAATAGGGAAATGATATATCACTTCAAACTTATGAACAATTTCATAGGAAGAAGCCCTTTAAATATACCTTTCTATCTCCATAAGGGCTTAACAAAAATGGCACACCAGGTAAAGGCTCATCCCACCACGGGGACTTCAGTTAGTGAACCTCTTGCATAGCACATGCGATCGTGGGATATTAAAGAATACCCTTAATTTTGAGAGATATTGACCCAAAATATTCTTGTTGAAACCCCCTCCCAATACTTAAAACCTCCTCACCACCCCTTTTTACACCTCAATCCTTCTAAACCACCCTACCCACCCCCACCTTAAACCCCTCATCCCCCGAATACTTGCAATATATTGGTTCAATTTTTGATAATTTCAAAGCCCACAATATGAACTAATGTGATAGGATATTGGCCAACAAGTGAAGCCCCCGTGCATCCCACTAAAATTGCAGGAAGCATGTCTCACCATGGCCTCATACAACTCATTTTCCAAGAATTGTTCCAGAGGAGAAACATAGCATGGACACATTTTTTGTTCTAGAATGAGTTTGAAACAGGCCTACAGCCAAAAGAGAAAGGAAATTCTCCTTCGAAGAAATCCACCACCCCCAAGAGTGGAAACATAAAAAGAAGGGCTATCTCGCCAACAACAGTAGATCAACCTTCTTCCCCTTCTAAAACCAACCAGGT
>LPNX010894154.1:125393-151155 GCA_001517045.1 Pseudotsuga menziesii
ATAAACCTAGACTTCAGTGAAAAGGGAAAGAAGGTCCGAGCACAAATTGAAAACATTCTGAACTTACCCTACTCAGAATAAAGAAGAAAAGGAGGAAGAGGTTGACCTAATAGAGCAGTTGACAATAAAACAAGAAGAGTTTCCTTCACCAACACCAAAGGAAGGGAAGGATGAACAAACAACAGAGACCTCCTCAAGAAAACCTAGGTATTAGAGAGCAAAGCGGCTACTAGAGAAAATACATGAACTAGAGGTTTTTGATAGGGAGATAAAAATAAAAAATGCAAGGTGGACCAAGAGAAATAAGGAATTGCATAATTCTGTTATGGAGATGAGAGGAATGTATGTTCTATTGAAGAGAAGAAATTTGAGGTTGACGAAGGACAACACCAGGTTGTACAGAATGATCAGGCTTCCGAGGCTACAGGTGAATATTTCCAAATCAAACCCTAGGTCTCAAACACACTTTGCACTAGAAGCCCTAGCTGAGGCAGTATTGAGTCTTTAGAATCCAGAGGTAGCCCAGGATGCTGCTAATTTTCCAAACATTTGGAAAGTTGAAGAAGTGCCAGAATATCAACAACAAAGTTGAAATGGATGAATTGGGAGGTCGATTATATTTTTTGCAAAAAAGGGCTTTCGATGGCTTAGGCGGACGCAGAAGCGGTTCATTATCCACCAAAAGCAGAGCTTTCGGCAGCTAACATACCCGAGATTTTGATTCCTTAACCACCAAAAGAGAAAAGAGGCACAAAAATATATTTTGGCACAAAAGACTAGTTTTGGAAGATACAACTATCTTAGGGATGAAGTGTAAATCTGAAAGTTGCCGAAGAACACCATCAGAGAAGGTCTATTCCAGTTTTGAGGATACATCAAGGAGGAAAGGGTTAGAAACCCTACTTATTTTAACCAATAGTGGCTTATCTATGAAATGACAGGTTACATCTTTCCCCCAGTACTCACTGTAGTCATGAAAAGGTTAAATAAGTGAACAAGTGTTAGAGTTAGATATACTAGTAGTAAAATTACAGTTTCTGACCTAATTTTCCAAAAACATTTATTTTTAGCTATTTTTCTTAAAAACAGATCCAACTTTTCCTTATCTAAATATTTTTTTAAAGGATATAAATCCTAAGACTTATGTTATAGATAAGGTTCGACTTTAGTGACCTGTAGACCATTATTATTTTCAAGCTTCTCATATAATTCATGACCTAATATAAGCTCTTTTGCTATCATATATTTAGCTTCCATATCTTATCTATCTTGTGCTTGTGCCTAGATGTATGATTCAGTTTTATTCATGTTATTCAATGTATGATAGTTGTCATCCTATATGTATGTTGATGAGTTGAACTGCAAGTACCTTCCTTGTTATTATTAGTCATATATATGTAAATGTTTTATATATAAATATGCCAGCATACTAAGTTCTCCATCTTTTCACCCTATTAGCAAACCTCTAAACAGTGGTAGTTAGAATCTCTATCTTTGATTGATTTTTGTGCATGTCTTGAGAGTGTGAGTTCATGTGGGTCAGCTGACTTGATCCAGTTAGAAAGATCCATAAAAACATTTATGTTACCAGGAACCCTCGAGCTGCAACCTAGAGGAGTTTCCTAGAGTAATAACAAATCTATTGAGAAATTTTCCAAACGCTATTTTGGTATGGATGGTGCCTATAGAGGACATGTTTTTTTTATTTCCTCTCCTTTGTTTTGTTGGGAAAACAAACATTTTTCCACAAACTTTTGAACATCAATTTTAACACCTTCCTAGAAAAAAATATTCTTGATCATAAGGTAAGTTTTCAATAAACCTAAATGTCCTCCTATAGGGGGGGTGTGTAATTCCAAAAGGACCTTTTTATTTGAGTTAACTATTCTTATATAGATATAGGAAATATTATTACCATAGTGAATAATTATTCCACAAAAATTATCTTGTAACCTAGGGTCCTCATTGTAGTTGTTGAAATATATTGCATGCTTCTTGATTCTATCTTTTATTTGTATGAAAATATATTTCATGCCTTGTTGAATTATCATATTTTATATGCATGGCATTATCTTTCCATGTGGATTATCCACATTAGACGTCATTTCCCCTCTTAATGTTCTCTTAATACAATTAAGTAATGCTGTAATTAAATCATTACTCTTAGTCATGGTTTAGAAATTTTGGGTTAAATTTCTAAGTCTAAGGAAATAATATAAATCCAACTACTTGGTAAGTTCCCTTATCTAACTGTCTCTTCCCCTCTTGTGGAATCATATCCCCCCATATTTTCTTTGTCCTTTTTCATCTGCAATTGTCAAGTATTTTATAGTAATATCAAAATATTCATATTTACAATGATCTGGTTTTCCTAGACCATTTGTTTCCATCTTCTATCCTTTTGTGATCAATATATACATTGTTACATCACATGATAAAAAAATGCGGGTTTATGATTCCCCTCCCCCTTAATTTATGAACCAACTTTGATGCATATCAAAATTATGTGCATTTAAAAAAATTCCATCAAAATTTCAAACTAGCTACAAGTATGCCTCTTGCATTACAACATTTAGCTCCCAAGTTGCTTCTCCATGGTTGTAGTGACTCCATTATACCTTTAACTACTTGATAGCATTGTTCCTCAACAATGTGACTTTCCAATCAAGGATATGGAATGGTTGCACCAAAATATGTCCTTTTGGTTCCACCTAAATCAAATCCCAATCAATAATATGGTTAGCATCAAATACAAGGCTTTTTCAATAATGACACATGAAATAAATTATGTAATTTTATGCAAGATATCCTAGCTAATGTCTTAAATGACCCACAGAATCTCGCCGATGGATTAAGACAAATCCTTAGCTTCAAGGACTTTTATTTGGCCTAAATTTCAAATACACATGATCTCATACTTTAATTTTGTTTTATATTATTCCTCTATTTTCATAACTTTTCTATCTTCCCTATGAAATTTTCAAATTATGCCTAATCTTAATTTTAACCTTAAGCAACTATAGCCCAATCACTACTCTATCAACTGGATTATCCCAATTGATTTGAGTATTGCAATTTCTACCATGCAAGGCTTCAAATGGAATCATCTTTACACAAACATCTGTTGCTTCTACAAACATCACCCCAAAAAAGTTCCATGTTTTAGGGCCCCCCTTTAATTTATTAGCTTTTGATTTTATGTACATTTTTTGTGAACTTTGAAAATTGTTATTCATGACTTGGTTTTATTTTTTATTAAGATAAATGAGTTTTACCTTTTTATACCAAGTATTAAAACCCTTATGATCTGATATGTCGGAAAAATTTTGGTCTTTTCACCGACACGGGGGAGATTTTATGTTCCTCCTTCCGATGTTTTTTAAGCCAATTTAATGATGATCTTTTTGACCCAGTGTATCAGAAAAATAAAAAAAAAATCGTCGATGTAGAGAAGTGGTTTTTTTTTAATTCTGACGCTTTGCTGTCTTTTTTATGAGTTTTTTGGTTCGATGGGTCAGAAATAATTTCGTCTTTCAGCCGACACTGTGGATTCCTCTTTGAGTTTCACCCAAAGGTTTCCAACCAGTTATGTGGGGAACTTTTAGTATTCGAGCTGATAATATTGATGGAGTCTTTCCTTTGTATCAGACAGTTTCATTGGGTTGTCTCATCCAAATACGGTCGATAGAAAAAGATATCTTTCCTTTCTGAAACTGATGTTAGCGGGTCAGTTGAGTTTTCTTGTTGCTGATCATTTCATACGACACAATGGTGGGAAGGTCATGCAAATGCATCAACGGATGATATTTTTAGAGAATGCCAATAGTTGCAGTAGGATTATGGTTTTTGAGCTGCCATAGTAAGAGGTTTTTCACTTATCTTGTCGACATACTTTTGCGATGGTTTTATATAGACGCCAAACGATGTTCCTTCACACTCATGCAACGTAAAGACTTCACCGACTATAATTTTTTTTCATGTTCTTTCCTATACATAACTGATGCGATTCATTGTTGTTTTCATGATGTGTTTGCAAGTTTTAATATTTGTTGACGCATGTGGAGCTTACCCATTTTAAGCGTTCCTTACGGGTTAAGGGAATTTCCATCTGGAGCTTACAGATCTTTTGGCATCACATTTTCAACATCCTTCGATCTTTTCCTGCCAGGTAGGATCTAATCTGTATCACATCTCTTTGATCGGTAGGATGGTTCTTTTTTGACCTGTCATGGTTTGATAAGTAATGCGTTTAGGTTTCATTTGCAAAGCTAGGGTTGTCACATTTGTCGTTGGGTTTAAAATCTTTCTCCTCGACCTCTCTATTTTTTTAACTAATATTTTCTTCTGACCCATCCATCAATTTCTTGACCTAGCTTACTCTAGCTGTAGTTTTTCTATCTACTCCCAATATTTTCCTACCATTTCCATTCAGATATGGATTGCTGACAGCCCTGGGTGCGTAAGGATGAATCCATAATGGAACAAGTTCTTTGCCGGCCATTTCCTACCTAGTTCATGTTTATATACGGTGATAGGGGTTTGTGAAGCCTCAAACCATGAAATTAATGAGTCCTTTTGATTCTCCACTGTAGTCTCCTCAGCAGAAGGTGTTGGAACTGGTGGCCAACACCATGGCCTCACCATGTTTGAGTTGAGGTGGTTGTCCCATGGGCCATAAGTCTCATAAAAACATTACGGGTAGGTGTTAAAGGTTTTCTTGGTGATGCATGTTCTTTGTGTTTTAAAATTTTAGACGACCTAGGTTTGAACTCGACATCTCAGTCAGAGCCACATGCAAACTAGTTTTTGCCGTACTATTTTTCAAGTCCGCTTAGTTTTGGTTTGGATAGTATGTGGGGTTCTATGGTGCAAAGTCATTTCTGAAGGGTAAAGATGATATCGTAAATGATATATTGGTTAAGCTTGTTCTATGAAAAAATGATTTGTCAACAAAATAATAGCTTCTACAGTAAATATTCAGCTTTGTCATATGGTTTCTAATAGTAGGGATGCTAAGACATTTTTTGGTGTTTTTGTACAACCTCAGTCTATATCATATACCATGGCTAAGAAATTAAGACGAAAGCTAAGGTTGCTGAAGAAGATTCAGACCTGGAAATTAGTCCGAGAAAAAAATAATCTACAAAGACACTAAGTCTATTATCGAATCTCATCCAAAATTCAAGTGGGGGAAGATATATCATATGCTCCAGAATCAGAAGGTTCCAAGTGTAGGCCTAGAAGATTTACCCTTGTTTGGAAACATATTAAGTTCAAAGATTACAAAGGTGTCCATGCAATCAAATCTATTACCTTGCTTCGAGATGATTGGATGGATCCTCTCTAAAGAAGATGTAGGAGGTATGATCATGTATAATGTGGAAGAAAAAAGTTTTGCTTCTTTTACAACTACATTCATAGCCAAACCATATAGATTTCTCATCTCAGAAGTCAATATGACAACATGTTGGATAAATAGATTGACTATTGATTATGTTGGATGCACAAGAATGGTGATGGAAGAAGGAAATTCATTCCGACAAAGGGCATATAGGGAATATGAAACCGTCGGTCTACTTATTCCGTATAAAATTGTAGTGCTGATGCTTAACAAGAGTTTCGATAGGGAAGATGGAATATTTTATAATATTGGTTGGATACCATTGATATATCATGTGACCATGGAAGGTACCATTTTCAACTGGTCTTATATTTTTGCAAATAGTTTGTCCTCCCGTATAACTACAACACAGGAAGGTTTTCTCTAGCGAAAGTTTGAGTTCCACATGGGATCATTTTTAATTGACTGTATACTCTGCCTACATCCATTTGAGAAGATAAAATACAGTTGGAAGGAGGGAAAAGCAGCTGTTTACTCTGGATACCAATTGTTATGGGCTGACAAATATCATATCTCATACAAGCTCATCTGTGAAGAATTCTTAATACCACTTTATCAACTGATTTTCCTTTAAGAATGTAAATGCATGTATGAGGGTTGTTGGGACACTATAATGGAATATGGAGATTATTTATTTTTTGAAGAGGAAACCTACTTGAGGATGTATGGAGGAACAAAAGCCCTTCGCCGCTTCTGAAATATGCAATTGATTATACTGTGCATAAAGAAGCAGTAAAAAAACTCTTTTTGGATGGTTTTGGGAGTTATCTTTTCGATATGAAGAAGGTGGTTTTTCCTACTCTACATTTATATGTTGGAATTTATAAATTTTCTAAAGTTAAAGGCACACCAAATTTTGTGAACGACCTTGAAATCTTCTATTTTGGTGAAGAGAGTTTTCATAGAAATGATGCTTAGGGTAAGGTGGTTGCACATTGTTCACTGGTGAAAGTAAACTTTGAGTACTCTGATCATTTTAACAAATATGAATAAGTACATAGGAATGATTGTAATTTGAATTCCCTAAACAAGTGTCTCAAAAAGAAAATCAGAGACAAAGGAGGCAAAGGTAGCAGCATCAATACCTCCAAACATAAAAAATAGGATGAAGAAGTTGTAGAGAGATAAAATAAAGAAGCCACACAAAGGTTAGAATAAGGTGCAAAGAATTTATTGGCCGAAGAGGCACACAGAGAAAAGGAAGAAGAAGAATCTTCTAACAGAAATTAAGAAGGAGAAAGAATACAAAAGGATTCAGCTTACCGAGAAAAGAAAGAAGCAGAGAGAACCTAAAGAGCTCATATGAAAAGCGCAAGAGGATATAAAGAGGGAGACTCAGGAATAGAGGTTTTCCCTCAATAATATTGAGAATCCTCCTTCCACCTCAAGGGAAATATTAACTGGAGCTCACCTTCCTATCGTGGAGTTAGGTTTAGTACCATTTAATCCCTCTAAGCAACATGTTGTTTCAAGTTTGGATAAGATATTTTTCGATCATAAGCAGAAAAAAATTGTTTGGAGACCCAAAAAGAAGTTGAAAACAGGTACCGAGCCTGAGGTGACCATAGTTACAGAAAAGGCTGACATACCAAACACAGATGAAGATCTAGAACAAATGGCCTCACTCAATGTTGCATATGCACAGGCAAGTGCTTATAATGTTAGCAAACTGAAAGGATTCATGGACCAGTACAAACAATAGATAGAAGAAATTAAAGAGACCCTAAGAAAAGAACAGGGAGAAGGATGAGAGGTGAAAAGGAAGAATGAAGCTACAATTTGAGATTTAGATCCTGGAATTGTCAAACACTATCATGGATGAAGAAAAGAATGACCTAGAAGGTAAGATTGCAGAGCTTGAGGCACAAAGGTCCATAACCAATAAGCAAGCAAAAGAGTTAAAGGTTCGAGTTGCAAAAATGGAGGCACATAATAACTCTTTGGAGGTATTGTTGAAATAAGAAAATGAATGGAAAATGGATATAACACCTCTCCGAGAGCATGCTCTCTTGCTCAAAATAAAGGTATATCAAATTCAGGTGAAACTTGTAGATGAGGTCTAGAAGATTAACGAAGTAGAATCCATATTGCAAGAGATCTCGGTAATAATGACTAACTTCAGAAAAAGAGCTCAAGAAATTGTAGAAGTCAT
This sequence comes from Pseudotsuga menziesii, assembly GCA_001517045.1. Taxonomy (NCBI): domain Eukaryota; kingdom Viridiplantae; phylum Streptophyta; class Pinopsida; order Pinales; family Pinaceae; genus Pseudotsuga; species Pseudotsuga menziesii. The sequence continues at coordinate 132,947 of LPNX010894154.1, forward strand.
CCAAGTGCAATTGACATGGTTGGAGACCAATGAAGAACTTTGAGAAAATGCGCCTAAAAAGAGTATAGAAAATTTGTATATCCAACATGAACTCATGGATTTCAACAACAAGGCCACTGCGAAATAGACAAACAAGTTGGTAAAACATTCGATAGATGCATGCACTTTTACAAAAGGGTGCCTACAACACATAACAAATGCCAGACCTCTGTAGCCAAGAGACTTTAGGAATTGGCAGGAAAACAAGAACATTTGAAGTGACTTCATGACAAGATGCAAGAAGATGAGCTGAATAGACAACAGGTTAAAAATCTCAACTAGAAAATAGTAAAAGTTCTAGTCGCACAAGCTGCAGTCAGCAATTTCTTGATGGAGTGCCAACTTAGAGTCACTCCACAGAAGGTAGCAGAAATAAGCTCGTAGATGGCTGGGCATGAAGTGTCAATCAAAATATTAGAACTTATGGACTTCATGACCATAGATGTAGATGCATCTACATGGAAGCAATTCATGGATGGATTGACTGGTCCCACCTAGGCTATTTTGTTTTATTAACATGTGGAAGATTTTTATGTAATATTTTGTGTTTATTATGATTTTCTCAGTGAACACACTAGAGGATGAAATTTTGTAACCAAAGGGTTAAGGAATCCCAAGAGACTAGGGTAGCTAAAGGGTCATTAGTAGTTTGTATAAATAGGGGTGTAGTAGAGATGAAGCGAGACTTTTTTTGGCACACATGCTGAAACTTTGTAAGGAGAACTATTTATGTTTATAATAAAGTGGATCAAACTTTCACTGGAGGAATGACTGTATGAGAATCATTATTTTTATGTGGACTCTTGAATGTGAAATACTTATGTTTTTTCTTTCTACATAATTCTAAGATCATTCCAACCTGTTGAACTATTTCTACAAGTTTATGAATTATTTTATTATTCTATTTTTGAATCATGTGCAATAAATGAGTAATATATGTTTTAAGTTCACAGAGCTATCTTTGTGTTATTTTTCTACTATATTTATGGATGAGAGATTTATTAACTACATGTAGGATTCTACATGTAAAATGTACAACATATTACTCATATTAATATTAATCTTGCTCCCTGGGGATAGCTAGAATTAGTTTAGAATACATTAGTTATTCTTTGCTTTCGTAGAGTGACTGTGGGGCAGGAGCGACAATATGGAGGGAAGACTTGTGCATCTCTAGTGAGTTTCTTACCCACTATTACTTGCATTTAGTATAGGAAATTGCATTTCATTATGAAACATAAAATCAATAAATGATGGGTCAGGACACAACCACTAAAATAGATTTCAACATTCCTTTAATTCTATAGTAGTCGGGCCGCTAACTAGACGGATTCCCCATTCCAAATTATAAGCAATATAATTAGGAACGATTATTGGGGAGAATCCCTACTGTAGGCACCTGGGATATTCTAGGCATCAATAGTTTTGGTGCTAGAAGGAGGGCCTCTAGTGCATGGATGGACGAGGAAATCCGTTTTCTCGAAATTGTTTCGTCAATGATAATTAGGAAGCTAGTTTTTCTGAGAATTTCATTCTTGAACAAAGAGAAAACACTGAATTCAAAGTTCTAGAAAATCTTTACCCTGTTCCTTTCTAAGTAATTGATGACTACAAAATACATACAAGGTCATATGTAAAGAAGCTTGGAGGGTAAAAATCCATCCCCGATTTACCAAGAAGACAAGCTCACATAAGGGTACCCACTTACACAGAATATTCGATTTTGGTGGGAAATTTGGAAGAGCTAGTGAATTTATCCTTACAGGAAATTGTTCAACCAATCGATCAATTGGGACCAGATTCCCCAATTTTTGGATCCCTATTATAGACACCTATTCACTCTCCACCTCAAAATCCTCCCCAAATCATGGATGGAAATGTAAATGCAAATGTTGCCCCTATGAATCCTAATCCACCACCAGCTTGGACATCCAGAACTCAATTCAACTTGGCTTGTCCTTTGCATAATTTTCCACAGAATGCTGATAAGTCACTACCTAAGTTTTATCCGAGAGGGGGCATTTATGTGCATGATCACTTGCAGAATTTTTTCTTAGCTGTAGAGCTTTTAGTGGTAGAGCATGAAGATGTAGTGTGCATATTTTTTCCACACACTTTCAAAGCTAAAGAATCAACATGGTATTTTGGTTTATCGAAAAATTCTATAACAAATTGGGATACTTTTGAAAGATTGTTTAAAGGCAAGTTTTGTAGCCAAAGGACCCCTTCCGCTCTCATGAAAGAATTTTTTTCTCTAAGTATGGACAAGAAAGAGAAAGTGTAGGATTTTAGTGAGAGGTTTTCTCCCCATTTAAATAATTTCAGTGCTTCCATAAAACCTGCTAAGGAAACTTTAATGGAATATTATACTTCAACACTTTCCCTAGAGACATCAATGTTTGTTAAGAGGTTAGTAAAGCCTTCTTTGCTAGAAAATTATGAAGAAGCCAAAAAAGTAGAGCATGATATTGAAAGTATAAACAAATACTATGTAGAGCCAGAGGCAAGGACTTTTGGCAGCAAGAAGCCTTTGTTGTTGACTAAACTAAAAGAGGAACATTTCAATGAGTTGGAAAACATGGTTAAAATGGTGTAGAAGCTATCAAACAATATTGTTGATTTGGGAAAGGATAAAGAAGCACATATCATCCCCCTGTATATAGTTCTTTCGTTTTAAATTTTAGTGAGGTAGGATTGGATAATTTATATGCATTTCATAAAGAACCTCATTCTGAAAAAAGAAATTCCACAATGGATTAATTCATTGACTCTAGTTATGAACCAAATATTAGACACTTAAATAACAGAGCTTGATGTAAAAGAAGAAAGGACAAACAGACCAGAGAAACCACCTGAAAAAAGAATGATATTGTGGGACTATGCACCTATATTGGAGTTATAAGAGGAGGAACCTACTGAGGAAATACAACTTTAAGCAGTCAATGTCACAACAAGAAGAAAGGGAACAATAATGGATGAAATTATATTACTGCCCAAGATTAGGAAGATTCAGGAAAATATGAAGAAAATCAGCAGCAGTACCCAAACGCCACCTAAGTCTGATTTGGTTGCCTTTAAAGAGAAAGTTACATCAGTAATTAAACCTATAAATGTTCTGGAAAATAAAATAGAAAGTAACAAGAAAAGTCTGACAGAATGTGATATGGGATACAACATAATAGAGGATAACAAGAAAACCAAAGCAAATATGTCTTTATTTGAAATGTGCAATTTACCTCAACAAAGAAGAAAACTCCTGGAAGCCTTTGATCCATAACCCAATAGATCCTAGGATGATATTCAATTAGATAAAGAAATAAATGAAGCCAGTAATGGGGGGAAATCTAAGTCTCAAACCTTTCCATTTCTACTATCTTTTGATATTTTCAACCATAATGTGCATAACTATTTAGTAGACTTTGGAGCTTCCTCAAATTTTATGCCTCTCTCGGTTAGTAGAAAGATAAATGGTTAACCTACACCTTCATCATGTACAATCATACAGTTGGATAGAACAATAGTTGAGGTTGTAGGAGAGATGAAGAACGTGTTGATACAGTTATCTACAGATGAAAGGGTATGCCAGTTTATAGACATCATGGTGGTGGACATACCACAAGCATATGGTTTGATTCTAAGCAGGGACTAGTTTGCAAAACTACAAGGGTTCTTTGCAATTGAATGGTCACACTTGTGGTTTCTCTATAAGAATGGTCAAAATCAGATCAAAGTGATGAGGGAACCACACAGGAAGCATAATGTGGTGCAACTAGAAGGAAAAAATGAGCCTATGAATTTCTCACATTCAGTTTTGGGTAATTATTTCATAGAGCTTGAACCTGGAAACTATCAAGAAGAAGAATCCAACAATGAGTCAGATACACAGTCTGAGCTCCTTCATTTTTCATGGACTCACAATATTGATTGTAACATAGTTAATTTAGTTTTGGATTTAGAAAGTAACACTAGTTATGTAGAATTAGAATATAAATTTTGGTTGTTATATTTTGATGGTTCTAAAACTAAAGAAGGATCAGGAGTTGGTTGTGTCCTAATCGATTAATAAAAGAAGAAACATTTTCTCTCTTGTAGATTAGAGTTCGAGTGTACTAACAACACAACATAATATAAAGCTTTAATTCAGGGCTTGAAAAAGGCCATTGAATTCAATGTAAGAAATCTAAAAGTTTTTTGGAATTCTGAAATAATTGTCTAACAAGCTCGAAACACAATTCATTGTCTATCACCACATTTAAAAGGCTACCAAAATGAAGTTTGGGAACTTATAATGAATTTTGATGCTTTTAACATCAATTTGATTCCTAGATTACAAAATGAAACAACTAATTTATTAGCTACTTCTGCTGCAATATTAGTGCCTACTAATAATAAATGTTCAATTGAATTGATTTCCAGGCCATCTCTGCTAGAAAATGTCACCAATTTTAAGGTTTTTGATGATGATCAGAAGATCTTGGAGTTCTTAACAAATGATGATACTTTCAAAGACTCAGTGATTGATGACGAAGAACATCAAGCTAATCTTCAAAATGGGAACTTCATACCTAAAGGGGTAAGAACATTGGAAGGGATGTTTGATTTGAATAATAAGTTCAAAAAAGATGACCAATGTCAAAACAAATAGTTCAACTATGTAGTATTATATCATCAATATTGGGACAGAAGCTAAACCCAAGTATGTGAACTTGGGGAAATGTTGTTCACCGAGTGAGAGAAGCAAATTCATCAGTTTATTTCGGTAATATAAAGATGTTTTTCCTTGGACATATGAGGATTTGAAGACTTAGATACCTATATAATTCAGCATGTCATCCCTATTAAAGTAGTTGTGAAACCATTTCAGCAACCATTGAGGAATATGCATCCCAAGATAGAACCCATGAATCAAAATGAAGTAAAAACGTTACTTGATGCAAAGATCATCTTCAGAGTTAGACACTCAAAGTAGGTGGAAACGTTGGTACTGGTGAGGAAAAATTATGGTGAAATAAGACTATGTTTAGACTTCAAGAATTTGAACCGTGCATCAGATAAGGACAATTATTCAGTCCCACCAATGGAGCAAATTTTATAGATGGTTTTGGGTTCTGAATTGTTCTCCTTACTAGATGGGTTTTCAGGCTACAACCAAGTCTTGGTAGCAGAACAATATAGGTTGAAGACCACATTTTGTACAAAGTGGGGAACTTTCATTTACTAGATAATTCCCTTCAGTTTCATTAATGCTGGAGTCACTTTCCAAAGGGAAATGGATATAGCTTTATGGGGTTTAATTGGCCACAATGTGGTGGTTTATCTAGATGATGTAGTAGTTTTCTCCAAGAATATAGAAGCACATATGTTTCATCTAAAACAAATTTTTGACCGCTGTAAAAAATATGGCATCTCTTTGAATCCTAAGAAATGTGTTTTCGCAATATTAGAAGGAAGGCTATCATGGTCACATCATTTCTAAAAAGGGAATTTCCATAGACCCAGAAAGGATGGAAGCTATAGAAAAAATTCCCTTAACCCACAATAACAAAGGCATTTAATATTTCATGGGGACTATAAATTTTGTGCAAAGGTTTGTTTCTTTGCATAGATAGTTAATCCTTTGCAACATATGGTCAAGCAAAGTGTACAGTTTAAATGTACTGACATAGAAAAAGGTGCATTTAACAATATCAAAGCTGCAATATTCCATCCACCTTCACTCAAGATCCATGATTTTGAGAAATATTTTATCCTATACACTTTTGCTTTTGATAACTCGCTTGCACTAGTGATTACACAAAAGGAAGAATGGGGAGATGAGTATACCATATCATTCATGAGCACTAGTTTGTAAGGTGCTGAATTGAATTACCCTGCTATTGATAAACATGTGTATGCAGTATTTAAAGTGGTAAAATAATTTAGGCCTTGCATTCTGAAGAATAGAACCAAATTAATTGTTCCTCACCCGATAGTTAGAACCCTCTTCGTACAAAAAGAATTGGGAGAAAGAAGAGGAAATTGGGTAACAAATTTGCAAGAATATGATTTAGAATTTAAACTAGCCACTATCATCAAAGGACAAGGGATTTGTATGTTAATGGTTGTAAGTAAAAATAATGAAGATGAGGACTGGGAGAATGAAGCTAAGTTGTATATAATTTAAATGTGTCCTATATTCATAGCTCTGGAATCTTGGTACATAGATCTCATACATTATCTCCAACAGGGGTATGTTGGCACAACCCACCAACAAAGCCTCTTCGATAGGGGTTCCCACTCTGTCGACGCATAAACAGTGTTATCTCCCTAAGCACCGGCTCAGAAGGGTTTGAACCCACCTGACAACACCCATAGAACGGATGAAGTCTCACCCGATTTGTTGAGGTAGAGCTGTGAGAACCAAGTTTTTAGCAATAGGAAGGGAGGGTATGGCATCAACGACTTAAAATCTTAATCAACAGATACGTCTGAGACAGTTTTATCAGAATTGCATCATCCATCACAGATCTATTGGAATAAATAGTAGATCGCTAAAAAATCACATTACTTCATTCCTTGCAGCAATAAAACCCATTCATATAACAGATACAACAAACATCCATCATTGTCATTGCAAAGCATAAAGACAGGAAAGAAATAAGAAACAAGATCACTTCAGGGAAACATTATTGCTTCTACATAATAGATACAAATCATATAGTACTTTTTCATAGTACGGGAATGATCACAACCCAAGATTCAATAGCTGGTCGACACAGACAGAGCCAAAACTACTCAAGAACAAAAAAAAGTTATAAGGTCACACCTTAGATCACAAAACTGGGTTGATTCATTGATCTTTCTCATCAATGATACTGATCTACAATTGCAATTATAACTCTATATATAGGCTTGTTCCTTTATATCCAAGGTCAACTTCTAACTAAATTCTAACAAACTAGTGACCTATATCCACAAAATGTGCTCAATTAGTACAAAATTACATAAACAATTCCAAAAACTGTTATTCTTTCTGCCTATCGTGTTATTGTAGTCCTTCTCGATGGCATGTGAGCTTGCGTAGCCTCTGTGGTGCTACCCAACTCACTTACCCAATACCCATGTTAACAATCCCCCAACACTATATTGTGGCTTGTCCTCGAGCCACATCAGGTAGATAGGGTGTACTCCATCATCTTGGTCTTAAAGTCCTCGAAATTCTATGAGAACTCTCGAAACTAGAGTTGAACTTGTTCAACTATGTCCTGACAATTTAGTGTGTATTTCTTTAGTGGGTGCTCCTCCCCAGCCTTTCCATCCACCATTTTCCTACCTTCTGGTACCTCCTGCAGCGCAGTGACTTCTTTCACAGCCAACTACCCGCCAATGTCCAGGAATTCATCGAGCTGTGTGTTGCATTTGCGTTGAGGTTCTTGGGCTCAGGCGACTCTCTTTTGTAAGTCCTTGAACTCTGTTGGGCCTAGAAATGGCCCTTTTTGAACATCCTTATCCACCTATTTTTTCCTTATCCTACCCCATTGAGCATGCTAAACAGATGTTTTTCCCTCACTCTGCTCCTCGAGTCACCAAGGTATGGTTGGTTATTGTCTTATTTTATTAATGCTTATGATTGTGGTAATTAAGGCTTTATATCTTTAAATATCCGAACATATGATGGTTTATAAAGGTATTTTGATATATAGAGACTGCAGGTATAGCGTGTTGAACATGCTAAGGAAAGGATGGACATTCATCACTCAAGCTGATCACCATCCATCCTACAATTGCCCAAAGAATGCGGTCTCAATATATTCTTCCATGCAAAGATGTACAAGGATAGTTGCAACAGAATGCCACATATTTGGAGGTCAACAATGCGGTGCTACTTGTGTATAGTTGTGATATGAGGATATCATTATTTGTGGGTCAGTTAACAATTTTCCTATATTTCCTACTTTCATCCTGCCATGGCTGTAATAGTTGTTGTAATTTAGGGCACCTGAAGATCAGAGATCTTCATGGCTGCCCAATAATAGGGATAGGATGTTATGATTTACATTGTATAAATACGGGGAACTATTCTGAGCTAAGGGTTGAACCCTTAACCAATTTATTGTATTAGCTACGACTGAGGATTGTGTATTTGATCTGCCTTTTTAATACAAGGAATTACTTCAGATCTAAGGGTTTTAACGTGGGTTATATCCAGCATCTATGTGTGAAGCCTGGGTCCACCTTCCCATAGGTATTGCTAAGTTAAATTAGGAATTTTAAGTATTCTATTGTGTGATGTTTTGTTAATTTTATTTCTTCATAGTAAGCTGTAACAATTGTGAATTTACAGTATGTTATTAATTGCATCTCTTGGAAAGCTGTAGTGGCATTGTGTGGTAGTCGACTGTATATGTAATTATTCCTTATGCAACTATGTGGTAGTTGTAACAACTCTGTTCATCCTTATATCTTTTCACTATTGTTTCCATAAATCCTTGTAGTTTGTTCCTTTCTTTTATGGTTGCATAATTTCATTCCTGTACTTTGAATTCATTGAATAGTTGAACTCAATTCATGTACTCGGAATTCCTAGACTAGCTAAACTCAATTCATGTCTTTTGGATTTCTATAATAATCAGATCAAGATAGTTGGGTAAATCATTAGATTATTTGGTAAACAGGACTTCATTTTCTGCAAAATTAATCTAGATGTGATTTCATGAATCTTTCAATTCTAGATCAAGAAGAGTAGAAGGTAATTGTGGTTGTATTCTTTAGGAAGTAAACTAGATTAAATGGATCTGTGGGATGAATGTAGCTGAGCAGAGAATAGGATTGTTTATTTACAGCAACTTAGTGTTTAATCATATACAGTGCATCCTATCCTTGAAATAAAATACTTCCCTGGGTTGACAATAAATATTGAATGCTTTGTATGTTAGCTGTAATTAACTTGCATATCGGGTGCCCAACATTTTGGCGTCATTGTTGGGGAGGATAAGTATTAAACACTATCATAGTTGCATCCTGTAATTATTTCTATTCAATCTTCTTCAATTTTTCTATTGGAATGATTTGGGTTGCATGAATACAAGAAGGGTAAAGCGTGACCATCTTACAAATACAAAAACCCCACCAAATACTAACAGTGCAGGTGGTCGAGGTCGTGGGCGATGTCCAGAATTGGGGAGAAGGACATTCATTAACAATATGGTTGATAGAATCAATTATTCTACTATGGCTCACTATCAATAAACACCTATCAAAATAATCCCTTCCAATCCTGGGGTGCCAATGTCAGGCTCTACAGTGGAGAACACGCGACTAGCTGCAACACCCTCAAATACCTCTGCAAAGGAGGACAAAGTTAATACTGCAGGATCTGCTAATGGAGGTCCAACCTATCACATTAACAGAAAGGTTGTGTTGTAATCTCATATATCACATAAGGTTACAAATAATCCACACTAAAACACATATATATAAAACAGAGACAAGAGATAAGAACAAATAGGTGAATAAACAAATTATATTATACAAAATGAGTCCATACAACACAGAGAACTAAACTAAGTTCTCATCTGGCTCAACAGCCTAATATATATGATTACATAATGGTTACAAAATAACTACCTGTCGGTTTGGTGAACCGACACGACCTTTAGGTGGTCGACTTAATCTCTAACTTTAGTCGGCCGACCGACTTAGTCGGCTGATCGACTAAGTCAGTGCATCGACTTAGCCGGCTAATCGACTAAGTCGGATATCCTTCAAGTCGAATTTATTGACCTTCTACATCTCCCCCATGAACAAAATGTTTCTTCATCCCGAAGAAACAGCGAGGTACAAAAATTCCTGTTGGTCTCAATAGTTATTATGGTGGGCTGTGAAGTCTGATGGTCGGTCTTTTCTGTACACAGACTTATACAATGGCTGGGGCTGTTATTGTGAGGTGATGTTAGAAATCTATCCAACTCAGAATTTTTTTTTGGATTTCGATGGTGAGTGTGGTCAAGCCTGATAAGATCGACATCTTTTCTGAAATGGAGACTTCAGCTATCCTCTCCATTTTGGGACCCATAAACTGGTCCTTCTCTCTGCAGTATCAATAAGTCTTTTCATCTATGGGAAGATGATTTCAACTTTCTCTAAGTTAGGGAGAGCTTGTTGTACCCACTGATGTGCTTCCCTTTCTAGTTTCTGTAGTTTAGCAGTTTCAAGCACTATATGTTCTTCTATTGTCATTTTGAGTGCTTCTTCGATGGTTTTTCTGCTCTATAATGATTGAATCCCTTGTCGACTCTATCGAGTCTACTGATAAACTTGCCCATAGTGATTAGGCTAGTCTCTTAGTACTTCTTCAATGATGACACACTCCTCCATATGATCCTGCAGTACTTTATATGCTTCATAGAATGCAGTGTGGTGTGCCATTAGGAGTCGGGTAGTTTCCTCTTTTTGTTCCTCCTTTATTTCCTAAATGTGCGCTTGGAGGGAGTTCAATTATCCTATTCTTCTATTGTCGCTCTGAGTTCTTCTTCGGTGGTTTTTATGCTCTCTAATTCCTGAATCCCTTGTCGATTCTGTCGATTCTACTGATAAACTTGCCCGTAGTGATTAGGCCAGTCTCTTAATACTTCTTCAGTGACGACAGACTCCTCCATATGATCCTGCAGTACTTTATATGCTTCAGAGAATGCAGTATGCATGTACCACACCGAGGTATGGTCAAGATCTAGCTAGATGTGGGAGTTCATCGATAGATTTCGTTGGATGTTTTGAGACACCCTCCATCTAGTGGTGTAGACTTTGAGCTGTTGGAACCAGTTCTCCAGCAATACTTTCCCACACTCAAGTTCATGCAAGGTTCCTCACTGGGAGAATGGTTTAAATCTCCACATGTCGAACTTCGACAGTTCTCGAAATACTGGACTCCCCTCTGGGTAGATGTGGTACATTACAATCCATAAGAAGAGGGAGGGGAACTTGGTGATTCCCCCCCTTTCTTAGCATCTCTCATAGATGGTCTTCACCACATCGGCGACATATTCACCCCATCTATAGATTCATACATCGATGGAAATAGTGTCGACAGCTTCTAGCATGTCTAACTTAAGGTCGCTACCTCGACCTGCCAGTGTGAGTGTTATTGAAATTATTTTGGCCACAATTTGTTGCATTCGAGTTGTGATTTGGATAATTATCAAGCCCTTAGAGTTCTTACTGGAAGGTGACCCAGTGAGCTCTTCGACCAGTCCTTCTTTGATTCCGACTGGTACAAGGTCTCCTTCATTAGAGAGACCGGTCATCTTGGAGATGACATCTCCAGAGATGTCGATCAGCTCATCGAAGTAGAACTAGCCATTTTGATACTGACTGATGATGAATTTGATAGCATTTTCCTTTGTGCCACCAAAGTTGGCCATAAGCCGTGTGTTGGCATAGCTGAATAGAGTGCTATGTTTGATTTTCTCTGCTGCTTGAGTGGCCTTTTTGTCAACAAAGGCCCATTCTTGTATTTTCATCCATAGTTTTTGCCATGATCCTTCCTTTACTTTGGCGTTTTTGATGTTTTTTAGCCTGCGGACTAAAGGTGTATCTGTAGCTTGTATCTCCTTCGCTTTGGTCAAGGCTCTGGTTTGTTTGGGGGCCATTCTGTCAGTTTGGTGGTTGATGTCACTAACGTGTTCTCAGCTTTTGGTCGACTGGATGCTTTCATGCTCTCTCTATATGGGTTGCGGTGAATGATCCTTTAACAATCCAGTATTTATAGGCGATGATGTGGATGTGTGCATCGATGGGTGTATTAATGGCGGACATGATGTTCCAGCTAGAGTACTTGAGTGTATGTTAATGGTGGATTGCTTTCGACGCTCGATGTCATGAATGCGCGATGGGACGATCGGAGTCGTTAGTTGGTGTTAGTGATGAGAATAGTCGACGGGAGTCACGTCGGTTGATGAAAATGGTCAATGGTGCTAGGTCGATGGTCATGATGGCGGTTGTCGAGATGGTGATTTCCTGTCATGGTTTTCTGTAAGTCTGGTATGTTTTTGGTTTTTTGAATTTTTTAAAGTTTTTATGGGTTTTGGTTGACGTTTATGGTCGTTATATAATTTTTCTTTTAATTAGTTTCTGTAGCATTTTAGTCGGGCTCCATTAACCAGTTTCCAAAATACTATGCCCTATAATGTCCTTAGTTGGACTAATCCATTGGGATGTATCTCTTTGACAACGTAAGGTCCCATCCATTCTGTGTGAATCTTCTTAGGTTTTCCTTTGACCTAACTATTGTATAGTAAAGCAAGGTCTCCAACCGACATGTTTTTATTCTTAATGTTACAGTCATACCATGCTTTCTATTCTTGCTTCTGGAATTCTTGGTGTTGTATAGCCATGATTTGGTGCTCTTCTAGCTTGCTGAGTTGCAATAGTCGGTCTTTCCTTCCTTGTTTGACATTGACATGTAGTATTTCTGCCATAATAGGTGTCTATTGTCGAAAGTGTAGTGGAACTACTGCTTCTTGTCCATATACTAGTCGAAAAGGGGTTTGGTCAGTCGATCATATGTACAATGTTCTGTATGCCCATAATACTATAGGTATTTTCTTATCATAGTCATCCTTATTGGCATTACATATTTTGGTTAATCCTCTTGTTAATGTTTTATTGAATGCTTCAATTGCTCCATTCAACTGAGGATGATATGTTGTACTCTAACGGTGGTCGATTTGGAACTGGTCGGGTAGGGTTTTGATAAAGTGTGTCCCCTGGTCGCTAATCAGGGTTAGTGGACATCCAAATCTAGTGATGATATTCTCATAGATAAACTTAGAATATATCTCACTAGAACATGTATCGACTGGTTCAACTTCTGCCCATTTAGTGACATATTCAACTGCAGTAATGATATACCTTGCACCTGATATTTTTTCCGGTATAGGAAATGGTCCTATGGGTCTATGGCCCAGATTTCAAATGTCAAACTTGGGTTTACTGATATCAAAGGAATTTCTATACTAGGCAGGGGTTGACCTAGTCATTAACATCTGTCACATCGACTAACAAAAGTTTTGCAATCTCTGTGGAGTGTTGGCCACCATAATCCTGACTGTTGGATTTTATTTGCAGTTGTGTCCGCTTGAAAATGTCATCCTGTAGGTCCATAGTGTGCTTCATGCAGAATGTGGTCTCATTCATGTTCTAGTACACACCTTCTGAGGATTTCAACTAATCCCGTTTTGTATAAAAATCCATTGATGAGACTGTATGGTGCAGCCTTCATAGCTAAGATCTATTTTTTCTTGGTGCTCATACCTTCTAGTGCATGTCCATCTTCCAAGAACTAATCTATTTCCTCTAGTTCTGTGGGGACTTCTTCTATCGGAAAATAAGTGTGCATCAGGTAAGTCATCGTTGACTCCTGTCGGTTCTTCTCCTATGTTAATTCGAGATAAATGGTTGGGACCTACATTTAACTTTCCTGGTCGGACAACGACTTCAATCTTAAATTCTTGGAAGAGAAGTAGCCATCAACAAATCCTTCCATGATGGAGTGGTTTATTGACAAGATACTTTAGGGCCTGATGGTCAGTATAGAATATAAATGGATTAGCTAACAGATAATGTTGATATTTTTGTAGGGCAAAGACCATTCCTATAGCATCTCTTTATATTGTCGAATAGTTTCTTTCAGCCTTGTTTAATTTTTGACTACTGTAAACTATAGGATAATCCATTCCATCATCTCCTGGTTGAGTTAGGATTGCTCCTATTGCTAGGCATGATGCATCAATATGAACATGGAATTTGATCGACCAGTTTGGAAACTTTAGGATGGGGGCTTTGACTAGTTTTGTTTTTAATTTTTCGAATGAGATGTGGCATTCCTCTGTCCAGTTAAATTCTTGATCTTCCCTTAATAGTTCTTCAAGAGGATATGTCATATCTGAATAATATCTTATGAATTTTCTATAATAGCCTGTGTGGCCAAGTAACACCCTGACCTGTTTGGGGTTTACTGGTGGTTTCAGGTCGAGGATAATTTTGATCTTTGCAAAGTCAACCTTAATACCTTCCTTACAGACAATGTTCCCTAATAATATCCCTATGGGGGTCACAAATATGCATTTCTTGATGTTTAGGGAGAGTTGAATCTGTTGACATCTCTCCAGCATAAATCAAAGCCATTTGCAATGATATTTTAGCATGGAGTATATTGTTCAGTCATCAAAGTATACTGCCATGGTATTATAGTTGTATTCTTGAAGTGTTTTAACAACATTTCAAGAGAACACTGCAGGTGCATTCTTTAATCCAAAAGGCATAAATTTGTAAGAAAAGGAACCAAATTCACACACAAAGGTTGTCTTCTTCTGGTTTTTTTTAGCTATTGGAACTTGGTTATAGCCCGAGAATCCATTTGTAAATGAATAGCATTCATGTCCTGCAACTTCGTTCAAGATTTCATTTGCATAAGGGGTTGGAAATGGGCCTGTTAGTGTTACTTTGTTTAGTTTCCTGAAGTTGACACAAATTCTTAGTCTAGTCAGGTCATGTTTATTAGGTTGTACCACCACTGGACTTGCCATTCCGATTGGTCGACAGGGAATATGATGCCTGCTTCCAACATGTTATCAATTTCCTTTTTGAATATCTCCTTGTATTTGTGAGCTACTTTGTAAGGCCTTTTCTTGATAGGTCGAACATCAGGTTTAGTATCAATTTTCATCTCTCCCATTTCATGGAATAAGCCTTTTAAGTCTTTGTAATCTCTAGCAAATACATCTTGGAATTCCTTTAATAAGTTTACTATTTCTGTGGTCTGTTCTTCACTCCAATAGTCACCAATCTTTGCCATTTTTGGTCGATCATCATTTGAGATGTCGAATTCTTTAGTTTTGACTTTAGCATCTAGTCACTATGGTGCTTTGGCTTCAGTGATTGGTCGACTTCCTTCTTTGAACTATGAGAATGTGGCAGGGAAGTCAGCTGCAGTCATTCTGTCGATATCTTATGTATCAGTTGTTTCGACTTTCAGGATGGTACAAATAGGTTTTGTTGTTTCGACATGGTTGGATTTCCATCTAAATCTTTTTCCTTCTGTTTTTTCATTTTCTAATTGTAATCTTGTCGACTGTGGTTTTGACCTTGTGTGTATATTGTTACATTTCCTTATCTATCGATGACCTTGTAAGGGTTGGTTTTCAGTCGGTTGGATAAATTCTTTAATTTGCTTTGTTGTTTCGACCAGATTTTCATTTTGACATATGAAGTTGAAATCTTTAATAAAAATTTCCCTGAGTTCGTTCCATAAGAAGGTTTCACCTCTAGCTTCTTCCATATTATACCATTTGTTCGGTAAGTCGGCGAGGGTTGATGGGAATAAGTGTGGCCATGCTCATTCATCCTTGTATCCAAGTCTTCTCCACTCTCTTTTACAGGTTCTAATATGATCCTATGGGTTTTGTCCTTGAGTGAATACAAGTATCTGAACTTGTTGGGTTAACTTATTTCCTCCAAACCTTTCAACAAAATAATTCGAAGCAGTTGTACAGGTCTGTAGTCTTGTGTGATGGGTGTCCCACCATCTACCATCTTGCCCTATAAAAGTTTCAACTAGGCTTTGAATTCGGCCATGTTCACCAATATTTTTAGACACTTGCTTGACATGCATGACTAGTGATTCCCTTTCCTTATATCTTGGTAGTTGTGTAGTATTTAGGTTGGTCGGTTGTAAGGTAGGGTGTTCCCTCATTTTCTTTTCAAAGATTTCTAGGACAATGGACAGTATGAAGCACTGTTAGGTGGGATTTTTCTGCACTTTCTGTATAGTCCAACACCCTCTTGCTTGTGTTTCACAGTTCTCGATCTCCCAATCATATAATTCAGCTTCTGAGTTATAACCAACTGAGTCTTGGTTACCTAAGTGAAGTTCTCCGTGGATGTTTGGTTCTGTGTAGTCTGCATTGTTGTGTATTTGCTAGAGTTGTCGGACATCGAATTCTTCATCAATAGGTTCAGTCCAGGGTTCCCCTTGAGATGGATGAATGGGTACAAGGACCTTTTGTCCATTTCCTTTTAATTTGATTCATTCCTTGTCTAGGGATATGGATGCTTTCATCTTTCTACCCCAAGGTCGACTGACTAACGCTGGGAAGGAACTAGATCCTTCATTTGGGTCAATGATTTCAAAATCGGCCTTGGTCGATATTCCTTTTATAGTCATGTCGATGTTTTCCTAGACTCCAGTGGGTTCAATTAGGCCTTGGTTGGCTAGTTTCAGGTATATGCCTGACTCATAAAGTTGGGGTCTGCCCATTTGTTCCCAAGTGTCACGATTCATGATGTTTACTTGTGAGCTAAAGTTGAGCACTACTTGTCAAACGTGGTAACCTTTGATTTCCAGGTCAACAAGTGGGTTGGCATGACCTTTGTCTTTTTTATTTAAGCTGCAAATGTTCCTTGTTTGTTTTTCAAAGTTGGTACCTTTTATTTCATACAGCAAATCGATGAACTGGGATACTGAGTTGTCTGTTTGAATGAGCTGGATTAATTCATTTATTGTGTTATGTCGATTGTTATGAATGTTTTCTTGTCATGCAACTTCTTTGAATACATTAGTTGCTTTTTTATACGTTTGTTTTTCCTTTAGTGGGTCAAGATAGACATTTTTCTCTTTTATTTTACTGATTCTGGGGTTATCAGCTCCTATTTTTGTTCCTTTTCGAGTTACAATATGTAAATTTTTGGTGGTTATTACATAATTTTTTTGTACACAAGACAAGACATTAACATTTTTCTTGGTATTAATTTTTTCTAACATGGTAGGGAAATCCTCTAATGAGTGATCCCCTACTCCACAGTGAGTACAGAATTTGAGATCATTTCTTTGCTTATATGTAAAGTCTGCATACCGATGTCCCTCTTTATAGCATGTGAAGCACTGAATGGGTCGACGTGGTCGGTTGTCATGATTCCCAGGGAATTGACCTCATCCAACATAGCCTGTGCAGTGCTTGTGCATCGATTGTCGTACCATCGCTCGTATCATCAACCATCATAGCTCTGACCATTCGGATCATTTGCTAGATTTCTTTGCTCATTATGTCGTGACACTGCATTTGTTTGGTAAACCACCTAATAGTTCTATTGGTTCTTGAGGTTCAGCTGACAGTCGGCCGTGTTATGACTTTTGGTCTCGCAGATGGCACACCAGGAAGCCTTGCCATTATTCATGTTGAACGGGAAATCTTTCGTCCAGTGATTCCCGTGCTCCTATCAAATGTCGCAAAAAGTATTGGTTTGTACAAATCGAATTTCCTATCAGCTATATTCCTATAGAAAGTTATCCTTGGAATGGCTAGCCACTGAGCATTTGGTGCACCAGATTTCCTGAGTCTTGAGGCTTAGCTCCTTCAGAGACTTCTGTACGTTCTCGAGCTTTTCTTCCAATCTGTGCTCCGTGGGGTAAGCGGGTATGTCCTCGTCCATCTCCACCTAAAGATATTTTGTTAGCACATCTTCATAAGTTTTGAACGTTTCTAAACTGATGTGTCGGCGTACTTTCTGAGATAGCCTTGCAAGAAACCAATAGATTAGTAACTATTCATCTATAACATAATCCAGCTGGCTTAGTAGGTTTTTCCAATGCTTATCATAGTCATGGATGGATTCCCCTGAATTTTGTGATGTGGTTTTTAGTTTTTTTGTGGCCAGGTGCTTAGCATATGGGGTTAATCTTAGCTTTTGTTGCTCTAGGTTGTCTTTCTGAAAAGGTCATGTATGATGTCAGTGCCCTTTTCCTTAAGGCACCTTTGAACTGTGCCATTTGTCTATCTTTGTATGTAACTTGGTTGGCCTCCCAAGTCAACTCGCAGATGAACCAGTGTCATATGGGGTCGTCATCCCCCTCATATAGAGGAATGTGAACCTATCCATCACCCATGTCTAAATCATTGTCACTACTCTCGGGAGGTGGCAGTGGTGGATGTGGGGGTGGTGATGAGGGTGGCGGGGTTATTGGTGTATTCATCTCTGCATAACTCTGGTCGACGGAACTTTCGTTCTTGTCGGTTGTCGATTCTTCATCGACTTGCAGTCGGTTGATGTTGAATTCTACTATCGATGGTCCACTACAACTATTTTCTTGTAGTTCTGAATGGTCTGTGTCTTCTAAAGCTGTTTTTGGTGGGGGG
>LPNX010894154.1:151480-205417 GCA_001517045.1 Pseudotsuga menziesii
AGTAGACTCTGTATGCTAAAGTCACCAGCTCATAGTTGTAAGTCTTGTTCAACAATAGTCTGTATTCGAGTATGCGGGTTCAATGGAGAGAGGGTTCTTCCTTCATTGGGAGCTCTTAATTGGAGAGCTTTTGGCTTCTCTATCCACAATTCTTCCTCCGTAGGGGACGCTTCTTGTTCCATGCCTTCTTCATGTCGGTCATGACCTGACTCAGGCAGATTCTCTTCTCTGTCGTCGCCCTAGGACTCCTTCCTCTGTGCAGCTCTAAGGCTCTTTCTCATCTTGATTCCCTTCTCTGGTGTCTCTCTTCCCTCTCTATTTTTTGAGTGTCCAACATATGTTTGTATGATACTACTCTCTTGGGTTCCCTTTTAGTTGACTTCTCATTACTAGTGAATGGTATCTGGTTCTAGTTGACTAGAATCCACTATACTCTATCTCGACATATGGCCAGATACCCCCCAATAGCCTACCTGACACTTTTTAGAAATCCCGGATAGTTTAGTCTATTTTCTTAGGAAGTATTCCCACTCCCTTTCTACAATGAATTTTTCCCACTTCCTCTGCTTCTCCACCTAGTTAGAGTTTGATGGTAGTTCGTGAAGTGATGGACGAGGTTCAACGATATGTCCTACACCCTTCTCTATCAGGAATTTGAACAACAAGGTCGGTAGGGAACACAAAAATTGTTCAGTGAGATCTGTGTAAAATTTATCCTTGACTGTTTCCACTGAAGTTCTGTCTTTGACTGCTTGTTCCTCACAGAAGTCATTGGCGATTTTGTCAAACCACTCTGACAAGTTTGTTCTACCTCTATGGATCAGGTTTTCTAGCAAATGTTGTTCTTTAATCCCATCCAACTTTCTCATCCAGGAATTTCTTCAAAATTTGTTGCACTGATTCGACAAATTTTGCATGCATCTCTATGAAAAATATTTCTTTTTATTATGTGATTGTTAATCTGTTCCTTTGCGCGTAATTCTGCAAATAGTTTGCAACTTTACATTCCCACCAGTCCTTAATCTCCTGCTCTGGTATCATCTGTTTGCATACATTTCAGTCATGTACTATCGGCAACGGAACCAATGTTGCAATCTCATAGATCACATAAGGTTACCAATAATACACGCTAAAACACATATATATAAAACGGAGACAAGAGATAAGAACAAATAGGTGAATAAACAAATTATATTATACAAAATGAGTCCATACAACATAGAGAACTAAACTAAGTTCTCATCTGGCTCAACAGCCTAATATATATGATTACATAACGGTTACAAAATAACTACCTGTCAGTTCGGTGAACCGACACGACCTTTAGGTGGTTGACTTAATCTCTAACTTTAGTCAGCCGACCGACTTAGTCGGCTAAACAACTAAGTCGGGGCATCGACTTAGTCGGCTGATCGACTAAGTTGGATATCCTTCAAGTTGACTTTATCAACTTGCTCCTTCTACAGTTTTTAACTGAAGAGGAGTGGACATAGTTCCATCAGAAATTCATTGATTAGTGGAAGAACGAAGAGGAGAAAACAGAAGAAGGAATGAGTAACAGACACAAATTTGACGAGGAAGAGGAAATGGGAGAAAATCATCACCATGAAGGTCATTCCCTGCCTGAAGGGATGGTGGCTACACTTCAGTTCCCAATTCAACAACTAGAAGGGACAGCCCCTATGAAAAATATATTCCCATTGGTGTTTCCTCGCTTTCATGGAAAAGTGGCAGAGGATCCAGATGAATTTCTTTTCAAATTTGATATCCTCTGTCACAACTATGACTACACCACTGATGCACAGAAGCTAAATCTATTCCCTACCACTCTAAAGGACAATGCATTACGTTGGTTCATGATCCTAGGAGGTAGAACTGTTACTAATTGGGACAGGAAGAAACAAGTGTTTTTGGAGAAATATCAGGAATATTGCAACACCAAGGACAAGAGAGAAGAATTGTTTAAAATGGTACATAAGGAGGATGAAAGCCTGCAAGATTTTTTTGAGAGGCTGTTATATAATGTGCAAAGAGCCGAACAAACTAATATGGGGTTAGATGTGCTCAAGATAATCCTTCTTCATGGGATTAGGGATGATTTCCTAGATATGTTAAAGCTGTTAGGAAAGGGGGATATCTCCAAGGAGACTTTCAAGAAAATTGTGGAACTGTGTAATAGGTACTCCAAGGGATCTTCCAGGAATAATAAGCGAGACAAGTGGGACAAATTAGAATGTGATGTCTTCGACAGAACTCAGAAATCATCTAATGGAGGAGCCACATGTTCATAGATAGGAAATCTCCTTGAAAATTTTAAAATAGAAATGATGAGCTCTATCTCCTCATAAATAGATGTCTTGAGGGAAAAGAAGAAACAAGCAGTGGAGGATCTCACACTGGGAGTGTTCTATCCTTGATGTAGAGAGAGCCACCCTATGAAGAAGTGCCCTCTGGAGAAGATAGAAGTGTGTCAATTGTGCGAGCTGAACCATGACACAAAAGCATGCCCGCCACTTACTCAAGTGAAGGCCGTTCTATAGGAATCAACTCCAGAGGTGGAACCAACTTATTTTATTGCACAAAAGAATCCCTGGAAGCCTCGAAATCAAGGTACTACTCCAGACTTGTTTCCATTTTAGAATAACATGAATACACAATTCCTTTCATCTTATTCTGACCCTCAATGGTACCCCTCCCAACCTTCAATGCAAAATTATAACTCCTGGAATCTTTGGGTTCAACCACCATAGCCACCACACCAACCAACTTCTTGGTCTCCTAGATGGAGGAATTTCCATCCAAGGAACCAGTTTCTTCAACAACCTGCACATCAACAGCAACCATACCCTCCTCAATATCCTCAACCTTATCAGCAGTCACAACTGTAATTGTAGAACAATGCTGCCCCTAACATGCTGATAAGACCTCAGCTACCTGCTCAACCTAATCCTAACCCAAATAATAGAATAGTTCATCAATTTGAGACTGTAAACATGCCTTTTTACTCCCTTAGTCCTGTTCCTTGCAACGATATTCGCTTACGATCAGGGAAGGTAGTAGAGCCTGTAATCATTGAAGACGTTCCATCCCCTCTACATGAAGAAGGAGTGAATCCACATCATCTATCTAATACGAACCCCATCATTGAAGATGCTGAACATCCCACTAATGTGTCGGCTGAAACACAAAATAATATATCTAGCTACACACAACCTACCCACTTGATTAGGAAACCACCGTACCCCGAGAGATTAATGCTACCAAAGGTAGTGGGACAACCTCAGTTTAAGCCCTTAGGAGAGTTAAAGAATATTTA
The DNA here is from genome assembly GCA_001517045.1 of Pseudotsuga menziesii. Taxonomy (NCBI): domain Eukaryota; kingdom Viridiplantae; phylum Streptophyta; class Pinopsida; order Pinales; family Pinaceae; genus Pseudotsuga; species Pseudotsuga menziesii. The sequence goes on from LPNX010894154.1 coordinate 154,797, forward strand.
TGTTAAAATTCCCCTCCTCCAAGCTCTTCAAGATGTACCTCTCTATGCTAGAACTGTTTGGGATCTGTGCACAAGGAAACCAGGAAGGAAACCAAGAGATCCTCCCACTGTTCATGTCATAGGGAAATTATCTGCATTAATAATGGGAAAAACCCTTCTGGCCAAATATGATGGTCTTGGGAATCCCACTCTCACTATGCAGATTGGGAATACATAGATACCCAACGTACTGGTAGATTTAGGAGCAGCGATTAATGTCATGACAATTGAAACTATAAGGAAACTTGGGCTCACTAATCTCAAGCCAACCCCCACCATTTTAGAACTGGCCGATAGATCCACCATTAAACCTAAAGGAATTTTGGATGATCTCATCATCTTAGTCAACTCTTGGGAGTACCCTACTGACTTCTTGGTTTTACAACCTAAGTCATAGCTAGGAGGACACCCACTGATCCTGGGAAGACCTTGGTTAGCCATAGTTGATGCTTCTATCAGCTGTCGATCTGGGTCTATGACCATACTAGATGGCACCGAGACAAATAATCTCACTCTCTATCCTCTAGCTTGATCGATCCTAGAATCTAAAACTCCTTTATGGATGGAGCCAAAGGAATAAGAGGGCATTCAGCAATTATTAACAATAGGGAAGGATTTAACCTTTAAGGATGAAACTGAAGATGATGTCATTAATAATTTCATTAGTGAACCCACTTTGGTCAATAAAGAAATTTATCAAATCCTGAATATTACTCTAGGTGAGGAAGAGCAAGAAAATCTCACGAAAGAAGCATTAGTTAGTGACACGCATATAGTCCCAGTATTGAAAAATTTGAAAATAATTCCTATCGAAATAAGGTCTGGAAAAACCATGAATATTAACTCCAGTCTCTCCGTAGATGAATAGAAGCGCCTGATCAGTCTCTTAAAAGAACACAAGGGGTAATTTGGCTGGGACTACATAGACATGAGGGGTATTCCCTCTAACTTGTGCACCCATAATATTTATATTAAAAGTGACTCATGGCCTGTGTGCCAGCTCAATGACGAATCAAACCCAATGTTAGGGACATAGTGAAGGAAGAAATCCAGAAACTCTTGGAAGCAGTATTTGTATATCCCATTTCAGACAGCAAGTGGGTGTTCCCACTCATAATTGTACCCAATAAAAATGGTAAATGGAGAGTTTATGTGGACTATAGGGATCTGAACAAGGCAACACAAAAAGACCATTTTCCCTTTCCTTTTATCGATCAAGTACTCAACACCTTATCGGGGAAGAAGTTCTTCTCCTTCCTTGATGGGTTTAGTGGGTACAATCAAATTCAGATTGCTCCTGAAGACCAAGATAAAACTATCTTCACCTGTCCTTGGGGAACATTTGCATACAAAGTGCTTCCCTTTGGCTTGTGCAATGCGCGAGCAACATTTCAAAGAGCTGTGATTTCCATATTTTCAGAATTAGTTAATGATAGTATGGAAATTTTTATGGATGATTTTACTCCTTATGGAAAAGATTTTGAAGAAGCACTGGAAAATTTTAAAAAAGGTTTTAACTTGCTGTGAATGGACCCAGCTCTCTTTAAGCACTAAAAAGTTCCATATGATGATGAGTGAAGGAGTAGTATTGGGGCATTTCATCTCTGTTGATGGCATCTAGGTGGATACCTAAAAAATTAATGTAATTAAAAATATACCTACTCATGTAACTCAAAAAGAAGTCCAAACTTTCCTAGGGCATGCTGGATATTACCAAATATTTATAGAAAATTTTTCCAAACTTGCCTCTCCTTTGTTTTCATTGTTAATGAAGGAGATGCAATTTGTTTGGAATGAGGCATGCCAGACAACATTTGTTAAACTTAAAGAGAAACCGTCCATAACCCCCATCTTAAGAGGACCCAAATGGACCTTGCCCTTCCACATTTCTTTAGATGCTTTAGATACTGCTATTGGAGCAGTTTTAGGTCAGCAAGATGGTCAAGTACCTTATGCAATTTATTATATTAGTAAAAACTTAGCCCATACTGAACTTAATTATACTATTACCAAGAAGGAGTTCTTAGCCATTGTTTACTCCATTAACAAATTTTGACATTATATTACTGGATATCCTACATTTGTGCACACTGACCACTCTGCCATTAAATATCTAATCAATAAACCTGTTACTAATGCCAGGGTGACTAGATGGATTTTATTATTACAAGAGTTTGATATTACCATTATAGACAAACCTGGAAGAGAAAATGTTGTTGTTGAGTTCTTATCTCATTTCACTAACAGTGATGATAATTTTCCTGTTGAGGACTCTTTTCCAGATGAACATTTATTTGCAGTTTCAGCTCACTCCCCTTGGTATGAAAATGTCACTAATTACTTGGCTATAGGAAAGCTTTCAGAACATATGTCAAAAAGAGAAAAGCGGAAAATTATTCAGCAAAGTGCCAGGTATTCTTCGGTAAATGGTCATCTCTTTTACATAGGCCCTGATCTTGAGATCAGAATATGTGTAAGAGAAGATGAAATCTTCCATATACTGAAGGCCTATTGTGATGAGCCTTGTGGGGGTGATTTTGTAGATAGAAGAATAGGACACAAAGTGCTGAGAATGGGCTACTATTGGTTGACCCTTTTTAGGGATGCCAAAAGATATGTCCAGTCTTGTGATAGCTGCAAAAGGATGGGTCATCCCAATAGATCTGATCAAATGCCTCTGCAATAACAGTTGGTGGTTGAACCCTTTGATAGGTGGGATTTATATTTTTTTGGTCCTATCAGGTCTCATTCCAAGCGAAAATCCTACATCTTGGTCTATACCGACTACATGACAAAATGGGTAGAAGTTATGGATTTGGTGAAGGCCAATGACCAGGTTGTGATTGATTTCATGTATAGTGAAATATTTACCCATTTTGGGGTAACCCAAGGAAGTGGTTACCAATGGAGGACCACAATTTTTGTTGCATCAATTTGAAACTCTGCTACGGAAGTACCACATTCAGCACAGGATAGTTTCACCTTACCATCCCCAAGCCAATGGCCAGGTGCAAAGCACTAACAAAGTCATTGAATCTATCCTTACAAAGATGATCAAGAGCCATCATAGAGATTGGGATAATAGACTTCCAAAAGCATTGTGGGAATATCGTACAAATTGGGGCAACACTATAGGTTTATCTCCTTACGTCTTGCTGTATGGGAAAAGTGTTGTCTTCCCCATCGAATTCAAGATTAATACTTTGAAGACAGCCACAGAGGTAAACCTGGATGTAACTGAAGCCCAAAAGATAATATTGAACCAATTGAACGAATTGGATGAGAACCGGTTAGCTGTCGTGGACTAGACAGTGTTAATTCAGCAAGAAAGATCCAATTGGCATGACCAATTCATCAAAAAGAAGGTCTTCTATGAGGGAGACTAGGCACTACTATACGATTCCATATTCAAAAGATATTTCAAGGGTAAACTACACACAATATGGTTGGGCCCATACTATAAATTTGAGCACATATATGTAGACAAATACACAACTCACAAAGTGGATCTCACAATTTACTCAGTAATTGAAGAATGAAACAGTGCAAAAAAGGCTTTCAGCTGTGAATGCTTTCATTAATCAAAAAGTAATCCGATGATAATTACAATGAATTAAAATGGCTTTAATATCCACAAGAAATTCGAATCCACATGAGAAATTTTGACTTGATTAGACTCTACTTGACTATAGCTGACCAAGACCTTGTCTAAATCACTATCGAAGGACTCAGTATTTAATTGACCTTATCTAAACCATAACCGAAATTCATCAGAGCTCTAAAAAAAAACTCAGGTGTTACATTTAGTGTTGACTAAGGTTAAATAACTGTGGTAGGTGAGAAATGAACCCCACATTTGTTCAATCAGGTAAACCTAGCACTAATTGAATGTAGAGGACTATAACTAAATGTAACTAACTCCTGACTTAGCTTGACTAGTCATTAACTGAAGTGAACTGACCTTGGTTGGTTTCAGCACTCCCATTGGCTTCCTAAGTTGTAGGAAATGGTCCAGGAGGCTCCTAAACTAATGCAATCAAGTGCAATCAATGGCAGTGAGCCTCAATTAGTGTTCCCCACACTTTAGTAACTGAAACATGTGCCCCAATTAGGTTAAGTGGACTCAATAGTGTTAATGACTATAAATAGACTAGATGGACTCCCGATTTAGACATGACTCCCAATTTAGACATATGAACAAATTTTGACAAGGGAGGATTAATAATCCTAACACCCCTCCTGAATGCTAACTTGGAAAAACTGTGGGCCCTGGTGACTAAGACCACAGTTCACCCATTACATCAAGTAAAATAAATTAACTACTTAATACAAGGAGCTAGGGGAAAAACCACATGGGAAAAAATCCCTCCCTCTAGCTAAGCAGGTAGAATCAGTTCTCCAGTTTGAGAAACTTGAAAATATGTTGCTGCAATCTTCATCTTTGTGAGGTAGTGAAGCAACATGCATGGTGTGTTGTGCATAGGTATTCTAGGGCATGGCATGTAGACTTCTCCTTCTTCTCCAAAAATGATGATGGGAGGAAGGAGGAATGTAACCTTTGTCTCTTGCTGAATGAAGAGGTGTATGATCATATCCATTCTTCTGAATGTAGTAAGACTGATCCCTTGCCATATTACATCTTACAGGAAGTCTATTGCATCTCCCTGAAGGAGGTAAAATAGCATGACATAGCACACGAGTCTTTCCTTTTTGAGTGTCAGGTGAGTTTCTAGTCATCTTCCTAGCTTCCAGTTTGGAAGTAGGGACTGAATCTAGATACGAGTCACCCTAAATCTCAAGGTCATAAATTGATATAGATGGATCTGCAATACTAGTAGAAGCTATAAAAGAAGTAGATGCAATGATTTTACCTTCCCTTGCAGGTGCCTGCTAAGAGTGCACTGGTTCTAAAGGAGGAATGAAATGTGAGAACTCATATGCTTTTAAGTCATGATTTGCAGCACCATTTGCTATGATGATCCCAGTAGAGATATCTTTCATCTCCACTGAGTCAGGACCAAATAGCACTCGCTTTGGAGATCCAGTATGGTTCATCTGATAGACAAATAGCAGGTTTGAAGCTAGGGAGGGAACAAATACTACATCTTTGAACCTTCCATGTTCAATTTCGATAGATCCCTTCCCTTTTGTTTTGACTTTACTGTTATTTCCCATCTGAATACTAGGACCATCAAAGGAATGAAAAGAAGAGAATGATTCTCTGGATGTAGCCATATGGTTGGAAGCTCCAGAATCAATGAGGAAGATAGGTGTTGATGTACAGCAAGCCTTCAGTGCATGTCCTTTCCTTTGGTATTCTTCTTCTTCTTCTTCTTCAGAGTCTTCCTTCCTTGCGCTATTAGGTACATAAATGTTGTGCTTTTTCAAGAGAAGATCCATTTCATCAAGCTGTCTTCTCATATAGGAGCTTTTGAATGGAAGCCTCTTCCACAGTAAGAGGAGAGGACCTTTCCTTTTCCATTCTTTTTCCTTCTCTTCGAACCTGAAGGTTCTTTTGACTGCTCTTTCTTCACAGGGGACTCATCTCTTTGCTTCCCTCTCTCATTCGCTACCTTATCTCCTCTTGCAACTAGAGCTAGATCTTTGGGAGATCAAATGATCCCCATTTGGATCAATTTATCATTCTCATAAATAAGATATTGGATGAAAGCATTAAGAGTGGGCATATTCCAATTTGGACTAGTGATCCTTACTGTTTGGAAGGTGGATACAAAGACTGAGTAGTATGAATTGAGCTTTGTGAGAATAGAAAGGATGAGTTGATCTTCATCCTTATCCACTTTGCATTGCTTCAACATATATATCAGGTTCTTGAACTTTGTGAAGAATGCATTCAGAGATTCAAAATTGGATGGATTGAGAGTAATAAGATCATTTTCTAGATGATGGATCGTCATCTCATCATTCTTATAAAATAGGGAGGCAAGCTTGTCCCAAACCAACTTAGGAGTCTTCAATTCTAGAATGTGAAACCAAATATCTTGAGAGACTGAGGAGATCAAGTGTCCAAGGGTTTCATCAATCCTGTCCATGTACTTAGCTCTGTCTTTATCTGAATCTGGCTCTTCCTCTACTTCTTCTATGAGTCTGAAGAGCCCTTTGGTGTGAAGTATTACCACCATTTCTACCTTGCACTGGTGATAGTTGAAGGGAGTGAGAGGCTCTATTTGATGAGCCATTTTGAATGTAGTAGGAAGAACTGAGATGTTGTAGCTAATGCAGTGAGAAGAAAGGGTTGCTTGTAGTGAATGTTGTAAGAGAAGCTGATAACATGTTACACAATCAAACATACATAGTAAGGTCGACAGTTTGCACTTTTGTAAATTTCTTCACACCCAACATAGTTGATCAAGTAAGCTTGATAAACAATTTCCTAACTTGGGATATTAAGTGGTAAATTCTTCACTTCTGGTGCAGTACTAGAAAGAGCAATTTGCCAAAAAAATGATCCTGCTGGAGATCTAAGGAGGAGAAAAGTCTTGTCCACCGAGGCTTTGATACCATGTAAATTTGAGCACATAGATCTGTAGACAAATACACAACTCACAAAGTGGATCTCACAATTTACTCATCAATTGAAGAATGAAACAGTGCAAAAAGGCTTGCAGCTGTGAATGCTTTCATTAATCAAAAAGTAATCCTATGATAATTACAATGAAATAAAATGGATTTAATAGCCACAAGAAATTCGAATCCACATGACGAAGTTCAAATTGATTAGACTCTGCTTGATTGTAGGTAACCAAGACCTTGTCTAAATCACTATCGGAGGACTCAATAGTTAACTGACCTTGTCTAAACCATAAATGGAGTTTGTCAGAGCTCTAAAACACAACTCAAGTGTTACATTTAGTGTTGACTAAGGTTAACTGGCTGTGGTAGGTGAGAAATGCACCCCACATGTGTTCAGTCAAGTAAACCTAGCACTAACTGAATGTAGAGGACTAGAACTGAATGTAACTGACTCCTAACTTAGCTTGTCTAGTCATTAACTGAAGTGAACTGACCTTGGTTGGTTTTGGCACTCCCAGTGGCTTCCTAAATTGTAGGGATTGGTCTAGGAGGCTCCTAAACTGATGCAATCAAGTGCAATCAGTGGCAGTGACCCTTAATTAGTGTTTCCCACACTTTAGTAATTGAAATATGTGCCCCAATTAGGTCAAGTGGACTCAATGGTGTTAATGACTATAAATAGACTCGATGGAATGTCGATTTAGACATGAATCCCAATTTAGAGATATGACCAAATTTGGACAAGGGAGGATTAATAATCCTAACACATACCCATTAGACAGAGTATTTGATAATGGTATAGTTCACCTGGTAACCATCGATGAGAACCACGCACTATTATCTGCTAATGGTCACAAGCTGTGACTATACCATAAGCCCATTTCAAAGGATTCATTTATATCACAAATTGCAGCTGATATAGACTACCAGTTAGCACAAAATCAGGAATTTTTCTCTACCCTTGTCAGTCCTTAATTAATCATTGTAAATCGCATATGGATCTTTGTACACAAATAAACTATTTTTGTTTTTCTGTTATTGGTATCTTTTTCTTTTGCACTTGATTCGTTTTTGTTTTTATAAAATGTGCAGGAAAGCGCCTAAGAGTGGTGGTCATTATTGGGCCTAGCAACCAAAATCGTTCTTCTGTAACTTCCTGCACCAATTTTTTTTTCCCTTAAATAAATCTGTCGCATCTGTGACACCCTTTTTCCGGCAGCTGTGACACCCTTTTTCTGGCAGCTGCGACACCCTTTTTTCAGTAGCTGTAACACCCTTTTTTTTTACATCTGTGACACCCTTTTTCTGGTAGCTGCGTCACCCTTTTTTTGGCATCTACAACACCCTTTTTTTTCTGGGAGCTGCGACACCCTTTTCTGGTAGCTACGACACCCTTTTTTCGGCAGCTGTAACACTATAAAACTCCACCCTTCTTCCATTTTGGCAACTGCAACACAGTCAATTTTCATCCATTTAACATTCTTTTATCCTTTTCCCACAACTGTGAAATATTTTTCGGTAGCTATAACATAGTCAAATTCTGTCCTCCTAACCCCTTTTTATCCTTTTCCGAGAGTTGTGGCACCTTTTTTCCGGTAGCTGCAACTACGCTATATTTGGCTGATTTTTCTATATTCCAAGGCCGCGCTTGTGCTAAACTATCTGATTTATTTATGGCTTACAGCTGTGACTCCTTTTTTATTGGAAGTACTTTTTTCAAGATATAAACTCCTCCAGATATGGCTCTGATTCCTGATGCCAACAATTTGACTCATATTCTAGCACTCATCATGTTTCCCACAATTTTAACACGATGGTTTTTTGGTTCACCGGTGGAAAAGGTTATCATATCACCCCTATAATAATGATCACATTTAATGACTGCACATCACACGAGTACAGCTATTCTCCAAAGGATGTCATCCATCACGCATTTTCGAAGGTATGGATTTGATTAACTACTTGATTAAGTATTAATTAGATGTGACAATATCACTCATACCTTCCTTTCTGTGCCCATTATTGCATTGTTCACTCTCTGCTTGTGTGGCGTAATGACTAATTATGCTACCTAATAACTATCACCTTTCCTAATTTGGGATAAATTTCAAATAATCCAATGCGCTGAAACTTTCCGAATTTTCCCAACTCTACTCTCAGTTGTTCATCCATACTCTGTGCGGTAACCTCCATTGTCAAAATATGTAATCTGTCAGACTACAACATACTTCTGAAGGCAGAAAACATGGGTATTCTAGCTTGGTATGAACCTCCAAACGTGCAAGAACTAAAAAAAAATGCTGAAGTTTTGCACCATCTCTCAAGCTACGGGTTGGACTGAATTTTTCCAATGCCTGAATGGATTTCACCGTGAACCAGCTTTATAGTTCACCTTGAATATTACAGAAACCCACTCAGAGGTTTGGGGATTGCATATTGAAGTCTCGGAAGCCATAGTGGCTGAGGTCACTATTCTTCCCCAGGTGGGCAGATCTTGGTTCGAACGACGAACCCCCACTACTGTAGCAGTACAATATTTTCTAAGGGAAGGGGAGTAGATTCAAATGACACAAAGGGGGATAGCATTATCGTCATTTCCACAGCCATGGAATCAACTCGCCATTTTTCTCAAGAAATACATCACCTGTGAAGGTAGGTACCAAATAGTCTATCATTCTGAATTTCCTTTACTATCTCATCTCCTTCACAGGGCTCTGTTAAACATTCTATTTTATTTACATTATATGGCAGGGTTTCTTCAAGCTTCCAAGCATCCACTCTCCTCACTTACCCACCATGGAATCATTAAATTAATAATCATATGGACCCTTTCTCAACACAACCAAACCTGGGAGCAATTTACATCCCAAGCTCAGGGACCCGCTCCCTTGCCCAGTGTTCCAATAGAAGAGGACATAGACATACTTGTACTTGTGGGGCTTGTTCAAAATCAAGAAGAGCCGGTCAATCCATATTTGGGGGGAAATGTAGAGCAACAAGAGGTTCGAATACCCTCCAATTTAGTTGGGGGGGAGATGAAACTGAATCAGAGGATCAATTAGGGGAACATGCAAAACAATTGGGAGAGGATGTACATGAAAACCCAGTGGAAGAACTAAATAGTAGGGCAGCTCTGACAGCAGAGGGTGAAACTAGACCGGAATTAGATGTTGTGACAGTTGAAATCAAAGATGGTAGAGCTATGATAACAGAAAAAAACACTGAGGTGGTGACAGCTGAATCTTTCCTTGAATGGAGTGGAACCCTGATTGAGGAAGAACACCCTGAAGAACAAGAAAATGATGGAACTGGGGATATTCTTTCCACATTAGTTGTAAATTTACAAACTCCAGCACCACAAACAAAAAGGAGGAGATCAAAGGATGAAATTAAGGAATCACCACCAATAAGACGGAAAAGAACCACGTCAGTCGCAGCAGCAGAAGCAGCAAGGGAAAAATTGTTGAAATATTCTAACTTCGAAGAATATTCTATGTGTATATTTTTGTGCTCCTCAATGGTCCTATCAGGAGAACCACTTATATTACTTTGTACCTTGATGCTTCTAATCAGAATAACTAATAAGAGTCATGAGGTAGTCCCCTCTAATTCAAAAGGTGGGTCATTAGCACCCTAGTGTGGTTACTTGATCCAACATGTGTAACTCGAGCCTACATGTTGGATGAGTTAATTAAAGTGAACGAATGAATATAAATAGAGGTGTAGTGCTCCTCATTTGGAGCACACACTCTCACTTGTGTAGCGCATTAGTGGAGAGAGAGAAGTAGTTGGAGAAGGAGGAGGATCAGACTTTGATCTCCTTGCTAGTTTTATGTTTTATCTTTTGTCTTTTTGGGGCATCTATATTGAGGAAGCTTTTGTTGGGTTTTTCCCTTTAGGGTTTTCCCAGGATAAATCTTTGTTGTTATTATGATACTCTTTCTTTCAGTGATCCTGCTTATATGATTTTGTTATGAAAATGAAATCAAATACTTATTGTTTAGATAAGCATATGAAAAGTTAACATGGTATCAAAGCCAACCTGAATAGGACAGCTTTCACAAGGCAAAATAGCCCTCTCTCTCTCCTCAGAAGAAATTAAGGTTTTGGGAAAAAAATTTGAGTTTCAAAGAAATGATTGCATGGAAAATTTCACCCTAGAAAAGCACATCTTTTGAGCCTAGAATCACAGTTTTTGGATGTGTGAGTCTCTGGAAAAGTCAAACGCTAGTTTGATAGCCATACCAAAAAACTGTTGAACCAGAAAACTGTAGAAGCTAAAAATTGCAAGACTGATTTTGAAGGTGAATAATTGAAATCTCCAGAATCCAAGCACTCCATCAACTCACCTCATTCAAGCGCATCTCCTGGTAAGGTCAGTTTCCCATCCCGCAAAATTTCAATTTTTTGTGATTTCCTGACAAGATGGCCCCAAGCACTAAGCTTGAGGACAAGCTAGAAGGAATAGAAAATTTTTGAGCATGGAAATACAGGATTGGTCTCATTATCCGAGAGAATGATCTTGATAAGTATGTCAAAGAAGAAGTTTTAGAACCTAAAGAATTTGAAGCCAAGGAGAAACACAGAAAGGATATGATTAGAGCACAAAGGATTATTGCTGACTCCATCAAGGATCACTTGATCCCTCAAGTGTCATCCAAGAAGACTCCAAAATTAATGTATGATGCTCTTTCTAGAATGTACGAGGGAAGAAACATCAATAGTAATATGAATCTAAGAGCTCAACTGAAGAGCTCCAAGATGAGTCATGGAGAATCCATCCAAGACTACTTCACAAGGGTTTCTCAGATCAAAGAGAAACTATAAGCTGTTGGAGATAAGCTTGATGAAGATGAATTCATCATGAATGCTCTCAATGGTCTCACTAGACCTTGGGAATCCTTCATCCAAATGATGTGTGCCAGAAAATAAAGCATGATGTTTGAAGTAGTATGGGAAGACTGCATTCAAGAAGAGACTAGAGTGGAAAACAGAGAAGCCTTACTAAAGGAAGAGGATCAAGCCCTAGCCACTCACACCAAGAGAAGAATAAGTCAATCTAACTTTAAGAGAAGAAACTTCAAGGAGTCTCAACCTCCTAGAAGAACCCAAAGAAGAAGGGAAAATCCTCCAGAAAAAGACTACTCTGGATTTCAATGTTTTCATTCTAACAAGATATGACACATTTCTTGAAATTGTCCTATAACAAAGCAAGAGTATAAGAAGAGAATCAAAAACAAAAAAATATATCATGCTCATCTAGCAGAAGATGAAGATGAAGAAGAAGAAGAAGAAAGAACTCCAAGAAAGCAAGCAAAAGAAGAAGATGCAGAAGAGTATGTACTATTCTCTGCACTCTCTGGGTCTGTAACACCTGGAGAAGACACTTCGATTATTTATAGTGGTTCTTCAAAGCACATGACAAGACAAAATAAAAATTTGTGCAAAATTGAAGAAAGAAGCTCTCCTTTGAAAGTATCCCTAGGAGATGCCTATCAATATCCGATCAAAGGAGTTGGTGAAGGAAGATACAAACTTGATTCAGGTAATCCTCTAAAGATGAAAGATGTATTATATGTACCTGGTTTAAAGAACAAATTACTTTCTATATCAGCTTTATATAGAAAGGATTCAGAGTTACTTTCATAGATGGCCAAGTACTCATGTGGCCCAAAGGAAAGAATATTGAAGATGCAATCATCATTGGTGAAGAAGAAGGAGGCTTGTATAAACTCAAAGGGCACTTAGAAACTGCCTTTGTTCATGAGTCCACTGACCCTAGTGAACTATGGCATAGAAGGATTTCCCACATTAATTACAAAGATCTACCTCATGTGAACAATTTAGTGATGGGATTACCAGACATGAAGAGCAAGCATGAAGGAATTTCCAAATGATGTGCGAAGGGAAAGAACATCAAGAATCCATTTCCAAAGAGTGAAACTAAAACAAAAGGTACATTGCAATTTATTGATTCAAATGTATGTGGTCCAATGTCTCCTACATACTTAAGTGGTTTTCAATATTATACCACATTCATTGATGATTTTTCAAGAAACACTTGGATATACTTCTTGAAAGCAAAGAGTGAAGTGTTTGAGAAACTCAAGGAGTTCAAAGCCTTGATTGAAAATCTTTCAGACAAGAAAATAAAGACACTCCAATCAGACAATGGAGGAGAATATACCGCAACATAGTTTGAGGAATTTTGCAAAGATGCCGGAATCAAGAGGGAAATAACTACTCCCTACAATCCTCAAAATAATGGGGTTGCAAAAAGAAAGAACAAAACCATCATGGAGGCAGCGAAGACAATGATATATGATCAAGATCTTCTAGTGCATATATGGGCAGAAGCAGCAAGAACTGCTGTGTATGCGCATAATAGAATATCTCATAGTGCTATTGGGTTCAAGACTCCAGAACAGATGTTCACAAGAAACAAGCCTAAGGTAAGTCACCTCAAGATATTTGGTTGTCCAGTATATATTCATATACCAAAAGAGAAAAGAACCAAGCTAGACCCTTCCGAAAAGAAGGGGATATTTGTTGGATATTGTGAAGTATCCAAAGCATTCAAAATCTATATTCCTAGATTCCATCACATGGAAATCGGTCGAGATGTGACATTTGATGAAGAGACAGCCCTCAAGAGATCTAGGAAGTGCCAACATGAATAAGTGTACGAAGAAGAGACATCTTCCAGAAATAAAGAAACTACATGTCTCCCTGAAGATGAAGGTCCCAAAGAATATGACTTAGTAGAACCAAAAGAGCCTCCCATGATGGAGATATCAAGAAAGATAAAGCCTACTTGGACAAGAGAAATTTTATGAGAATCAGAAAGATATGGAGCTCCCGAAGGCTCCACAAGGGAAAGAAAGAAACCTAAGACTTTTTCCAATTGTGTAGCCTTGATGTGTGATCTTGTAGATCAAGAACCTACAAGCCATGAAGAAGATGTATAGAAGAAAGAATGGGTAGAATCAATGACTAAAGAATACTAGTCAATAATGAAGAATGATGTATGGGATATAGTTCCCAAACTAGAAGGAAAGAGTATAATATCCTCCAAATGGATATTCAAAATAAAGAATGTAGCTGACGGAAGTATCGAGAAGTATAAAGCAATATTTGTGGCCAGAGGATTCTCTTAGAAAGAGGGAATTGATTATGAAGAAACATTTTCCCCAGTAGCATGGTATACTTCGATTAGAGCTATCATGGCACTTGCATCTATGATGAAGTGGGAATTACACCAGATGGATGTGAAAACAACTTTTATGAATGGTGTGATCAAATAAGAAGTATACATAGAATAACCACAAGGATTTGAAGTTGAAGATAGACATACTCATGTATGCAAGTTGAAGAAGGCCTTGTATGGTCTGAAACAAGCCCCTCAAGCTTGGTATGAAAGGATAGACAGTTTCCTGTCAAGCATGGGCTTCACCAAGAGTAAAGTTGATCCTAACCTTTATCTTAAGGTTGTAGAAGATGAACCTGTCATCCTGCTATTATATGTGGATGAATTATTCTTGACAGGGAATGAGAAACATATTATGGAAAGGAAGAAGAAACTAGTAGAATAATTTGAGATGAAAGACCTCGGCTTAATGCATTATTTCCTAGGTTTGGAAGTATGGCAATGTTTAGAAGGAATGTTTCTCAAGTAGGGAAAGTATACGGTCGAGATATTGAAGAGGTTCAATATGTTGGAATGCAAAGCCGTGGCCACACCCATGGATTTCAACCTAAAGTTGTTAGCCAATGACTCATCAGAATTAGTGGATGTGAATCACTACAGATGGATCATTGGGTCATTGATGTACTTAAAAAATACAAGACTAGACATTTATTTTGTTGTGAACACCTTAAGTCAATATCTTGTTCAACCAAGATGGGTTCACTTAGTAGCTGCAAAACATGTGATGAGATATCTGAAAGGGACTATAGACTTTGGTCTATACTATGATGCTAGCCATGAGTATAGATTGTATGGTTACACAGATGCAGATTGTGCTAGAAGTATCTCAGATAGAAAAAGCACTTCATGTGGATGTTATAGTCTGGGATCTACTATGATTTCATGGTTTAGCAGAAAACAGTCTAGTGTTGCTCTAAGCACAGCTGAAGCAAAATATCTAGTAGCTTGATCTGCTAGTTGTGAAGCCATATGGCTTCGAAAGCTGATGTCAGGACTATTCAACCTATATTTGGACACTACCATGGTTCTATTTGATGATAAAAGTTGTATAAAGATGACAGAGAACCCAGTATTCCATGATAGATCGAAGCACATAGAAATCAGGTATTTCTACATTCGAGATATGATGCAGAAGGGAGCCATAAAGCTCTAGTATTGGAGTGCTGATGAACAATTTGTTGAGGTGCTGACAAAGCCTCTGTCTCGAGTAAATTTTGAACACTTTCGAGACAAGCTTGGTGTTGTTCGGAAAGACCTTCCTCGAAAGGGGGAGTAGTGATGTTGCAGTGGGATTGTATCATCCCTGGGCACTTTCCCTAAAGTGATCTAGTGACTTCAGTCCTTGAGAATGAATAGGGATTGTATCATCCTGGGACATCTATCCATAATAGATCTGGTGACTTAGGTCCTCGAGAATGTAGTGGGATTGTATCATCCCTAAGCACTTTCCCTAAAGTGATCTGGTGGCTTCAGTCCCCAAGAATGTGGCAGGATTGCATCATCCTTGAACATCGGTACAGAAAGGTATCTAGAGGATTCGGTCCTTGAGAATGTGGCAGGATTGCATCATCCTTGAAATTTGGTTCAGAAAGGTATCTGGAGGCTTCGGTCCCCAAGAATGTGGCAAGATTGCATCATCCTTGAACTTCAGTTTAGAAAGGTATCTGGAGGATTTGGCCCCCGAGAATGTGGCAAGACTACATCATCCTTGAACTTCGGTTTAGAAAGGTATCCGGAGGCCTTGGTCCCTGAGAAAGTGGTCGGATTGTATCATCCTTGGACCTAGTCCTTAAGTGATATTGACTTATTATCCCGTAACCAATTTGGTGACTTTGGTTTTGGAGAATGCGTTAGGATTGCATCATCCTTGGACATAGTCCTAAAGTGATAGGGACTGATTATCCCATAATCAATCTGGTGATTTCGGTTGTTGAGAATGTAATAGGATTGTATCATCCCTGGACTTAGGTCCAAAAGTGATCTGAAAAATTTTCTCTTCGTGTTGTGGATTGCAGGTTGTTGCTAATGATGACATACTGATCAAAAGATCAGACTATGATGATGATGATGTTGTT
Organism: Pseudotsuga menziesii; assembly: GCA_001517045.1. Classification (NCBI taxonomy): domain Eukaryota; kingdom Viridiplantae; phylum Streptophyta; class Pinopsida; order Pinales; family Pinaceae; genus Pseudotsuga; species Pseudotsuga menziesii. The sequence continues at coordinate 170,652 of LPNX010894154.1, forward strand.
GTTCGAAAGGTCAAAGAGCTGAAGATGATGTTGTTGATCGAAAGGTCAAAGAGTTGGAGATGATGTTGCTGATCGAAAGGTCAAAGAGCTGAATATGATGTTGTTGTTGGTTTGCTATGGGCAAACCCGGGTTTACTATAATTAACCAAGAACACCCCTAGCTCACTGGCCCTTTCGACGACAGACCGCAAAGCAGACTGAAGTCTCACCCAAAGTGATTCTAATGGGTTGGCCAAGGACTCAAGTGTCTTAGACTAGGTTCTATGGCATCCTACATGTGACTCGCGGCTCTTCTAGCTGTAAGGCCTCTCTCTCTCCACATCACACGAACCCTTCTGCTCACATTGCGCAATCTCCTCTACTCGCCGCTCTTCCCGCAGCGTGATCACTCTTTCCTTGCCTCACGGTTCCTTTCCCCGTCGCACAACTTCCACTTACTCGTGATGACTCCAGCCCTATCGCCTCGCTGCGCACCGTGCGACACGCAACTCCTCCCCAGCGCTAAGCCCCTCACCGTGGTATCGTGCACCAGAGCTCCTCTGCTAGTGCGGTATCGTCTCCTTGTGATATTCTACCCCTCCGGCTCAGCACACTCGGCATTAGACGTGTCGACTTGCAAAACTTAACATACAAGGCTATTTAACACTGCGACTAATACTGTCTCGAGTGAAGCAGGAAAGAACCCTTATGCATAATATCAAAGGACTTCGCTTATTTCTATCCTTCTATATTGCTGTGAACTGAATAATACATACATACATTTACTGTAACATGGTTCATGCGCAAAATAAAAGATAACCGTAAATAAATAAAATCACATGCATTCATCATATAACACGGAGGTTTTACGTGGTTCACCCCCAGGATGGGAGCTACATCCACCAAACTGTGTTTCTTTATTATAACTTGAGGGAAGCAAACACAGTTCGGCTACACCGCATATGCAGCCATAGATCTTCTGGGTAACTCTGCACACACCCTGGATCCCTTCTCTCTTAGATCTCTTCTCTATCTCTATCTATATATTGTCTCTTTTACAATATACTCTTCCCTCTCTATCAATCCCTGCAGATTGTTACATACAGACTCAATGACTCTCAGATAGGCTAAGTGTCTGGATCTTTACAAAATGGCCTGACTATCTTGACTAGCTGGATGGTGTAAGATGCTCAAGAGTGCCTAAAATGCCTACCAAGCCAACCATTTACAATACAAAATACCAGCTTATATAGGCGGCCCGAAGGTCTCGCCATTACAACACTATCGGCCTGTCCCAATAGTAAACCCAAAAAGCCCTAATTAGTGACAGACGACATATGTGTACTTGGGGTAGCCACTTTCCATCACACCGAAGCTCTCTGTAGTATTCCATGCTTCTCGACACTGACCATGGGTACTATGCACCGCTTCTCTTCACCACAGCTTCCTGCAGTCTTCTATGCTTCCCAGCGCTGACCATGGGTACCGGCGCTGCTTCCTTTATGAGGGTAGTTGAACCCTCTTGTCTTCGCCGCTGCCTTCAATCCAGTGGGTGAGCTCTCTCTTCTCAGTCGCTCACGTACCATTGTCTTCCTTGAATGCTCTGTCTCCACAGTAATGGTTTCCAGCTCTGATATGTAGCTAGAAACCTGCTACAGTGTCGTAGCTCTACCTCTTATATCTCCGCTAAAATTGTCTGTCTGTCAAAATAGCAGCTTCTTCTGTAGCTATGGGACCCTACTCCAACAGTCCCCTAAAACTTACTTGTGGCTCGTCCTCGAGCCACTACCAGCGGGATTCTCCTTTTCTAACTTCTCCTTCGCTTCCCGCGAAGTTTGTTGTAGCTTGTCTCGAAGTCCTGTGACTTCGTTCTTCATCACTTCGACATGCTCTCGTGTCGAATCAAGCAAAGCTTGAGTAATACTGGAGTATTTCGTTTAACTTAGTTCATGGGTATTTCTTACTTTTCCTTATTGTTTGCTCTCGCTTGCGTCGCTTGCGAGACCGTGAAGGATCTTCAAGTTTTGAGAAGTCATCCACAGATTTCCTTTCCTCTTTATCTGGGTTAGAACTTTTATCACAGAGGAACTGGGAATTTGTATCTTCTAGCCTTCTCATACATTTCATTCAGTCTGGATCCTTCCTTACGATAACTCCTCAGGCGCTGAATTCCATTCCTAGAACACGCGATGTGTGTATGCTGAATTTCCTTATGTGTGTGTGTCTCTTGGATGCCTACCTCTTGGTCCTCTCTCCTTTCCTTGAGATCTTCTGGGAAACTCCACACACACATTGAGAAGTCTTGTTTCTCTTTAGGATTCATATTTACTTTCTTTCTACCTGCATATTTCTTCTCATCATTCTTCAGTTTCGCTGTCTTATCTGCAGTGATCTTCTCATCTTTATTCTTCTCTGCTTTCTTATCTTCAGTGATCGGCCCATTGTTCTTCCTCTCTTCGGTAGAGATTTTAATGACGTCTTCGATATCCCGCACGTGATTCTTCATCCATGGTGGCTTTCTCACTTGTGATGTACCTACTTTCACAACCTTGGGTGGTGTCGTCATGGTGGCTAGGAGGCCACCATGCTCAAACCTTCTCAAAATGGCTTCTATAGGTTTTTCCTCGGACAGAACCCACTTGGTCGAATACAGTGGACGGGAAATGGCTTCAAAATATAGAAAGCATAGTACTCTGCAACTGAATTAACTCTGCACAGGGAAAATTTAACAATGCTCTGTATAGCTCTCAGGTTTTGGCAAATGTAACCCTCCCAATTGAATAATTTCTACTTTTATGCTGAAGGAAACAATCCCGGATGCAATGGTCACCTCGGGTGAAAACCGTTGGTCATAATAATTTCCTGGACGAGACCCTACCCGTCATCTCGATCCTCAATAAATGCTGAAATCTGATCACGTGTCCCTCGGATTGTGTGTGCACAGGCACCGGTCTCGTCGAAGATTTGCAAAATCTGGAAACTTAATTGTGCTGCTGCCGAATCTATGGTAAGGTATACCAGTCATTTCCTCATTAACTACCTGTCAGAGGAAAACTTGAATGGCCCTCTGTCGGTTACAAAATTGGATACGTGGCACAGAGAAACATCGTGTTGCTGCGATGAAACACCGCATCATCTACGCAAAACAAACAAGCGTTGTTTCCATTTTTATTTTATTTTTTATTTTTTAACTGCAAGACACTTATGACTTGTGCAAAATGAACCGTCCTTATGCGATTCCTCATACTTAGAATATCTTCCAGTGTAGACTAATTCCTGGTGCGATGCCTCATTTCAACTACACTAGACATCTGCACACTGTAAGTTGTCTAAGCTAGGGCTGAGAAGTGGGGCGGCTATCACTATAGAGCTTAAGCCTACTGCCATTAATCCATGTGGGAAGAAGCTCCCCATCTAGTGTGTTGAGCTGAACGATGCCTCCCTCTGTAACTTGTTGTATCTGATATGGCCCTAACCAGTGCACTTTGAACTTCCCTGGAAACTTAATGAATTTGCTGTCGTAGAGGAGTACTAGGTCTCCGATCTGGAAAGTCTTACTCTTAATATGCCTATCATGCCAAGATTTTTCTCATGCCTTCTGTACTCTCTAATGAAAGCCTACGATGAATCTGTCTTCCTCTAAGGCAAGCAACTACGCTAGCCTTTCATTCATCATGTCTATATCAGCCATCGCGGTGATCTGAGCAATTCTTAAACTGGGAATAATATACTCCATAGGCATAACAGCCTCATGTCCATACACCGAACTGAAAGGTGTGTGTCCTATAAGATTCTTGCATGTAGTCCTGTAAGCCCATAATATAGCATTAACCCTTAGGTCCCAATCATTTCTTTGACTGTTGCAAATTTTAGTAAGAGCATTTTCTAGAATCTTGTTGAAGGCCTCCACTGTACCATTAGCTTGAGGATGGTAGGGAGTACTCTTATGGTTCTCTATCTGCAATTCTTCTGTCAAGGATTAAATGGTGCGATTCAAGAAATGTGTGCCTTGATCACTCATCAAAATTATTGGGCATCCAAATCTATTGATGATGTTTTCGAAAAGGAACTCTACGGCTGTAGCAACATCACAATTTCTTACTGCTTTGGCCTCTTCCCATCTGGTGAGATACTTTATTCCAGTGATGATATATCGCGCTCCAGTTCATTTTCCTGGTGGGTTGATAGGACCCACAAAGTCTATAGCCCATTTTTCAAATGCGCGTAGTGTAATCTGTGGTCGCAGTGACATTTCATCGCGTCATGAGGGTTTTCCGACTCTCTGACAGATATCGCAGCATCTACAAAACTCCTTAGTATCTTTATGCAATGTAGGCCACCATAATCCTGCGGCTAGGATTTTCTGCGCAGTTGGATTTCCTATGAAATGACCTCCTGCGATACCGGAGTGTGCCTCTTTGATAATAGCCTCTTTTTCGTGCGGCATCACACATCTATGCAAGACTTCGTCTGGACCTAACTTGTATAGCTGTCCTGCGATCAGAGTGAAGTCTACTGCTCTAACAACCAGCTGCTTCCTTTTCTACTTAGTAAGCTCATTCAGTGCCAATCCTGTAGTGAGGAAGTGAATAATATCGTTATAATACTCATCTGTGATCCGGATAGAAAATAGCTGCTCATCCAGTAAATTTCCCTCTAGGTTGCTTGGATCTTCTCCTGAATCTATTCACGAAAGATGACCAGGTCCTGCATTCAGTTTGCCTGGTTTCACAATGATTTTGAACTCATACTCCTAAAATAAGAGTAACCATCTACAGATTCTTCCCCCTAACACTGGCTTATTGACCAGGTACTTCAATGCGGAATGGTCTGTGAACATCTTGAATGGGGCACCCAACAGGTAGTGCTTGAACTTCTGTAGAGCATACACCATACCTAAGCCTTCCCTTTCTGTCATGGTGTAGTTCTTTTTTGTTGTTGATAGCTTTCTTCTGGATTATGCGATAGGATGATCGATACCTCCTTCTCCTGGTTGCGTCAAAACAATTCCTAGTGCGATGCCTGATGCATCCACATGTACATGAAATGACTTAGTCCAGTCTGGAAATACTAAGATGGGCGTTGTAACCATCTTCTCCTTAAGTGTGTCTAGACTCTACTGGCATTCCTCATTCCATAGGAATTTTGCATCTTTCTTTAAGATTTTTTCCATCGGCGCTGTAATCTTTGCATAAACCTTGATAAAATTTCTGTAGTACCCGGTATGACCAAGTACTGTTCTTAGTTGTTTGACTGAGTTGGGTTCTGGAAGGTTTACAATGATGGAAATCTTTGCGGGATCTACCATCAAGCCTTGTCTGCAAACAATGTGACCCAACAAAATACCAAATGGTGCACAGAATATACATTTTTTCAAGTTTAGAGAAATCTGATACTGCCTACATTTCTCTAACATTAGTCTTAAATTGCCTATATGCTTGTCAATTAATCCAAATACAGTCCAGTCATCGAAATACACTTCTAGGAATTTATGGATGTATTCTTTAAATACAGCAACTACTACTCTAGAAAAGATAGCTGGTGCATTCTTAAGACCAAAGGGCATTACCGTGTACTAGAATGAGCCCCATTTTGTTGCAAAGGTGGTCTTAGATTGATCTTCTGGATGGATTCTGATCTGGTGATAGCCTGAGAAGCCGTCGGTGAAGGAGTAGACCTCCTGTCCTCCTACATTGTCTAGCACTTCGTCTGTGAATGGTGTCGGGAATGGATCATGAACCGATGCATCGTTGAGTTTATGCAGGTCGACACAGATCCTGGTGTCTCCTTTTGTTTTCTTTTCTTGCATGACCATGGGGCTGACCCATTCACTTTATTCTACGGGCTCGATGATGCCTGCTGCTAGCATTTTATCGATCTCGTCCTTTACTTTTTCTTTGTAGCACGGATTTAATCTGTAAGGACACTGCTTGACTGGTGTGGCATCCTCTTTTAATGGTATCCTCATTACTCCCAAGTCACCAACTATTCCCTTCATCTCTGTGAAATTGGTGGGAAATAGGTCTTGATAGTCATGTAGTAAATTTGCAATCTATCCTACTGTTTTATCATCCCAGTAGTCTCCAATAGAGGCAAACTTTGGTTCTGTGTCTGTGCCAATATTGATCTTTCTAGTATTGATGGGCTCTGTGATTGCTGGAATTTCTAGCTTCGGTCCATCAACATCGCGAGTCCCTTCTGACTCCGGTATGTTGAGGTTGTGAGGATCATCGTCCTCATCCCCTGGTTCTGCTTCGAAGTTGTAACACTCAGGCGCATCTGCTAGCTGGATGGCCCACTCAGGTTGAGTGTGTTCTGAGATGGTACAGTCCTCAAATATCTTGATCTTGATTATTTCTAGGGCCTAAACAACACTTGGATGTTCTGACTCAAATGCGAAGGTGAGTAGGAAACTGTCTATCATAAGTGACCATGTAGTTGTTCCCTTGCGCAGTTCAGTCTCTATGTACCAGTTCCTTGGAACTGTGTCCAATGTGTGAATGAATCGGTGAACACATTCATCAAAGGAATGTCCGACCAGTTCTGTTCACATGTTTGAATGTGTGACCTGGGGTCACTTTCTCCTGTGTACTTCTGCTAGATATACTCTCTGTCGGTAGCGAATCTGGTCGCCATTAGCCTCTTTAGATCACCTCATGATGCAATATTCTCTTTATGCGCATACCACCATCTTGCAGGTGTGGCTCGTACTGCAAGGGCCATAGCTACGATCATCTGCTCATGAGGAATTTGTTGTTTGAACTGTATAAAAAAGTCCTGGATATCTGTTAGACCGTGAAATGATGGAATCTCATCAATCTCNAAGGTCCATAGCTACGATCATCTGCTCATGAGGAATTTGTTGTTTGAACTGTATAAAAAAGTCCTGGATATCTGTTAGACCGTGAAATGATGGAATCTCATCAATCTCTGCGCCAATCCATCGCAGTGACTTATTCATGTACGCACATCTGCATGCTGAGACTTCGTAAAGTCTGTTCTGCCAGTTCTCTAGACCAACATCGAAATCCGATGTGCATGAGTTGTCGCATCGCCAACTAATGTTCCCTTCTGCGGTTGGAATGATGTAGTCGCTCTGGTTCGCAGTCATCTGATAGAGGGTTTCCACATTACGTGCCTCTTCCTCTGCTCGAATAGGTTTAATGTATCTAGGACCCTGAAGAGGATCCAACAGTGCGATGACCCGGGTCTGCGCATCCTCGAAGGTCATTTGTCTCCTTTTCAAGTCGATAACGGCCATGTTACCGATCGCCCAATCAATGCCTAGTAATGCTACATATGGTCTACTATCACCAATGATTTCTATAACTTCAAAGTCTGCAAAGCTGTGAACATCGTCGATGTCAACTGGCACCTGCGGTAATCGACCCAGCAGTGATACTTTCTACTGATTAGCTAACCTCAGGTGGATAGGTGATCTGACTAGCTGAGGGCTACCCATCTGTTCCCATGTATTCTTAGTCAGAACATTTACCTCTGATCCCAAATCTAGGACTACCTCATCCATTTCAAACTCTCCAACCTATGCTGTGAGCTTCATCTCTCTTCCGGTCCTTGTATGGCCCATAATGCTATTGACAGCACGTTGTGCACTGCTCAAGAGAGAAGGTTGCTGAAACTGATCAATGATGCGCTAAAGCTCTCCGATAGCTTTTTCATTTCTAACAAGTTTTAAGCAGCTGTGTAGGAAGGATTGTACGCTTCCTGTCAATTCATCCTCATCGCATCTTCCCAATGTGGTAGCCTACGGTATCTGTACAGGGTTGACGCCACACGGTGTTTGCTGCGGTATGCCCCTAGACGGCAGTGCCTGCGGATCTGATTTCACAGGGTCATCAAAGAAAGTCTTGGCTTCTTGAAATGTATGTTTACTCTTCTGAAGGTCAAGTGGTGTTGCTTTGTTAGTGGCTCTCCGCACCCGCTCCTAACCTATGTTCTTTTCTATATCCTGCGATGTCCCGCTAGTGGAAACACCACTACGAGTCATAATGTTGACTCTTGGTTCTGGTTATTCCTGCTCCACCGCAATGAGCTGAATGTTATGATGTACTGTTGGCTTAGGTTCTCTGATCTTAGCTATCAAAGTAGGGCATTCTTCTATGGTGTGGTCATAATATTTTCTATAGTTACATGTGGTAGTGTGGCTCTGACAGTCCCTAGCATAGTGTCCTACAACTCCACAGTTGTAACAAGTGACTGGTCCACGGCCGCGACCAAATCCTTCTCCACGGCCAAAGCCTAGTCCACGTCCTCGTCCTCTAAATCCTCCTCCACGGCCTCCATGAGCCGGGTCATGCTTTGGTCCTACTGCGGGACCTTGTGTCTCGATTTGGACTTTGTACACGTCTTGCTTGCTCCCGACCATGAGATCATAGGCTCGGCAATCGTGTTCATCATGGCTGAATGACTTACAGAAGACGCAGTATAAGTTCTTAGGTGTCTGCACGTACTTCTGAAGTAGAGGGCATTGCTGAGGTAAATGTCCTCGCGTTTTACATATTTCACACCACGACCCATGGGTCTGTGGTAAGGGGTTAGGATCCCCGGTCGCTATATACTCTACAAAGACTGGACAGTTGTCTTTAGTATGGCCTTGTGCTTTACACTTTACACACCATATGCCTTGCATAACTTCTTTCCCTTTCTTAAGCTCATGCAACTGTAACATGAGATTAGCCAACTGATTCTGTAGCGTTGTCATACCTGTACTAGTCTTTTCTAGAGGTGAAGCCTCCAGTTTCATTGCTATCTCCAGCGCCTCATCTTGAGTAGTGAGTCTCTGTTGCATCAGTGGCACTCTGATGTGAGGGAGGAGTGCTACAATAAACCATTCTTTATGTTGCTCCGGCGCAAACTCAAAGCTTACTTGGTGTATGAGGGCTTTGAATTTCTGGTCAAAGTCCCATACTGACTCTGCAGGTAACTGTTTAATGTCCTTAAGCTCTGTGATACACTCTGACTCAGACTTAGGTTTCTTAAACTCTTTGATCATGGCAGTCCTGACCTGTACAAGTGTTTTGGGTGTAGCGGTATACTTCATGTACCATGTTAAGGCTCATTCTCTAAGTGTGGTGACCAACTATACAAGTTTAATGTTATCATAATTGATTCCTTTAATAGTCCATACTACTTCACATAGAAACCAATGTTGGTATGGTTCCTCTGCTCCTATACCTTTAAAAGTAGGTAGTTTCATATCGTCTTCCATTCTGTTCCTACATGGTGGATGCTGATTGACTAGAGTACTACCACTCGGCAGTGTAGGTACTATTTGTGAGCTACTGGATGGAGTTCCTACGGGATTATTCTGAGTCCCAGTCTGTTTCTGCGTGTTATAAGGGTGGTAAGGAATACCCCCTTCTGTTGTTTCTGCGGTACTATGACTCTGTTCTCTAGTATGATCTGAACTAGTTTCAAATGTGGGAGATCCAAAATCTACTTTGTATTTCTTTCCACTACGTGTTCGTCCAATGTCATCAAAATCACTTTCAAACTCTTGTGACATTACTATTTTTACTTATTCATCTGAAACTAGATCCATTGTTCCTTTTTCATGTAAGAGCATCTTAATGGACAAGTTTAGAGATTTTAGGTACTTACCACGATATCCTTTGAAGAAATAGTGCTCAGCCTCGCTGAAGCTTTTTCTCTAGTCAACTGCAAACTCTGTGATGAAGCCTCCTAGCACACTCGCAAGCCAGAATTCTACTTTCCTCGTAAGGGGATTATCAAGGATCTGCACAGTCTGAATCAGCTCCGATGTCCAGACAATGTTTCGTTCCTTCTTGAATATGCTCGTATCAGTCAGCTTTGATAACCAGCCGTAAAGCTCATCTCCAAAGGTTGCAAAAAATATCGCATGCAGGTCAGAAGAGATATGTTTTTGTAACCAAGCCTCTGTACTCAGTTTAGGACTCGTGTTCTCTCGTTTAGCAAATTTCCTTAGGCTAGAATCAACCCACTGGTTGAGTTTGTCTCTAGTAGGGCACCACCAGAACATCAGTGCTTATTTTGTTCAAATCCAACAATGGAACCATTTGTTTGTTTGCTATGGGCAGACCCGGGTTTACTATAATTAACCAACAACACCCCTAGCTCACTAGCCCTTTCGGCGAGATACCGTAAAGTAGCATGAAGTCTCACCCAAAGTGATTCTAATGGGTTGGCCAAGTACTCAAGTGTCTTGGACCAGGTTCTGTGGCATCCTACGTGCGACTAGCGGCTCGTCTAGCCGCAAGGCCTCTCTCTCTCCGCATCACGCAAACCCTTCTGCTCACGTTGCGCGATCTCCTCTACTCGCTGCTCTTCCCGAAGCGCGATCACTCTTTCCCTGCCTCGTGGTTCCTTTCCTCGTCGCACAACTTCCACTTACTCGCGATGACTCCAGCCCTATCGCCTCACCGCGCATCGTGTGACATGCAACTCCTCCCCAACGCTAAGCCCCTCACCGTGATATCGTGCACCACAGCTCCTCTACTGGTGCGGTATCGCCTCCTCGCGATATTCTACCCCCCCAACTCGGCGCACTCAGTGTTATAGGTGTCGACTTGCAAAACTTAACATACAAGGTTGTTTAACACTATGACTAATATTGTCTTGAGTGAAGCAGGAAAGAACCCTTATACATAATATCAAAGGTCTTCACTTATTTCTATCCTTTTATATTGTTGTGAACTGAATAATACATACATACATTTACTATAACATGGTTCATGCGCAAAATAACAGATAACCGCAAATAAATACAATCACATGCATTCATCATATAACATGCAGGTTTTACGTGGTTCACCCCCAGGATGGGAGCTACATCCACCAAACTGTGTTTCTTTATTATAACTTCAGGGAAGCAAACACAGTTCGGCTGCACCGCATATGCAGCCAGAGATATTCTGGGTAACTCCGCACACATCCTGGAGCCCTTCTCTCTTAGATCTCTTCTCTATCTCTATCTATATATTGTCTCTCTTACAATATACTCTTCCCTCTCTGTCAATCCCTGCGGATTGTTACATACAGACTCAATGACTCTTAGACAAGCTAAGTGTCTGGATCTTTACAAAATGGCCTGACTAGCTTGACTAGCTAGATGGCATAAGATGCTCAAGAGTGCCTAAAATGCCTACCAAGCCAACCCTTTACAATACAAAATACCATCTTATATATGCAGCCCAAAGGTCTCGCCATTACAACACTATGGGCTTGTCCCAAGAGTAAACCCAAAAAACCCTAATTAGTGACAGACGACATATGTGTACTTGGGGTAGCCGCTTTCCGTCACACCACAGCTCTCTGCAATCTTCCATGCTTCACAGCGCTGACCATGGGTACTATGCACCGCTTCTCTTCAGCACAGCTTCCTGCAGTCTTCCATGCTTCCCAGGGGTGACCATGGGTACCGGAGCTGCTTCCTTTATGAGGGTAGCTGAACCCTCTTGTCTCCACCCCTGCCTTCAATGCAATGGGTGAGCTCTCTCTTCTCGGCCGATCACGTACCGTCGTCTTCCTTGAATGCTCTGTCTCCACAGTAATGGTTTCCAGCTCTGATCTGTAGCTAGAAACCTGCTACAGTGTCATAGCTCTACCTCTTATATCTCCGCTAAAATTGTCTGTCCGTCAAAATAGCAGCTTCTTCTGTAGCTGCGGGACCCTACTCTAAAATTTGCTGATGAAAAGGTTAAAGAGCTAAAGATGATGTTGCTAATCGAAAGGTCAAAGTGCTAAAGATGTTGTTGCTGATTGAAAGGTCAAAGATTTTGTTGATCGAAGCAGTCAAATATTCTTAATGATCGAAGCATTCAAAGTGTTGATGTTGTTGAAGACTGAAGATCGAAGATGAAGACTACATAATGTTTACAAAGCTTCCAATGATTTATAGATGTGTTACCTTGATGATGTTGATGATGCTCCCTCTCTCCTATTATTGTTGTTCTTGATGTTGTTGTAGAATACCCTTCTCGTTAACTGAAATATTGTAACTTCGAAGAATATTCTATATGTATCTTTTTGTTGTCCCCAATGGTCCTATCAGGAGAACCACTTGTATTATCTTCTACCCCGATGCTTCTAATTAGAAGAACTAATAAGATTCATGAGGTAGTCCCCTCTAATTGTAAAGGTGGGTCATTAGCACCCCAGTGTGGTTACTTGAGCCTACATGTGTAACTCGAGCATACATGATTTAACTCAAGCCTACATGTCAAATGAGTTAATTAAAGTGAACAAATGAATATATATAGAGGTGTAGCGCTCCTCATTTGGAGTGCACACTCTCACTTATGTAGCACATTAGTGTAGAGAGAGAAGTAGCTGGAGAAGGAGGAGGATCAGGCCTTGATATCCTTACTCGTTTTATCTTTTATCTTTTATATTTTTGGGGAATCTATATTGAGGAAGCTTTTGTTGGGTTTTTCCCTTTAGGTTTTTTCCAGCATAAATCTGTGTTGTTCTTGTGATACTGTTTCTTTCAGTGATTCTGCTTATATGCTTTTGTTATGAAAATGAAATGAAATACTAATGTTTTAGCTAAGCATATGAAAAGTTAACATGGTATCAGAGCCAAGTTAAATAGGACATCTTTCATAAGGCAAAATAGCCCTCTCTCTCTCCTCGAAAGAAATTAGGGTTTTAGGAAAAAAATTTGAGCTTCAAAAAACTGATTGCATGGAAAGTTGCTCCCTCCCAGAGCGCATCTTTTGAGCCTATAATCACAGTTTTTGGATGTGTGAGTCTCCAGAAAAGTCAAACGCTAGTTTGACAGCTATACGAGAAAACTGTTGAACCAGAAAATTGCAGAAGCTAAATCCTACAAGACTGATTTGGAAGGTGAAGAATTTAAATCTCCAGAATCCAAGCACTCCAGTCAACTCACCTCATTCAAGCGCATCTCCTGGTAAGGTCAATTTCTCATTACGCAAAATTTCATTTTTTTGTGATTTTCTGACATGGCCCCAAGCACTAAGCTTGAGGACAAGCTAGAAGGCATAGAAAATTTCTGAGCATGGAAATATAGGATTGGTCTCATTCTCCAAGTGAATGATCTTGATAAGTATGTCAACAAAGAAGCTAAAGCCCAGGAGAAGCACAGAAAGGATATGATTAGAGCACAAAGGATTATTGCTGACTCCATCAAGGATCACTTGATCCCTCAAGTGTCATCCAAGAAGACTCCAAAATAAGTGTATGATGCTCTTTCTAGAATGTACGAGGGAAGAAACATCAATAGGAAGATGAATCTAAGAGCTCAACTGAAGAGCACCAAGATCAGTCATGGAGAATCCATCCAACACTACTTCACAAGGGTTTCTCAGATCAAAGAGAAACTATAAGCTGTTGGAGATAAGCTTGATGAAGATGAATTCGTCATGACTGCTCTCCATGGTCTCACTAGACCCTAGGAATCCTTCATCCAAATGATGTGTGCCAGAAAATAAAGCATGATGTTTGAAGTAGTATGGGAAGATTGCATTCAAGAAGAGACTAGAGTGGCAAATAGAGAAGCCTTACTAAAGGAATATGATCAAGCCCTAGCCACTCACACAAAGAGAGCAAGAATTCAATCTAACTTCAAGAGAATAAACTTCAAGGAGTCTCAACCTCCCAGAAGAATCCAAAGAAGAAGGGAAAATCCTCGAGAAAAAGACTACTCTGGCTTTCAATGTTTTCATTGTAAGATAGGACACATTGTCCGAAATTGTCCTATAAAGAAGTAAGAGTATAAGAAGAGGATCAACAACAACAAAATATATCATTCTCATCTAGTGGAAGATGAAGATGAAGAAGAAGAAGAAGAAGGAACTCCAAGAAAGAAAGCAAAATAAGAAGATGTAGAAGTGTATGTACTATTCTCTGCACTCTCTTGGTCTGTAACACCTGGAGAAGACACTTGGCTTATTGATAGTGGTGCTTCAAAGCACATGATGGTACAAGATAAAACTCTATCCAAACTTGAGGAAAGAATCTCTCCTCAGAAAGTATCCCTAGGAGATGACTATCAATATCTGATCAAAAGAGTTGGTGAAGCAAGGTACAAACTTGATTCAGGTAATCCTCTAAAGATGAAATATGTACTATATGTACCTGGTTTAAAGAAGAACTTACTTTCTATATCAGCTTTAGATAAGAAAGGATTCAAAGTTACTTTCATAGATGGCCAAGTACTCATGTGGCCCAAAGGAAAGAATATTGAAGCTGCAATCATCATTGGTGAAGAAGAAGGAGGCTTGTATAAACTCAAGGGGCACTCAAAAACAGGATTTGTTCATGATTCCATTGACCCTAGTGAACTATGGCATAGAAAGATTGCCCACATTAATTACAAATCTCTACCTCATGTGAACAAAGTAGTGATGGGATTACCAAACATGAAGATCAAGCATGAAGGCATTTGCAAAGGATGTGTGAAGGGAAATAACATCAAGAATCCATTTCCAAATAGTGAATCTAAAACAAAAGGTACATTGGAATTGATTCATTTAGATGTATGTGGTCCAATGTCTTCTACATCCTTAAGTGGATTTCAATATTATGTCACATTCATTGATGATTTTTCAAGAAAGACTTGGATATACTTCTTGAAAGCAAAGAGTGAAGTGTTTGAGAAATTCAAGGAGTTCAAAGCCTTGATAGAAAATATTTCAGATAAGAAATTAAAGACACCTTGATCAGACAATGGAGGAGAATATACCTCAAAAGAGTTTGAGTCCTTTTGCAAAGATGACAGAATCAATAGGGAACTAACTACTCCCTACAATCCTAACTATAATGGGGTTGCAGAAAGAAAGAATAGAACCATCATGGAGGCAGTGAAGACAATTATATATGATCAATATCTTCCAATGCATCTATGGGCAGAAGCAGCAAGAACTACTTTGTATGTGCAGAATAGAATATCTCACAGTGCTCTTGGGTTCAAGACTCCATAAGAGATGTTCACAAGAAATAAGCCTAAGGTAAGTCACCTCAAGATATTTGGTTGTCCAGTATATATTCATATACCAAAAGAGAAAAGAACCAAGCTAGACCCTTCCAGAAAGAAGGGGATATTTGTTAGATATTATGAAGTATCCGAAATATTCAGAATCTATTTTCCTAGATTCCATCACATGCAAATTAGTTGAGATGTGACATTTGATGAAGAGACAGCCCTCAAGAGATCCAGGAAGTGCCAACATGAAGAAGTGTATGAAGAAGAGATATCTCCCAGAAATAAAGAAACTACATGTCTCCCTGAAGATGAAGGTCCTGAAGAACATGACTATGCAAAAACACAAGAGCCTCCCATGATGGAGATATCAAGAAAGAGAAGGCCTACTTGGACAAGAGAAATTATATGAAAAGAAGAAATATATGGAGCTCCTGAAGGCTCGACAAGGGAAAGAAAGAAGCCTAAGAATTTTTCCAATTGTGTAGCCTTGATGTGTGATCTTGTAGATCAAAAACCTACAAGCCATGAAGAAGCTGTATAGAAGAAAGAATGGGTAGAAGCAATGACTAAAGGATACCAGTCAATAATGAAGAATGATGTATGCGATATAGTTCCCAAACCAGAAGGAAAGAGTATAGTATCCTCCAAATGGATATTTGAAATAAAGCATGTAGTTGATGGAAGTATTGAGAAGTATAAAGAAAGATTTGTGGCCAGAGGATTCTCACAGAAAGAGGGAATTGTTTACAAAGAAACATTTTCCCCAGTAGCACGGTATACTTTGATTAGAGATATCATGGCACTTGCGTCTATGATGAAGTGGGAATTACACCAGATGGATGTGAAAACAACTTTTCTGAATGGTGTGATCGAAGAAGAAGTATACATAGAATAGCCACAAGGATTTGAAGTTGAAGATAGACATACTCATGTATGCAAGTTGAAGAAGGCCTTGTATGGCCTGAAACAAGCTCCTCAATCTTGGTATGAAAGGATAGACAGTTTGCTATCAAGCATGGGCTTCACCAAGAGTAAAGCTGATCCTAACCTTTATCTTAAGGTTGTAGAAGATGAACCTGTCATCCTGCTTTGATATGTGGATGAGTTATTCTTGCTAGGGAATGAGAAACAGATTATGGAAAGCAAGAAGAAACTAGTAGAAGAATTTGAGATTAAAGACCTCGTGTTAATGCATTATTTCCTAGGTCTAGAAGTATGGAAAAGTTCAGAAGGAATATTTCTCAACTAGAGAAAGTATACGGCAGAGATATTAAAGAGGTTCAATATGTTGGAATGAAAATCCATGGCCACACCCATGGACTCCAAACTGAAGTTGTTAGCTAATGACTCATCAGAATTAGTGGATGTGACTCACTATAGACAGGTCATTGGGTCATTGATGTACTTAACAAATACCAGACCATACATTTGTTTTGATGTGAACACCTTGAGTCAATATCTTGTTCAACCAAGATGGGTTCATTTAGTAGCTGCAAAACATGTGATGAGATATCTGAAAGGGGCTATAGACTTTGGTCTATACTATGATGCTAGCCATGAGTATAGATTGTATGGATACATAGATGAAAATTGGGATGGAAGTATCTCAGAGAAAAAAATCACTTCAGGTTGATGTTATAGTCTGGGATCTACTATGATTTCATGGTTTAGCAGAAAGCAGTCTACTGTTTCTCTAAGTACAGCTGAAGCAGAATATATAGCAGCTTTCTTTGCTAGTTGTGAATCCATATGGCTTCGAAAGGTGATGTCAGGACTATTCAACCTGTATTTGGACACTATCATGATTCTATGTGATAATCAAAGTTGTGTAAATATGACAGAGAACCCAGTATTCCACGATAGATCGAAGCACATAGAAATCAAGTAGTTCTACATTCAATATATGATGCGGAAGGGACCCATAAAGATGCAGCATGTGAGTACTGATGAACAAGTTGCGGATGTGCTGAAGAAGCCTCTGTCTCGAGTAAATTTTGAACACTTTTGGGACAAGCTTCATGTTGTTCGAAAAGAACTTCCTTGAAAAGGGGAGTAGTGATGTTGCAGTGGGATTGTATCATCCCCAGGAACTTGCCCTAAAGTGATCCAGTGACTTTGGCCCTCGAGAATGTAGTGGGATTGTATCATCCCTACGCACTTTCCCTAAAGTGATCCTGTGGCTTTGGTCCCTGAGAACGTGGCAGGATTGCATCATCCTTGAACTTCAGTTCAGAAAGGTATCCCGAGGATTCGGTCCCCGAGAATGTGGCAGTATTGCATCATCCTTGAACTTCGGTTCAGTAAGGTATTTGGAAGCTTAGGTAATCGATAATGTGGTAGGATTGCATCATCCTTGAGCTTTAGTTCAGAAAGGTATCCAGAGTCTTCGGTCCTCGAGAATGTGGCAAGATTGCATCATCCTTGAACTTCGGTTTAGAAAGGTATTCGGAGGCTTTGGTCCATAAAAATGTGGTAGGATTGCATCATCCTTGGACCTAATCCTAAAGTGATAGGGACTGATTATCCTGTAATCAATCCGGTGACTTCAACTGTCAAGAATGTGGTAGGATTGAATCATCCTTGGACCTAGTCCTAAAGTGATAGGGATTGATTATGCCGTAATAAATACGGTGACTTCGGTTGTCGAGAATGTGATTGGATTGTATCATCCCTGGACTTAGGTCCAAAAGTGATCCAAATACTTTTGTCTTCATGTTGTGGACTATAGGTTGTTGTTGATGATGACGTACTAATCAAACGATCAGAGTATGATGATGATGTTGTTGTTGTTCGAATGGTCAAAGAGCTGAAGATGATGTTGCTGATCAAAAGGTCAAAGAGCTGAAGATGATGTTGTTGATCAAAAGGTCAAAGTGTTGAAGATGATGTTGCTGATCAAAAGGTCAAAGAGCTGAAGATGATGTTGCTGATCGAAAGGTCAAAGTGTTTAAGATGTTGCTGCTGATCGAAAGGTCAAATATGTTGCTGATCGAAGCGATCAAAGATTGTTGCTGATCAAAGCGGTCAAAGTGCCGATGTTGCTAAAGACTGAACATTGAAAATGAAGACTACATGATGTTGAAAAAGCTTCCAATGATTTATAGATGTGTTACCCTGATGATGTTGATGATGATCTCTCTCTCTCCTATTATTGTTGTTGTTGATGTTGTTGTAGAATACCCTTCCTGTTAAGGGGGAGTGTTGAAATATTGTAACTTCAAAGAATATTCTATATGTATCTTTTTGTGGTCCCAGATGGTCCTATCGGGAGAACCACTTGTATTACTTTGTACCTCGATGCTTCTAATTGGAAGAACTAATAAGAGTCATGAGGTAGTCCCGTCTAATTGTAAAGGTGGGTCATTAGCACCCCAGTGTGGTTACTTGAGCCTACATGTGTAACTCGAGCCTACATGATTTAACTCGAGCCTACATGTCGGATGACTTAATTAAAGTGAATGAATGAATATAAATAGAGGTGTAGCACTCCTCATTTAGAGCACACACTCTCACTTGTGTAGCGCATTAGTGGAGAGAGAGAAGTAATTGGAGAAGGAGGAGGATCAGGTTTTGATATCCTTGCTGGTTTTATCTTTTATCTTTTATCTTTTTGGGGCATCTATATTGAGGAAGCTTTTGCTGGTTTTTTCACTTTAGGGTTTTCCCAGGATAAATCTGTGTTGTTCTTGTGATATTGTTTCTTTCAGTGATCCTGCTTATATGCTTTTGTTATGAAAATGAAATGAAATACTGATGTTTTAGCTAAGTATTTGAAAAGTTAACAAAAATGGGAAACCTTAGAAGCACAAATTGAGTTCCCCATTCTTAGACCCAAAACAATTGACACCCCATAGGAACGAGTCATAGAAGAACTGCAGATTGAAGGAATTCTGTTTGAAAATAAGCTATTAAAAGAGTAACTACAAGCACTCTGAAAGGAATTAGAAAATTAGAAGGAAGCGTACCGAAAAAAGGGTGAAAGGAAGATGCACACATTGGTTGAAGCTACAGATCAACTGGAAGGATCAAATCCTACCGAGGCTGGCAATGAGGAATAAAGAGTGGTATGTCCTACGTGTGGAGAAATATTTGATGAGTCAGGTTATAAGGTTATAGTTCATTCCTTTACAACATAGCAGTCTGCACCTACAACTGTGGAAGGACAGGGACAACCTAATTTGAGAGATGGTGGGACTCCCAAAGAGAAACTCCATGAGAAGGAAGTTACAGATGAACAGGATGCTGTCACACAAGAACCAACATCTTTCAACGTTACCAATTTGGCAGATGGTGATATTCCCCAAGAAAAACTTCATGAGAAGGAAGTTTTAGATGAGCAGGATGATGCCATGCAAGAACCAACATCTTTGAATATTCCTGTTGAAATTGCCACTAACCCCGGGACAGAGGAACCAAAGGATGAAGTTATTTTTGATTTTATGGATGAGGATTGCACTATGACCCCTGAACCCTCTGATGACACAGAAATAATAGAAATGGAACTACAACATCAAAACAATGATCAGGTCAAACAGGATGCTGTCACACAAGAACCAACATCCTTTAATGTTCTTGTCCAAGTGGCTATCCAAATGAGAGAAGAAGAACCAAGGACAGAAGGCACTCTGGAATTTAATGAAGAAATTTTTACTATGACTCCAGTATTGTCTTAGGACATAGGGATACTAGAAATGGAATCACAACAACAGGGAGATGATTAATTAAATCAGGATGTTGTCACACAAAAACCAACATCCTTGAAAATTGCAGTAGAGACTTTTGGGATGCAACAAGAAGCCAACCCTAAAGTGGATGTCATTCCTGATATGGATTTAGATGAAGACGAACAATTTCAATCACAATCCTCAAGTGATACTGAAATCCTTGAGGAACAGCTTCATACTGAAGAAGACATCCAATCCCAGCAGCATGAGGAAAAAGAATAATGGGGCTTTGTCACACAAGAACCAGCAGCCTTATATTCCATGGCTTAAATAGCAACTAATGATTAGGTAGAGAATAAGATTAAAATTCATGAGGAAGTTGCTGCACAAGAACCAACATCCTCACATTCAGCTGCCAAAGTTGCCAAAGGAGAAACTCAGAAAGAGGATGCTATTACATAAGAACTAGCATCTCCAGAAGTGGTGGAAGTTGTTACTGAAGAAATTCCAGGAGGGGTTGTCATTACACAAGAACCAACACCCCCAGAATTAAATTTAGATGTGTAGAATGTCCAATGTGGCACATCAGGTGATAAGGTGTGGACAGAATCCCTTCAAAATTATATTGACCTGGTTTCTGACAAGGAGGAGTATCTTGAAGAAGAAGAAACCCTGAAACCTACAGAAGAAATCTCAATTTTGATAATGGAGGTAAGAAAGTGGAAGAGCCAGGTTGAAGAATACCAAGAATGGATGGTTTCCCTCACTAAACATAAAAATACCATTAGGGGACTGAAGGAAAAATGGGAAGAAGAATGCATGACCCAGAGACTTCAAGAGGAAGAACTATAGAAGGAGCTAAGGGAGATGAAAAAATTCAATTCTATGGAGGAGGAAAAAGAACAAATATATGCTCTTTGTCAAGAACTCCTAGGCACTAGAGTATGCTCTTCCTCTTACCCTATCTTTCTATTCAAGCAATTTATTTGGTTTAAATTAAGGGTTGTGAAAGAAGGAAGAACATACGAAATAGAAACCTCATCAAAATTCTTGGAGACATTTTTGAGAAGCAATTTTGAGGACTAGAATTTGTTCTATGAGCTATATTTTCATGAGATGGCTTGTCCTTTGGAATGCCATTCAAACCCTATTCCTTTTCCAAGAGATGTTAAGCTGAGGGCTTTTTTCTCTTTTGTGAGCAATCATACTCAGTGGGAAAGGTCCTTTCAAAATTTTTCTCACAATGAAACCCACTCTAACTTGTGGATTTGGAGTGAACCTCAAAATCCTCGTCTTCTCCTTGCTTGACACTAGGGTTTACTTTCATGCCCTGTCCAAACTCGACATATAATGGAGCTACAGGAAGGGGTTATTTCTACTTGCACCAACTAGATTTCCATACATCAACAAACAACTTTGGAAGGTAGTAAGCACAGATGGCAGGTTGCCTCTCCAACCCTCAAGAATAGAGACCCCTATTATTTTACAAATTTTGAACAGGCACTTTCTAGGATTGAGGGTTATGTTGGATGTATCAAAGAGTGTGGAGTTAATTGCCTGGGACTGAAATTCAAATTTCCTCTCATCTGGTGGCCCTCAAAACCATACAGGATGGAATTCTCATTAACAAAGGTAGAGGAACAACAATGTTGGAGATATTGGGTTGCCCATAGGGGGTTCATAGAAAAAGAACGTCTGAGTTCCCCTACAACTTTTCTTATTTCCATGAACAAAGCATAGTGCAAGATTCAAATTCAAAATAGTGGAGGTTGTTGCATGAGGAAATGCAACAAGACAATTGGGGGATGATTTTGGGCCCAAAAATGGCCCTTTTTGACCATCTGTATCCACCTCTTTTTCTTTTATCCTACTCCATTGAGCATGCTAAACAGATGTTTTTCCCTCAATCTACTCCTCAAGTCACCAAGGTATGGTTGCTTATTGTATTATTTTATTGATGCTCATGATTGTGGTAATTTACGCCTTATATCTTTAAATATGCTAACATATGATGGTTTATAAAGGTATTTTGAGATGTAGATACTGCAGGTATAGTGGGATGAATAGGATAAGGAAAGAATGGACATTCATCACTCAAGTTAATCACCATCCATCCTACCATTGCCGAAAGAATGCGGTCTCAGTATATTCTTCCAGGCAAAGCTGTACAAGGATAGCTGCAACAGAATGCGACAGATTTGGAGGTCAACAGTATGTTGCTGCTCGTGTATAGTTGTGATCTGAGGATATCATTATTTCTGGGTCAATTAATAGTTTCCCTATATTTCCTACTTTCATCCTAGCACAGATGTAACAGTTGTTTTAATTTAGGGTGCCTGAAGATCAGAGACCTTCATGGATGCCCAATAATAGGGATAGGATGTTATGATTTACATTGTATTAATATGGGGAATTTTTCTGAGCCAGGGGTTGAACCCTTAACCAATTTATTGTATTAGTTGCGACTGAGGATTGTGTATTTGATTTGCCTTTTTAATACAAGGAATTAATTCAGATCTAAAGGTTTTAACGTGCGTTATATCTAGCATATCTGTCTGAAGGCTAGGCCTACCTTCCCACAGGGATTGCTGAGTTAAAATAGGAATTTTAATTATTCTGTTGTGTGATATTATGTTAATTTCATTTCTCATAGTAAGCTATAACAGTTGTGAATTTACAGTGTGTTATTAATTGCATCTCTTGGAAATTTGTAGTGGCATGGTGTGACAGTCGACTGTATAGGCAATTATTCCTTATGCAATTGCATGGTAACTGTAACAGCTCTGTTCATCCTTAGATATTTTAATTGTTGTTTCCATATATCCTTGCAGTTTTTTCCTTACTTTTATGGTTGTATAAATTCATTCATGTACTTTGAATTCCTAGACTAGCTGAACTCAATTCATGTCTTTTGGATTTCTATAATAATCATATCAAGATAGTTGGGTAAATCATTAGATGATTTGCTAAATAGGACTTCATTTTCTGCAAAATTAATCTAGATGTGATTTCATGAATCTTTCAATTCTAGATCAAGAATAGTAGCAGGTAATTGTGGCTGTATTCTTTAGAAGGTAAACTAGATTAAGTGGATCCGTGGGATGAATGTAGCTGAGTAGAGAATAGGATTGTTTATTTACAACAACTTAGTGTTTAAGCATATGCATTGCATGCTATCCTTGAAATAAAAGACTTCCTTGGGTTGACAATAAATATTGAACGCTTTGTATGTTAGTTGTAATTAACTTGCATATAGGGTTCCCAACAAACTCTTCAAATCATGTAATGTAAACCGTGAGAGGAATTGTGCGTAGCAATGTATTCAGCGTCATTAGTTGAGCTTCAGCTTCCCATTCTTGCTTGGCCAACTTTTCCAATTGGTCATCCTGAACGACACTTTTCCAGAATTGTGTCATTTCATCTACGATCGTCTTTGCTTCCTACTCCATTGCTTCAAACTGGGCCATGGACTCCTTAATCATATTCTTCCATTCAACAATGTATTCCGACGGCGTGTTGAGGTAAACAACAGAATTCAACAGATTGTTAGTTAAATGGAGATGGGAAATCACCTACGCAAGTCACTTGTCTTTGGCAATGGAAGTGAGTTCCTCCATGCATTCATAAATGTGTTGACATTCCTTGTCAATAGCTTGCTCAACCTCTCCCCAACTATCATAGAGCTCCGCTTTCTTGACAATGAGGCATTCTTGTTCCTTCTTTAACTCAGTGATTTTGTTGGTGGATTTTCGCTGCAACTTTGCTTGCATTTGCTTAAATGCGGCAATCTCCCATTCCTTTTCTTTTGCCAGCTACTCTTTAGCTTCCTCCTGTAGCTTCTTAGCAGCGTCCTGTGACTGCACGTACCCATCACTAAGCTCCTTTTTCCTGTCATACAACTCCTGGTCGACACCCTACTACAGCTGCACTAAAACTTAGGCAGGTAACTTGTTAAGATTAACAGCAATGCTGAGCAACGACTATAGCAGTGAGTTCACTTCTATACTTCCCATGTTGATTGCAGCCGAGGTAACTTAAACACTCCTCACCTACAACTCAGTGCTAATCGTCGAGAAATCCTACATCACAGTTTTCTTTGGTGTCTCTTTTGAAACAACAACAAAAATAGAATCTCGCTTAACACTTACTATGATGAACCATTCTTAACTGGACACATGCATAGCTTGTGCTACAGCATCAGATGCATGAGTGATAGCCTTGATGATTCAATGTAGTTAGTTCTCCATCATCAAGTGGGAGCTGTTGCCGATGTCGAAATCCATGCATATTTTAGTGTGTAACCCCTCCAACATGCGTCGGGCTTCTGGATCAGATTCTGTCAATTATTCTCCATCGAATTCATCAATATATTTTCATGCTTGGAATTTCTCATCAGGGGCATCTACTAGTGGCCTTATAGAGATCTCCTTCGCGCTCACAATTTTGCACCAGTCAACTGGCCAATCTTCAACAATGACCTCCAATTCTAAATCTATAATTTTGTAGGCCATAGGAAGCCATTGTTTGTCAAGATCCCTATGCATCTATATATAAATAGAATGAGGATTGACAGCAAACTGAATGATCCTCTGATATTTGGATGTGGCGGTATTGGATAAGCAGGGAACCTTGATGGTCGTAGCCTGTAGTGCTTCCCAAGAGACCCAAAAATGGATCGCACAGTCTTATTATCGACAGGGTTCCATGACCCACCATAAGTTTTCATACCATGCACCTTTGCACACTTTTTTTGGAGAAACTGACACTGATTAGTAGTCCTCCTCCTCCATCCATGCGACTAAGGCAATGAGAATTAACAACCAACTGTAGCAAAAACTATGTTCCTTGTCTTGAGCAGAAAACACATCTTCTAAGAACTGGTTTAACAAAAATAGGGACCGGTTCATTTTCACCCCTTCGGCGCATTTTTTTGCACTCTCAACCACACCCGAATTGCATTGGATAGGCCAATTCTTCTGGAATATCTTATTGGCCAAACTGCACGCCCCAAAATAGATTGAGGGCTCATAAATACTATCAATGCAATAGGCACGACCATCATGCTGCAATCCAAATATCTCCTTCAACTACTGGGAAATCCTCTTGTCATTATCCCACCCTCTGAAATACTACGTCGGATCTTCGTCGACCTTTGGCAACCCCATAATATCAAAAATTAGGTCAACCATGATTGGAATAGGGTCATTCAACTAGAGAGTCCCACCATGAAAGCATTCCAATAGCTGTTTTATGCATGCATTTGATTCATTCAATCTCCCAAAATGAAGCATGTTAATGAGCCCCAACAAGCTAAACCTATCCAATCCCTGTGCCCCTGGGTGAGGACTCTGTTGAATAGGCACACCAGGTACCACAGGCAATGACTGGTAAGGCTCCTCTGATACATCCTTTAGTAGAAGCAATTCATGGTCTTCATACCTCATATTGACCAAGGTGGGTATGAGGTCCACTAGGAAAGTCATCCCTTCTGGTACGGACGAAAACTTCGATGGATACCTCTGATTCTTGGTGAGCTTTCTCAGCTTCTCCCCCAGCTACATTGGAGCAACATATCCAGTGATATCATTGATAGAGATTCCTTTGAATGCAATAGACTCAACATCTCCTAAGCTTTATGGCCAAGTCTTTGTTATGTATTCCCCTTGCTCCCTAGTAGTCGTGTGACTGTATCTCTTCTACGACGGTGTAGAGCAGGGATTTTGGGCCTTCTGCTTCACTCTAGGGATTCAAAAGGACCCAATTGGCATGCTTATGAATTCCTCTTCAACCCACATGGGTCAGATGGGGGATTCCTGCTTGCTTGAAATCTCAACTATGTCAGGACTATTGAAATATTGTAACTTCGAAGAGTATTCTATCTGTATCTTTTTGTGGTCCCCGATGGTCCTATCGGTAGAACCACTTGTATTACTTTGTAACCCGATGCTTCTAATCGGAAGAAATAATAAGTTTCATGAGGTAGTCCCCTCTATTTGTAAAGGTGGGTCATTAGCACCCAAGTGTGGTTACTTGATCCTACATGTGTAACTCAAGCCTACATGACTAACTCGAGCCTACATGTCGAATGAGTTAATTAAAGTGAACGGATGAATATACATAGAGATGTAGCGCTCTTCATTTGGAGCACACACTCTCACTTGTGTAGAATGTTAGTGGAGAGAGAGAAGCAGCTATAGAAGGAGGAGGATCAAGTTTTGATCTCCTTGTTGGTTTTACCTTTTATCTTTTTGGGCATCTATATTGAGGAAGCTTTTGTTGGGTTTTTTCCCTTTAGGGTTTTCCTAGGATAAATCTATGTTGTTCTTGTGATATTGTTTCTTTCAGTGTTCCTGCTTATATGCTTTTTTTATGAAAATGAAATGAAATACTGATGTATTAACTAAGCATATGAAAAGTTAACATGGTATCAAGGCCACCCTGAATAGGATAGCCTTCACAAGGAAAAATAGCCCTCTCTCCCTCCCCGGAAGAAATTAGGGTTTTGGAAAAAAAAAATTGAGTTTCGGAAAACTGATTGAATGGAAAGTTGCACCCTCCCAAAGCACATCTTTTGAGCCTAGTATCATAGTTTTTGGATGCGTGAGTCTCTGGAAAAGTCAAACCCTAGTTTGACAGCCATACCAGAAAACTACTGAACCAGAAATCTGTAGAAGTTGAATCTTGCAAGTCTGATTTGGAAGGTGAAGAATTGAAATCTCCAGAAACCAAGCTCACTAGTCAACTCACCTCATTCAAGCGCATCTCCTAGTAATTGCAGTTTCTTATTCTGCAAAATTTCAATTTTTTGTGATGTTCTGACAAGATGGCCCTAAGCACTAAGCTTGAGGACAAGCTAGAAGGCATAGAGAATTTATGAGCATGGAAATACAGGATTGGTCACATTCTCCAAGAGAATGATCTTGATAAGTATGTCAAAGAAGAAGTCTCAGAACCTAAAGAAGCTGAAGCCAAGGAGAAGCATAGAAAGGATATGATTAGAGCACAAAGGACTATTGCTGACTCCATGAAGGATGACTTGATCCCTCAAGTGTCATCAAAGAAAAATCCAAAAGAAATGTATGATGCCCTTTCCAAAATGTATGAGGGAAGAAACATAAACAGGAAGATGAAACTAAGAGCTCAACTGAAGAGTACCAATATGAGTCATGGAGAATCCATCCAAGACTACTTCACAAGGGTTTATCAGATCAAAGAGAAACTAGAAGCTATTGTAGATAAGCTTGATGAAGATGAATTGGTTATGAATTCTCTCAATGGTCTCACTAGACCCTGGGAATCCTTCATCCAAATGATGTGTGCCAGAAAAGAAAGCATGATGTTTGAAGTAGTATGGGAAGACTGCATTCAAGAAGAGACTAGAGTGGCAAACAGAGAAGCCTTACTAAAGGAAGATGATCAAGCGCTATCCACTCACACCAAGAAAAGGAGAAGTCAACCTAACTTTAGGAGAAGAAAATTCAAGGAGAGGAAACTTTAGGAGAAGAAATTGTCCTATAAAAAAGAAAGAATATAAGAAGAGGATCAACAACAAAAAAAGCTATCATGCTCATCTAGCGGAAGATGAAGATGAAGAAGAAGAAGAAGAATAAGAAGGACCTCTCAGAAAGCAAGCCAGAGAAAAAGATGAAGAAGAGTATGTACTATTCTCCACACTCTCTGGGTCTATAACACCTAGAGAAGACACTTGGATTATCGATAGTGGTGCTCGAAAGCACATGAAGTGACAAAAGAAAACTCTTTCCAAACTTGAAGAAAGAAGCTCTGCTTAGAAGGTATCTGTAGGAGATGACTATCAATATCCTATCAAAGGAGTTGGTGAAGCAAGTTACAACTTGATTCAGGTAATCGTCTAAAGATGAAAGATGTATTATATGTACCTAGTTTAAAGAAGAACTTACCTTCTATCTTAGCTTTAGATAAGAAAGGATTTAGATTTGCTTTCATAGATGGCCAAGTACTCATGTGGCCCAAAGGAAATAATATTGAAGATGCAATCATCATTGGTGAAGAATAAGGAGGCCTGTATAAACTCAAAGGGCACTCAAAAACAACCTTTGTTCATGAGTCCACTAACCCTAGTGAACTATGGCATAGAATTATTGCCCACATCAACTACAAGGCTCTACCTCATATGAACAAAGTAGTGACGGGATTACCAGATATGAAGATCAAGCATGAAGGCATTTGCAAAGGATGTGCAAAGGGAAAGAACATCAAGAATCCATTTTCGAAGAGTGAAACTAAAAAAAAGGTACGTTGGAATTGATTCATTCAGATGTATGTGGTCTAATGTATTCTACACCCTTAAGTTCCTTTGAATATTATATCACATTCATTTATGACTTTTCAATAAATACTTGGATATACTTCTTGAAAGCAAAGAGTGAAGTGTTTGAGAAATTCAAGGAGTTCAAAGCCTTGATAGAGAATCTTTCAGAAAAGAAGACAAAGACACTTCGATCAGACAATGGAGGAGAATATGCCTCAAAAGAGTTTGAGGCTTTTTGCAAAGATGCCAGAATGAAGAGGGAACTAACTACTCCCTACGATCCACAACATAATGAGGTTGCAGAAAGAAAGAATAGAACCATCATGGAGGTAGTGAAGACAATGATATATGACCAAGATCTTCCAATGCATCTACGGGCAGAAGTAGCAAGAACTGTTGTGCATGTGCAGAATAGAATATCTCACAATGCTCTTGGCTTCAAGACTCCAGAATAGATATTGACAGGAAAGAAGCTTGAGGTAAGTCACCTCAAGATATTTTGTTTTCCAGTATATGTTCATATACCAAAAGAGAAAAGAACCAAGTTAGACCCTTTCAGAAATAAGGGGATATTTGTTGGATATTTTGAAGTATCCAAAGCATTCAGAATCTATATTCATAGATTCCATCACATGGAAATCAATTTAGATGTGACATTTGATGAAGAGATAGCCCTCAAGAGATCCAGGAAGTGCCAACATGAAGAAGTGTATGAAGAAGAGACATCTCCCAGAAATAAAGAAACTACATGTCCCCCTGAAGATGAAGGTCCTAAAGAACATGACTTAGCAAAACCTCAAGAAACTCCCATGATGGAGATGTTAAGAAAGAGAAAACCTGCTTGGACAAGAGAAATTATACGAAAGGCGGAAAGATATGGAGCTCCTGAAGACTCCACAAGGGAAAGAAAAAAGCCTAATACTTTTTCCAATTA
Organism: Pseudotsuga menziesii; assembly: GCA_001517045.1. Taxonomy (NCBI): domain Eukaryota; kingdom Viridiplantae; phylum Streptophyta; class Pinopsida; order Pinales; family Pinaceae; genus Pseudotsuga; species Pseudotsuga menziesii. The sequence continues at coordinate 199,466 of LPNX010894154.1, forward strand.
TGTACCCTTTGTTAACACCCAAAAAGGGTTCACTGCCTCATCTACCCCATTACATGGCTCATTTGTCCATTTTCCCACCATATTTCCATCAAAAACCCATAAAACCATGTAAAAAGCCTCCAAAAGGCTTAAAATGCCTCCAAAAGGCCATAAAACCCTCTTTTCCTCTAAAAATGTCCAAAATTCCTCCAAAAAAGCAAAAAGCTCCAAAAAGGAAGAAAAAATATAAAATAATGAGGAAAATGAGAAAAAAAACCCTAAACAGCTGAAACCCTAACCCTAAAACCGCATGGTTTCCAACTATAAATAAGTGATGGAGACCCCTTATTTCATATCCACAATCACAAGTATCCTGCCTCTGCCAAAATTGCTCGTGAAACCCTAGCTCACCATTGAGCTACTTTCACCATTGAGAGCCCCTTTTGGCCCATTTCCACCATTGGAGAAAGAGAAGAAGCAGCTTGAAGCTCGGAGCCACCGACTCGGATCACCGCAAATGGCTTCACCAACCTTCACATTGGAGGTCAGATCAATACAAAATCATTATTTACTTTTTAGTGTTTTGCTTCATGAACATGTTTAGATTTAGTTTTTTATTTCAGTTATAGCTTTTAATTCACATATCATTGAACTGCTACTAAGGAATCCATTGTCCTTAGTAGGTGCTCATTCGCACAAGCTAGGGGTAAAACCCTAGCAACAGTTTTGGTGACTCCGCTGGTTTTTTAATTTATTTTATTTCCTGTTTTGTCCTTTCGGCTGTCGTTTTCGGCCGCCGTAAACCACCGTTTTTTGTTTCACAGTTGCGTCCTGACCACGTCTTTCCATCCCTTAGCTATGACCCAACCACGCCTTTCTAGCTCTTAGCTGCGACTCGACCGCGTCGTTTTCCCTATTTGCTGCGCTCCTACCGCGCCTTTCCAGATTTAACCCGCGACCTAAGCGCGCATTTTTTTTCCAAACCCGCGGTCCGCCCATGTATGCTCTTCAGAAACCCGTGACCTGAGCGCGTCTGTTTCCTCTAAATCCGCGGTCTTCCTGCGTCTGTTCTCCAGAAACCCGCGATCTGTTCGTGCCTGTTTCCTTCAAACCTGTGGTCCGACTGCCGATCCGATCTGACTTTTGCACTTGTTCTTGCTTGTGAACCCAACCCGTTTGCTGCCATATCTTCTGCACCTGCACAGCCATCTTTTCTACCTGCACTTTCGTCCCCCTTTACAAATTTTTTACAAATTTCAGCATTGTTTATTCAGATAATTTTGCATGATAAAATTTTTCTTTCAGTATTATTGATATTTAGGAAGTTTCCCTGGCACTTCTCTTTTGGGTTTATAACCTCACAAGCACACAATCTGTCACCTAATTCAAGTGAGACTTAAAAACTACTTAACTCAACCAACATTCTAACCCCACTTGGGGAACACAAAAGAATTTTTGTAGTTAGGTAGGATCGGGGGGATAGGCTTCCAAAAACACCCCTCGGTTACTTACACTTGAGACATAGTTGTTGTCCATTAGGAAACCAAAATCCCCTAGTATTTTTTGACACGGTCACAACCGGTTTATCAGAGGGCCTCTCCCTTAGGAGGGTTGAAGTCGTGAGATTGGTTCCGGAGGTCTGAGTGGAATACCGAACTCCATTCAGTAACTGAAGGGATACCTTTCGCAGTTCTCGGGATATCCCTATATAGGGGTATTGCGGTTAAAGGACCAAGCGGCAGATTTATCTTTCTGGACGTGTCATGAACGGGGTGTCTTAGTTGCCATTCTTCTAGGATTTGACTACCTGGTGTCCCTCCCGGTAGGGGGATACCTTAGCCACTTGGCTTCCCTATTCATATTGTCTGACTTGGATTTCATCACCTTGTAGAGGATATGTCTAGTTAAGTCATAATACTTTTAGTTAGGTGTTTGCATGCTCCCTTACCTCCTTTTGGTCTAGTGAGTCCACCGGTTTTTATTTTTGTAGGCAACCTGCTGTTTTTTGGTATTCTGACCATTTCTGTTGACACTCCACCTATTGTAGCACGCAGTTACAGTGGGTGTTTTGAGTTGGTTGTTGGCCTGAGCGCCCTATTTTTGAGCTCTCCTTCTGCACACTCGGTTGCATTAGATTTTTTGAGCTGATTTGTAGTTACCTCAACCCGCAGAGATTTGACTCCATTTGTCACCATTGAGTCTTCGAGACATTATCGGTGCCTCAGAGGTGAGCCTCCACAGCGCAGTTCACTTGACACCACCCGTCATCGACACAGGTCATCATCACTTGATACCGCTCATCATAGATCTCGAGCCTTGTCACTTGACTCCAGTCGTTAGCGGCATAGAGCTCCGTCACCAGATACTGACGCCCCTTATTTTACCTCCGATTCTAAGCCAGAATCCGAGAACCCCCTTTACACTACTCCTACTAGCCCCATGGCTGGCGTGAATCCCATCTTGGTAGGGACCGTTGGTGGCACATCCACCACGACAACCGTTACCACACCTACTTTAGGTATGCCCTCCACGGGGGCCCCCTCTACTGTTCCCCTCACAGTACCGATTCCCGCAGCGGGAATACCTATCCCCACTCCTTTAGTGACCCATACTACCCATGGTGGTGCAGGACCGTCCTATACCACCTTAGTTCCCCCACTTGGGGGCAACCTCCCTCACATGACCCCTCCACTTGGGGGCATCGGCCCCAACTTGTTTCAACCCACTACCGTGTCACATCCTTCGTCCAGTTTTCCATTCATGGCTAGCCTCAACCTGCCTGACCTAGCCAGATTAACCAACGACCCCATCCGACATGACCCTGCGTGGCCTCACATGCCCACCAAGCTCCCCTCTGACATCCCTAAGTTCAAGGGAAAGGTAGGTGAGGACCCACAAAACCATATCATGTCCTTCCATCTATGGTGTTCCTCCAACTCCATAGTAGACGACTCTATTCGCCTCTGTTTATTACAGCGCACTTTCACTCGCTCTGCTGCCAAGTGGTATATCGAACAACCCCATGGAACCCATGCCACCTTTACTTCCCTTTCCTCGACCTTCCTGCAGTCCTTCCAGTTACCTGTCCACTATGATGCAGGCATTGAGATCCTACTATAATGCAGACAAAACATGGCTACCCACATCACGGACCACATTCATGAATGGCGTCGACGCCGTAGCCTATGCAAAATCAAGTTAGATGACCGGATCTTCCTAGATTGGTTCCTCAAATCCCTCCTTCCTATCATTGCTAAGGATGTGGCATCCGAAAGATCCAAGTCTGAAGAAGAGGCTATCCTTAAAGCCCAACAGTTCGATCTCATTTATGCCCAGTCAGGTTATCTTTATACCATAATACCTGACGCCCCCTGCGACGATTCCTCCCAGCGCGATGCACCGGGGGCATCCCATGCTGCTGACGGCATCATTGTCTGTGTCTCTTCGCAGCCTCAACCATTTTCCATAGCCCGTCCTACCCTTGGCCCTGACCCTTCGCGGGCTACCTCACAGTGTGGAGCAAACAACCCGTATTCTCCCATGACACATGACCACCATACCCATGGACCCTTATGTCCACCACAGTGTTTTGGTCATGCGACTCCTGCTCACGCCCCCCCTGTCGCACCTCAGTCCTACTATCACCAGCATGCTGCACCAACCCCTGCGGCACACCCACAATCCGCTCCACAGCACTATCAGCAAACCCCTCAGGTTGCTGCACTTGCGCAGCCTCCACCTACATATCATCCACCGCAGCCTACTCCCACCCACGCGCAACCTCAGAATTCACCTACTGTCCAAGGGAAATTTTATGCTCAACAAAACCCACAGCAAAACCAGAACAACCAACGCAACCAGGGCCAACAAAACTGCGGCAGAGGCCGAAATCGTGGGAAGAACCAACCGACCGAGCAAGCTGGTCAACACCCTAATCCCCTCGCTAGTAATAATGCAACCCCTGATAACCAAAACCCTGATCGCCCGCCCAAGCAGGCTAAAAACCCCAATTTGCGCATAAACTATCCTTGTTCTGTTTGTGGGGTCTATGGCCACTACACACATTTTTGTCCACATATGGAGTGAGTTCGGAAACTTTTGGCTGCGGATGTACACCGCCACGGGCAGGCGGCTCCTCAAGCACCACCCAACCACCCACAACCTCAGCAGCCACCTTTGGTGTTGCAAAACCGCTTACCAACCCAAGGCGCAGTGAACACTGAACCATTGGATCCCCCTCAAACTAACGCACCAACCCAAAAAATCACTTCCGCTGCCCCTGATCAACACATGTTCGATTCAGGGACCCACCACTTGTTGATGATGTCCTCCGATGAGGTCAACCTCCAGACCCGGCGGAACCAATATGGCTCCACCCCTAAATCCCCTCCCGCCGATACACCTACTAACGCTCATCCCACTGATCAGGCATTACGTATACCTCCACCTCCACTAGATGGCGCTCCCAGAGCACCCCGTTTCCCACTTCGCCGTATCAACAATAACCCCAATGCTCGGACTACGTCAAACTACAACATTGTCGATGACTTAGCCCAATCCCCCGCAGCCATGTCTACGTTAGAAGTCTTAAAAAACTGCCCTTCGCAGCACAAGAATTTACTCTCAGCCATTGGGGCTATTGATCCAAATGATTTGCAGTTAATGACATTTGATTTGGACCAATCCGAACCCCGCCTGCCTTCCACTTTGGCATTCCAAATTTATGTTTCCATTCGGAATTTCGTCATCCATCGATGCATTATTGATGAAGGTGCCTCTACATGTGTCATGCCCACCTCCATCTGGTAGAAAATGGGATCCCCCCCTCTACAGCAGTCCTCTACTGCGTTGCGAGCCTACGACAGCCATTCAGCTCAACCCCAAGGCCTATTAACTAACGTCCCCGTCTCACTGGCTGGCAAAATTGTCCTCATAAACATCGAGGTTATCAATGCACAGCTTGATTACAACCTTTTACTTGGCCTCAGCTACATGTATGCCATGCGGGAAGTTGATTCTACCATTTTTCGTACCATGATGTTCCCCCATGAGGGACGCATGGTCAAGGTTGACCAACTCACTTACCATGATCCCAATGCCCCTGCAGCACCCGAAAATGTTCTCCCCATGGATGAACAACCTGTTTCAGGGGCCACCACCTCATTCGTTTCTTCTATGGGGCCCAGAGTCTACTCAGACGCACCAATGACCTCGACCTTCCCATCTCTTTCACCCCCATCACCTGCCACTGAAGTGTCCGACCTATGTACCCTGTCCCATAACACGCGAACTCCTACTAATCAACCGCCCTTGTTTCCTCAACCCCGTTTGGTACCTAGTCACATTGGTGCTACACCCATCCATACCATTCCTTTCCTCTTCCCTCCCTCAGGAGTAGTTAGCGCCCCGGTCATGGCCACCCTCAGCCTTCCTGGGTTAACCTTAGGATTACCCGTTTGGTACCTTTCGCCTCCCGATCGTCTGCCGACACCAGATGTCGTCCTGCAACCGGTGCAACCCATTGTCACTATTAGTCAGCCACCTCCCGGTGTCGCTACCCCGTCATCCTCCGCAAAACCCCCCCCTCCTCTTACCAAACCCACTGGGGGCAGAGGCCCCCAACCTTACATCGCTGTCCCACCTCCTAATACAGTCAAAAACCCCCCTATGTTTCGTGCTCCTTCCAAATGCGCGCTGTGCGATGAATTGGGCCATGCGACTCACCTATGTCCTCAGTCACCATCATTACAGGAATACATGCAACTACTTGACGACGACCCCACTATCCCAGTTTTCCATCTAGAATCAACCCCTAAGCCTCGAGACAAATCCTTGCGCACTAACCACTCCTGTGCCTTATGCGGTGTATACGGGCATTACTCACATCACTGTCCTGATCTCCCCGAGTACAGAGTATCTCTCTTTGAAATGAACAATCTGGATCTTGAGACGGCACCACCCACCATTGTGGAA
>LPNX010894154.1:205669-220071 GCA_001517045.1 Pseudotsuga menziesii
AAAAATTCCGTATGGATGAGGAGATTCTCGAGGCTCTCACTGCCCCGGATTATCCTTGGGATGACATGCACCATCGTTCCTACTTCCTCCCAGATGAATCTTCCTCTAACACTGCTACCCAATTTGCAGTTGAATCCAAAGACTTCCTTCCCCCCAAGGTCAACTGGTTCAAGGACCCTATTCCTGCTCCTAACGCCTTCGAAGAAGGTAACATGGCCAACATCTCACCTGTCATCCAAATTGATATCCCTGGCCCCGTAGGCACCCCCGAACTCATCGCTTTAGGAGCATCTTGCACTGCGCGGGAGATTGAGGAATACAAAACACTCTTCAAAGAATTCTGTGATGTCTTTGCCTGGTCCTATACCGAAATGCCTGGTCTTGACCCTGCCATTATAGAGCACCACATTGACACATGGCCTAATGTACCCCCTGTTCGTCAGAAGCAACATCCCATCCATCCCTCAAAACTCCCAGCTGTCAAACCAGAGATTGAAAAGCTTCGTACGGCAGGTTTCATTTATCCTATTGCCTATACCACTTGGGTTTCAAACCCTGTTCCTGTCAACAAGAAACAAGGCACCATTAGGGTATGCACTGACTTCCGAGACTTAAACCGCGCATGTCCCAAAGACAATTTCCCTATGCCATTTATTGACCAGCTCATTGATGCTTGTGCAGGGCATGAAGTCCTCTCGTTCATGGACAGTTTTTCCGGATACAATCAGATCCAAATCCGCAAAGAAGACCAGTACAAAACCGCTTTCACTACCCCATGGGGCACCTTTTCCTATCGCGTCATGCCTTTCGGCCTAAAAAATGCTGGTGCCACATTCCAGCGGGCCATGACCTATTACTTTCATGATTTGGTCCATATCTTGCTCTTCTACCTTGATGACCTTACAGCTCGTTCCCGAAAATGATCAAACCACCTTGATGACCTTCGGCAAGTTTTTCTGCGTTGTCGCAAATATCAGATCCGCTTGAACCCACACAAGTGCGTCTTTTGCGTCCCGACAGGCCGATTGTTAGGTTTCATTATTTCCCAGAAAGGAATTACTATTGATCCCCTGAAAGTCCAAGCCATCTTAGACCTTCCCTCTCCTCGAACGCTCCGGCAACTCCAAAGTCTGGAAGGGCGATCCAATTTTCTTCGACGCTTCATTCCTGATTACGCCACAACCATTCATGGTTTCTTGTGCCTGCTCCGTGCCCACATACCCTTTTTCTGGGACGAGCAAGCTGGAGCTGCATTCGAAGCCCTCAAGAAAGCTCTCACACAAGCCCCCTTGATCTCCCCTCCGGATTCTCTCAGGACTTCATCCTTTACGTCTCGGCATCCGTGCATGATGTGTCCGGAGTCTTGGTTCAAGAAGATGCCTCACGGCAAGAGCATGTCATTTACTATGTCAGCCAGACCTTGTCCGGCCCACCCCCTACGTTACCCATATGAGGAGAGACTAGCCCTAGCAGTGGTCTTTTTCGTCCAAAAGTTGCGACACTACATTTTGCTTAGTCATACCACAGTCGTCGCCGATTATAACCCCATGGTATATCTCTTAAACTGGCGGCTCCTGCAAGGCTGTGTGGCTAAATGGGTCATTATCCTCCAGGAATATGACCTCACGTTTCGAACACCTAAGAGAACTAAAGCCCTTGCGCTTGCCCAGCTCATCACTGATCTCCTTTCATTTATCCCGGCCCCACCCATCTCCGAAGAGTTACCCGATAATCACTTGTTTACTATCTCATCCGATGACCCATGATACGGTGATATCTTGTTATACCTGCGCAAGCAGAAGTTCCGAACCACCGTCACTCGTAATGGACGTCGTCATATCCGTCACCAGGCCTCTCGCTACCTCCTCGTAGGAGATGTCCTTTACCGGCGAGGAGTCGACACAATTCTTCGTCGTTTCCTTACACACGAGGAAGTTGAACAGGTCCTTAATGATTGCCATAGCGGTGCCTGCGGCAGCCATTTCTCAGGAATGGCCACTGCCCAAAAGGTTGTCGCACTGGATACTTCTGGCCCACACTTTTCACCGACTACATCATTGTGGTCAAGCATTGCCATAACTGCCAACTTTTTGCCCCCAAGGCCCGGACACCACCTGCTCCATTACACCCAGTCGTCACCGTTGGTCCCTTTTGCAAGTGGGCCATCGACTTCATGGAGTGTAGACCCCCATATTCTAACGGCCATAAGTACATCGTTGTCGTCGTTGATTACTTCACCAAATGGGTGGAAGCCATGCCCACCTTCAACTGTACCGCTGAAACTACTGCCCGTTTCTTTTTCAACCATGTTATCACTCGATTTGGGGTCCCTAAAAAGTTAGTCTCAGACCATGGATCACACTTTGAAGATTCCGTTTGGTGCGAATTATCCACCTTCCTCAAATTCCAACACCAGTTTTCCTCAGCTTACTACCCTCAAGGGAACGGTCAAGTCGAAGCTGTTAACAAAATCCTCAAAACCATACTCCAACGCACTGTTGATCGGCATAAGTCCAATTGGCACCATATGCTATTCCCTACCTTATGGGCTTACCGTACCTCCACCAAGACTGCCACCGGTTTTTTAGTTCACAGTGTAGAGTCTGTCCTCCCCATCGAGTGTCAGATACCTGCCTTACACATCGTCGTTGAGCTTCTCCCCGATACCTCCCCCCTTGAGCACCGTTTGCTATCCCTCGAACAAGTCGATGAAGATCGTCGTGCCACTCTCCAGAACATCGAGGCTGCCAAAATCCGCTCCCAAGCCAGTTATGACAAACATGTTCACCCTCGAACTTTCCACGAAGTCGAACTTTCCACGAAGGGGACCTCGTCCTCGCCTATGACCAAGCCAACGACAAAAACGGTAAAGGAAAGTTTGAATCCATGTGGCAAGGCCCTTACATTGTGAAGACTTGCCTAGGTAAGGGGGCATACGTTTTAGCCAACTCTGAAGGCCACCCTTTACGCAACCCCCGTAATGGGTTGTACCTTAAACCTTTTTACCCATAACTGAAGCCACGACCTCATTGGTATGCATTGTAAAGTTTTCTCTCCCTTTTTGTTTTTTCCATTTTTTACCATAATCTCACATTCATCGTCTTTGCATGACCACAGATTGACCATTTTCCACCTCGTTACATTGGCTTCGTTGATGGGGCAAGCCGCTGGTCTCCCAACCTGGCTTCTGCAGCATGGGTCTTATATTCCTCTTCCAACGAAATGATTCACCTTGACGGAATATGTATAGGCACCGCTACCAATAATCAGGCGGAATATGATGCTGTGACCGGTCTCCTGACTGTTTCCCTCCAGATGGGTATATGTCACCTACATGTGTTCTTGGACTCCCAGCTACTTGTCTCCCAGCTCAACAACTGCTAACAGGTGTGCGATCCTTGCCTATTTAGAAAATTCCTGCGTACAAAACAACTTAGCCGACAGTTTGAATCCATCACATTCACACATGTCCCAAGAGCTCAAAATAGTGTCGCAGATCAAATGGCCAATAACATCCTAGATTGGCATATCAATCACACCATATAGACATCTCCATCATGCATCATAGAATCTCATCCAACTATATCAAAAACCAAAAGACTGCATTGCATCAACATTTACATCCATGAACATAAACCATAAAACCACATTTGCATCCATAGGGGCATCCATGTGCCTAATCATACATAAATCATGTCACATCACATAAAATACACAAGGGGCATCCAGGTGCCCAACATCCTAGACTACTTGTATCCGCGTGCAACACATACATATAACACATCATCAAGCGCATCCACGTGCGTACAAATGATAAAACATCATAAACAAAAAAGTGCATCCATGTGCATAAATATATATCTATATCAAAAATATACATGAGATATACATGTCCTGAGTACCCCTTTACTCAGCTATACAAAAAAATGTATGTACAATCCTAAAGCCTCTAAGGTACAGGCCATAGCTACAAAACTGGCAGGGGGAGTCCCATGCACTCCCTAATGGGAGTCATACCCTGCATCACTGTCAGTGTCCGCTGCCTCTGACTCCTCTCCTTGCTCCTCCTCCGGCGAGTCCTCATCCCGTCTGGGCCCCTGTGCCCGTGCCCTGTCCGCCAATATGGCCACCAGGATCGCGATCGATCTGAAATCCCGGGGTGCCCTCAAGCACTCCTGAACCACGGCCGGATCGACATATCGCCATCCCGCATCAGTCACTCCCACCAGAAACCGATCTAATAGCACCCATACGGCCTCCAGTGTCCCCTCTGCATCTGGACGACGCACCTCCCCCCGCCCAGGAAAAGCTGGAATGGCCACAGTCCCTCTGCGCGCCACATGTCCTGGCAGTGGCCTCAGACCCACATCTGCAAAACACCATTTTGTCAGTTACCATATATCAACAATATATCATATACATAAAACTAGACAATTCAAACAAACCATACATACCATCTAGCCCCCATTCCTGTCCTGGTGGCCGTGGAGCATCTGGATCTCCTGTGAAGTCCATATCCCTGTATGGATAATCCTCCAGCATCAGTGGTAGCTGGAGCCACTGTAAATACAGCTCCTGTGTGAAGTATCTCCCTACGTCCCCGCCACCACGGCGGCGCATCATCTCTCCCCACCGCACCATCTGAGGCTCCCTCAAGCCTCCTGCTCTGACCAGCACCCGCGGCCGCAGTGTGGGGACCCTCTCCATGAAGAAGGCACACAAAAATGAACCATAACAAAATCCCTTACCAGATTCCTTCGCCGCAGTCAGCTGTCGCTACACGCAGGTCAGGAACATCTGCCCCCACGCAAAATAGGTCCTGGCCAGTACACGCTCCACGAGCTGCATCTGACCCCCAGACACCTTCTCAGGTGACTGGGACCCCAAAATACGAACCACACATGCCGCCATCGCCTGTACTGCTGGCTCTCGTAGATCCCTCACCAAGAGTGTATTCCGATGCACCTGAGCCTCCGGCCGACAGAACCGCTCCACCATATCATCCATATCCAGGTCCGCAGACACCCGCGGCTGAGTATCTGCTACCCTCCCCAGGAAGGGAAACCCCGTCAAGATAAACATCCGTGAGGGTGAGGTCCACCCTCTCTCCCTGCACTCGAAACGCCAGTGTGTCTGGATCCCAGAATCCGACCAACCAGTTCAGCAGTAATCCTGCTGACCGCATCATCGGCACCTCAGCAAACTTCAGCAGTCCGAAGAGTCCCAGCAGTGATTGCACCCGGCGATCCTCTCGAACCACTGTCACTATCTCGTCTGGGACCTCTCACTCCCTCCATAGCACCTGAGGCATCCTGTCAAATCACACAACGAAGTCCCATCAGACTCATGTCAAAATAACAGACCTTCCCACTCATCCAAAAAATAGGAACCGCCCGGTCCCTGACCGCGGCTGTCAAGCCTACAGCCGCGGTCTACGACTGCGGATGTCAGGCCTACAGCCGCGGTCTCCGACTGCGGCTGTCAGGCCTACATCCGCGGTCTCCGACCGTGGCTGTTAGGCCTATAGCCGTGGCCCGCAACCACAGCTGTCCCGGCCTGAACCCGCAGTCTGCGACCGCGGTTTCGACCCCCTAACCCGCGGTCCACCCACGTGGACCATACAAACAAACCCTGGGACCCACTAACCACCCCCCAAACCCAAAAACAATGCAGGTGTAAGTTTGACGGCATACCTATCTCTCCCGAATCTGAAGTCGGCCGGTCGGATCGTCCAGAAATGACACGTCAGCTCTGGTCCACTATGCTCACGAGTCAACATCGACTAGTCAAATGACACATGTCATGTTGGGGCCACTTACTATTTATAGTCCGTTGACTTTTCTCTCTTTTGGCCATTCTGAGCCCATACGGAGTCCGTTTTCCGAACCGTTTCCACCATTGGAACCAGCACGACGAGACCATCCCGATGGTCACCTCGTTGCATTATTTTCTCTATGTCATTTTTTACCCATTTTTCAGACACCGCTAGTCGTCTCGGTTTTCGTGCCACTTCGGTCGTTCTCCGTTTTTCACACTTTTTATATCGCCGGATTCATTTTTTCGAGCTCGTGATGATGCTTGAGATCATTTCTCGCTCTCACTTGGTACAATTTCAACATTGCATCCCTACACCTTGCCGCATCGATTTGCGCACCACATCGGTCGTCATCAGATTATTTAACACTTTTTACATGAGCCATCCACTCCTGTCATACTGCAAATGTTTCGTTATTTTTCCCCCATTCATTCACCCCGCACGGAGGCCCATTAGTGTTTTCCCCACCCTCAGTCCTGGTCATCATAAATATTCCTTGATTGAACACTTCCTCCTTGCCTGGCCATTAATTCAGAGTCTTCTTATTTGCTTTCAGACTCCTTAAAATTGAAAGCAACCACGAGCATGTACTGTCCTGGGCTCGTAAAATCCGCACGACAGTATCATTCCATTACTTTAGAGTCTTCTTATTGCTTTTAGACTCCTTAAATTTGAGAGCGGCCACAAGCATAAACTGTCTTGGGCTCGTAAAATCCACATGACAGTACCATTTTATATCCACACCTCTTCCAGTTCCCTAACCCATGAAGAAGTCCCCCCGCGCCTCTTGGCGCTATGATCGATCCTCTCAGCAGCACCCCCAATCAGGTCGCCTTTGTTCAGAGTATTCTGCCAATCTCCTACCATTTTACCACAACTTGAGTCTCCCTCAGCCCAGTCACCCTCAGATCCCATACAGCTATGATCCCTTTACCACCAGTCAGTTTTATATGCTGCCCGATCATCCCCGCCATCATACTCTGAACAAAGGAAGTTTGATTCCACCCACTCTACTTGCCCAGTTATTCCCCCCAGTTTATCACTCCTGCCATCAGTACTATCACAATTCGGTTTTTCACCTCGCGCTCTTGTCAAGGAAACATCATTTCCTTGATAGTTGTATGTCTCCCTCTATCGACGACAGCCCCTCTATTCCAGAGGATAGACCCAGAGGCCCCTGTGCCTTGGACCCATCACCATCTGTGGTGAGTACCTATGGACCATTTTGGGAGGAATCATCATTGCCTCTCCAAATAGTTGTTTCTCACATGCTCGACTTCAGCACCTTAATCGCATCGTTGAGAATCGCACAGGATGTATATCCCTTCTAGTATGTGTCAAAGACCCCGTATTTCCCCCGACTCTAGCACATTGGTGAGTCACTTTGGAACAGCCAGTTTTATGTTCCCATGGATGTCCGGGCTGCGTTGGCGATTATATTCGGAAGCCATCCAGTTCCATGCTTCCTCGAGTACCCAGTTCAGTTCCAGATCAGTGTACCATTGCAAGTATGACCGTTGTCATTTTGATCCAGCAGCTCATTAGTTCCTTTGGAACCACATTCAGTAGCACTACGGTCATTCCAGTGCATCAGTTGTTCAGCTCAGACATGGTCAGCCGAGCAGTATGTTCCATATTTGTGTCCCTTCTAGACCCTTATGATATACACAGTGGCTTGCTATGTATCCTACAGGTCCCTCTTTTCGGGCCTCACAGTTATTTTTATGTATCTTGGTACGAGCATGGGAATGCCTGCCTCGTCCAAATTATCAGATGATCCCTCATCCATTATTGAGGTTATGTACTTTTCAGTCCTTGCAGTTGGTTCGAGATCGTTGTTCCGGGCTTCAGTTGATTCCTTCTCTTCTCCATACCCCAGGAAAAACGAATATGACTTATGATGTCCATCGGCCATACGATGAGCTCCTGCCCTCGCACATCAGGGGGCAATTTGTTAACACCCAAAAAGGGTTCACTACCTCATCTACCCCATTACATGGCTCATTTGTCCATTTTCCCACCATATTTCCATCAAAAACCCATAAAACCATGTAAAAAGCCTCCAAAAGGCTTAAAATGCCTCCAAAAGGCCATAAAACCCTCTTTTCCTCTAAAAATATCCAAAATTCCTCCAAAAAAGCAAAAAGCTCCAAAAAGGAAGAAAAAATATAAAATAATGAGGAAAATGAGAAAAAAAAAACCCTAAACAGCTGAAACCCTAACCCTAAAACCGCATGGTTTCCAACTATAAATAAGTGATGGAGACCCCTTATTTCATATCCACAATCACAAGTATCCTGCCTCTGCCAAAATTGCTCGTGAAACCCTAGCTCACCATTGAGCTACTTTCACCATTGAGAGCCTCTTTTCGCCCATTTCCACCATTGGAGAAAGAGAAGAAGCAGCTTGAAGCTCGGAGCCACCGACTCAGATCACCACAAAGGGCTTCACCAACCTTCACATTGGGGGTCAGATCAATACAAAATCATTATTTACTTTTTACTATTTTGCTTCATGAACATGTTTAGATTTAGTTTTTTATTTCAGTTATAGCTTTTAATTCACATATCATTGAACTGCTACTAAGGAATCCATTGTCCTTAGTAGGTGCTCATTCGCACAAGCTAGGGGTAAAACCCTAGCAACACCCTTGATGTGTGATCTTGTAGATCAAGAACCTACAGGCCATGGAAAAGTTGTACAGAAGAAAGAATGGGTAGAAGCAATGACTGAAGAATACCAATCAATAATTAATAATGATGTATGGGATATAGTTCCCAAACAAGAAGGAAAGAGTATAGTATCCTCCAAATGGATATTCAAAATAAAGCATGCAGCTGATGGAAGTATCGAGAAGTATAAAGCAAGATTTGTGGCCAGAGGATTCTCTCAGAAAGAGGGAATTGATTATGAAGAAACATTTGCCCCAGTAGCACAGTATACTTCAATTAGAGCTATCATGGCACTTGCATCTATGATGAAGTGGGACTTACACCAGATGGATGTGAAAACAGCTTTTCTGAATGGTGTGATCGAAGAAGAAGTATCCATAGAACAACCATAAGGATTTGAAGTTCAAGATAGACATACTCACATATGCAAGTTGAAGAAGTCCTTGTATGGCCTAAAACAATCTCCTCGAGCTTGGTATGGAAGGATAGACAGTTTCCTATCAAGCATGGGATTCACCAAGAGTAAAGCTGATCCTAACCTTTATCTTAAGGTTGTAAAAGATGAAACTGTCATCTTGCTATTATATGTGGATGACTTATTCTTGACAGGAAATGAGAAACAGATTATGGAAAGCAAGAAGAAACTAGGAGAATAATTTGAAATCAAAGACCTTGGGTTAATGCATTATTTCTAAGGTCTAGAAGTATGGCAATGTTCAGAAGGAATCTTTCTCAACCAAGGAAAGTATACGGTAGAGATATTAAAGAGATTCAATATGTTGAAATGCAAAGCCATGGCCACACCCATGGACTCCAAACTTAATTTCTTAGATGATGACCCATCAGAATTAGTGGATGTAACTCACTACAGACAGATCATTGGGTCATTAATGTATTTGACAAATACCCGACCAGACATTAGTTTTGCTGTGAACACCTTGAGTCATTTTCTTCTTCAACCAAGATGGGTTCACTTAGTAGCTACAAAACATGCGATGAGATATTTGAAAGGGACTATAGACTTTGGTCTATACTATGATGGTAGCCATAAGTATAGATTGTATGGCTACACAGATGCAGATTGGGATGGAAGTATCTCAGATAGAAAAAGCACTTCAGGTGGATGTTATAGTCTGGGATCTGCTATGATTTCATGGTTTAGGAGAAAGCAATCTAGTGTTTCTCTAAGCTCAGCTGAAGCTGAATATATAGCAGCTTGCTCTACTAGTTGTGAAGCCATATGGCTTCGAAAGATGATGTCAGGATTATTCAACCTAGAGTTGGACACTACCGTAATTCTATGTGATAATCAAAGTTGTATAAAAATGACAGAGAACCCAATATTCCACAATAGATCGAAGCACATAGAAATCAGGTATTTCTATATTTGAGATATGATACAAAAGGGAGACATAAAGCTCCAGTATGTGAGTTATGATGAACAAGTTGCTGATGGGTTGATGAAGCCTCTGTCTCGAGTAAAGTTAAAACACTTTCGAGACAAGCTTGGTGTCACTACTACATTTCGACCAAAAATCCGACGGCCGTCATGTCGAATTTTCGACACTTTCCTGTCGCATGTACGACACTCTGATTTTTTTTTAAGCGTCGGAAACTTGTTGTCGGTTACCCGACACTTAGATAACCGTCGGTTAAGCGACACTTACGTAACCGTCGCTTGAATGTCAAGCGTCGCTTAAGCGACGGAATATTTTCGACGGTAGCAATTTTTTTTGAGAAAATAACCTTTATAGCCGTCGCTTAAGCGACGAATATTAACTAAACACGTCGGAAAATCGACACATAGTACCGTCAGAAAAGCGACACATATTAAACTAAACATCGCAAAAGCGACAGCAGAACGGCGTCGGAAAAGTGACGGAGGTCTACAATAGGGGTCGGAAAAGCGACAGCAGCAACCGTCTCTTAAGCGACGCCTGTGGAAATTTTTTTTTTTAAAATTAATTTTTTTTTTTGCTAATTCTCCAGGGTCTTTGGGAGTGTGATTCTGTCTTGTTGCAGCTTCCACATTTTACGAAGGAACTTGCCAAAAAGTGCCAGGAAAATCCAGGTAAACGCATTGAGACGGTTTTTGATTTAGTTGAGATGGAGGATGACGAAAGACGTGATTTATTGCAGATGTCAGATGCACAGTTGTTGGACATTGCTCGTTTTTGTAACCGCTTTCCAAACATTGATCTAGCATATGATATATTACAGAGTGATGATGTGAGTGCCAGGGAAAATGTTACATTGCAGGTTACTCTTGAAACGAGGTTGAATGTTCAAATCCGTTGGTGATGTTATTGATGTCTGACCCTGCATGGAAAAATTTATCTCAGTATACTAGTAAATAACAATGAAAACAACACTGTTTGATTTCAATAGTTGACGAGATAACCTGAATTTTTGTTGTTTCAGCGGTTTAATCAATAGTGCCCACTGTTAATTCTGGAGATTCCATCAATGTCTGTAATATATCAGTCCCACCATTCTCCAAAACAAAAAGGCTCATTAATGACTTCATAACATAGATGTATCCCATACATAACAACTGCGATCCCATTTGGAACTTCACATATAGTTCACCAGCAAAATAACTCAGCACAGATCCCACACTCTGTGTATGCATCTCAACACAGATCCCACACTCTGTGTATGCATCTCAAGCAATTTAGCCATTATCTTGTTCAACCCAATTCCAATTGGATGCAAGTGTGAACATTGTTGAACACAATTTACAATCAAATCAATTGTATAATTATAACATGCTGAAAGAAGATACACATCCAAGGGTGATGAATGGCCAGAATGTCGTTTTTCCTTTACTTTGCATACAATTTGTGCCAAAGAAGAACCCATTAGTTGCAAAATAGCAGCAAGCAAATAAGTACCTGAAGCATTTCCTTGTGCACAGCATGGAGTGTCACTTTTTATTACTCCAGAAAAGGCATTCATTACTAGGGAACGCAAGATACTACTGATTTCATTCCTGAATAAATCATCCGGAGAAGCTTCACATCCTTCGATGTATGTATTCTTGAAAGATGAATATTATTATCATAAGTAAGAAGAAGACCCTAAATAGGGATTCTTGAAAGATGAATATTCTTATCATAAGTATGACATCCAATGAGAGACAATAGGAGCAGTGATATTTGATATCATAGACCTCAAATAATATTTGTGACACAAGTTTTGGTAGGTAAAGTCGTTTGAAAATGAAATAAAGATGAGTTCCCTGTGGGGGTGTTATTTGAAGTTGACTGGTGCACCAAAGGTATTCACATAAGTTTGGACAAGTATCTCAAATAATTCATTCAATATTTCTTGGATACCCAGGATTTGGGAATGAAGTTTCACTTGACGCAATTCAAAATAAAGGAGATTCAATTCAATATTTGGCCCTACAAGACATCATTAACACAATTGAAGTCAACCTGGTTTCACGATAGGTACTTTAGTTAGATTGGTATTAACAATTTTCTAAGCTAAAGTCAAAGTTGTAGTTGGGAAGTTCAATCTAACATGATTCACATATGGCCATAGAAGAAATTCCACATAATACTAGAGCAAGTTTGGAAAAGAGCAGTGCACATAGCGTAGAAGAGTGTCATTACTTTAGACCCTCATATCTTGGAGTTCAAGGACATGAAATTTTCATCAAACTTAACCATGAGCTGCTCCAGGTTTTATGTAGACCTCTCAAAAGTATCATTTTAGTAGTTGCACGAGTATGTCACAATACTCACGTAGGAAATTGGATCCCATCACTTAGACGTGAGCAAATCTTACAATCATATTCAAGTAGAGTCACACCAAAGAAGTGGATCAATAGAGTTTCCGAAAACCAACAATAGTAGATGTTTATATGGTATACCATGAGGGAAAACAACAAGAGCTCGCACATAATCCATTGGAAGTGCAGTGCAAGGCGATAAAGACACTAATCCAAAGAATCAATGGAACAACTGGAGATAATCGAGACTCCAAAACAAATAAATTTTAAGCAGTAAATATTAAGGTAAATGTCCATTGTGCGTTCTTCATGCTTAAAAAACTATGAAGTGTTTTATTTTGAAAGGAAAATTGGCGTTGATAACTTGATATGCATTTAAATTTTAAATTTATCTTCACTAAGTGAACTTTTCAGATATTTTCAAATGGCCCATACTGTAATGGAGGTTTTAAGTGGAGAGTCTATCCTAAACATTGATCTAGCATATGATATATTAGAGAGTGATGATGTGAGTGCCGGGGAAAATGTTACATTGCAAGTTACTCTTGAAAGAGATCTAGAAAGAATACAGGAATTAGGTCTAGTTGATGCACCCAGGTATCCCAAACCAAAAGAAGAAGGTTGGTGGCTAGTTGTTGGGGATCCAAGTAGCAATCAGTTGCTGGCTATTAAGAGAGTATCACTTCATAGAAAATCTAAGGTTAAGCTTGATTTCACTGCACCATCAAAGCTTGGAGAAAAGAAATATACATTATATTTCATGTGTGATTCATATCTTGGGTGTGATCAAGAATATGAATTTACAATTGATGTGAAGGAAGCAATGGAAGTAGACGAAGATGTAAGAGAATGAGATGCTCTTTCCGGAGGAATGCTTTTTACAATTTGTCAAGCTGCCTTTGCAATTAAGCAGGGGAGCTCCTTATTTTTATACCCCTAAGCTTTTAGTATAATATAAGTAGTACAGTTTCTAAAGACCAAAGGATTGACTTTAATTTTATTGAATTTGCTTTACTTTGCAATAAACATTTGCTGATTAGTTGACACATTTGAAATGAATGGTGTTTATATAATCAAAATAAGGTCAACAGTTGATGTGTTATTTGCAGCTGGAAGTGGTGAAGGAGAGTTATCAATTTCCCACAACCTGTTCCTTGCAAAGCCATGCTGTTCCAACGATCCAAAACTACCAAACTGCATAGTGCATTTCCTGTTAATATTGTCCAAAATATAGCTTATTACCTTCCAGAGAATCTTGTCAATAAAGTGTTGGTCAAACACACCTGAGGAAAGCAAATGGGTATCCCTCCTCTGATTGCTTTTGGTGGCTTAAAAAGTGTCTTCAAAACAAAAACAGGATTATGTAATTAAGATAGCAACATTTAATACTAGCATCAAAACCTTCAGATTTAATTATGAGTTACGTCAACAAAATTGACCCTAGTTAACATGCAGAAAAAATGTATACACCAAACCAAACACTTTACTTATACCCTTTACCATCTAGAATGAAACATTGTCTGAAGTTTCCAAACAAAAGAAACAGAACATATAAATATGTAAATTGAATGCATATATCTGACGACAATCAAGTACATGTAGCTACTAGAAAGTACATGTATCTACAAAACTAATACAGCCAATATTGCTTTCATACCTTGTTGCTCAAAAATAGCAGTTCTTCTCCACGTTCATTTTTCCATGATATAACTTGTCCACCATATAAAAGCACCTGAAAGCACAATCAATCAACAGAATATTACATCGACGTAAGTTTGTAATTTCCTATCCACTTGTGATAAAGAGGGTTGACAACAATGGACTAATCAAAATATTGGATTTACCAAATGCATGGATTAAACCTTAAATCACATATTGATCCAGTAGACTCAAAAAATGATATTACTAACCAGTTTCAGCAAGCAATCTCTCAGAATGTTTATTTTTGCCTACCTGTATAAAAAAGGATATGCGACTAGTGGATCTATTAATGCAAAAGATTTTACAACTTCGTAATGTCAATGCAAATCCATCTTCAGAAAGACCAGACAACAAAACTTGATGGATTAACTAATTACAAAAGAAATGTCCAATGGTGGTAGGGTATCAATCTGAGAGTTAGAAAAAAAAACAAATGAGAAAACAAAAGCTTTTGAGCATGAGCCACTGCCTTGAA
>LPNX010894154.1:226058-282262 GCA_001517045.1 Pseudotsuga menziesii
GCACAGCAATAATACGATTTTCAATTTAAAACTAAGCGTCGGATATGCGACGGTTAGTTAAAATTAGAGCTTCCCTTGGAGACTATGCTATTGTGCTTAAATGTAAAGTATTTAGGATAAGCGTTGGATATGCGACGGTTATGGGAATATCCGTCGCTTAACCGACGGTTAGGAGAATATCCGTCGCTTAAGCGACGCTGGTGGTTACATTTACAAAAAAAAAAATTAACTTTGTGATTTTTGGTAGGTTTAAAAAGAAAAATCCACGCGCCGTCGGAAGTAACCGTCGGATTTTGGATCGAAATGTAGTAGTGTGTGGTTTAGGAAGACCTTCCCCGAAAGGGGGAGTAGTGATGTTGCAGTGGGATTGTATCATCCCTAGGCACTTTCCCTAAAGTGATCTGGTAACCTCAGTCATAGAGAATGTAGAGGGATTGTATCATCCTAGAACATCTGTCCAGAATAGATCTGGTGACTTCGGTCGTTGAGAATGTAGTGGGATTGTATCATCACTGGGCATTTTCCCTAAAGTAATTCGGTGACCTTGGTCTTTAAGAATGTAGTGGGATTGCATCATCCTTGAACTTCGGTTCAGAATGGTATCTGGAGGCTTCGGTCCCCAAGAATGTGGCAGGATTGCATCATCCTTGGACTTCAGTTTAGAATGGTATTCGAAGGCTTCGGTCCCCAAGAATGTGGCAGGATTGCATCATCCTTAAACTTCGGTTCAGAATGGTATCCGGAGGCTTCGGTCCCTGAGAATGTGGTAGGATTGCATCATCCTTGAACTTCGGTTTGGAATGGTATCCGGAGGCTTCGGTCCCTGAGAATGTGGTAGGATTGCATCATCCTTGGACCTAGTCCTAAAGTGATAGGGACCGATTACCCTATTATAAATCCGGTGACTTCGGTTGGCAAGGATGCAGTAGGATTGCATCATCCTTGGACCTAGTCCTAAAGTGATAGGGACTGATTATCCCATAATCAATGTGATAGGATTGTATCATCCTTGGACTTAGTTCCAAAAGTGATCCAATGACTTTCGTCTTCGTGTTCTGGATTGCAGGTTATTACCAACGATGATGACGTACTGATCGAAAGATCAGAGTTTGATGATGATGACGTACTGTTCGAAATATCAGAGTATGATGATGATGACATACTGATCGAAAGATCAGAGTATGATGATGATGATGTTGTTGTTTGAAATATCATAGTATGATGATGATGATGTTGCTGCTAATCAAAAGGTCAAAGTGATGATGATGATGTTGTTGTTTTAAAGATCAGAGTATGATGATGATGATGTTGCTATTGATCGAAAGGTCAAAGTGTTGATGATGATGTTGCTGATCGAAAGGTCAACGTGAAGATGTTTTTGCTGATCGAAGCGGTCAAATATTATTGTTGATTGAAGCGGTCAAAGAGTTGATGTTGTAGAAGACTGAAGATTGAAGATAAAATACTACATGATGTTGAAAAGATTCCAATGATTTATAGATGTGTTACCCTGATGATGTTGGTGATGCTCTCTCTCTCTCTCCTATTATTGTTGTTGTTGATGTTGTTGTAGAATACCCTTCTCGCTAAGGGCGGGTGTTGAAATATTGTAACTTCGAAGAATATTCTATATGTATCTTTTTGTGGTCCCTCATGGTCCTACCGGGAGAAACACTTGTATTACTTTGTACCCCGATGCTTCTAATCCGAAGAACTAATAAGAGTCATGAGGTAGTCCCCTCTATTTGTAAAGGTGGGTCATTAGAACCCCAGTGTGGTTACTTGAGCCTACATGTGTAACACGATCCTACATGATTCTCGAGCCTACATGTTGGATGAGTTAATTAAAGTGAATGGATGAATATAAATAGAGGTGTAGCGCTCCTCATTTGGAGCACACACTCTCACTTATGTAGTGCATTAGTGGAGAGCGAGAAGTAGCTGGAGAAGGAGGAGGATCGGGATTTGATATCCTTGTTGGTTTTACCTTTTATCTTTTTGGGCATATACATTGAGGAAGCTTTTGCTGGGTGTTTTTGCTTTAGGGTTTTCCCAGGATAAATCTGTGTTGTTCTTGTGATACTGTTTCTTTCAGTGTTCATGCTTATATGCTTTTGTTATGAAAATTAAATGAAATACTGATGTATTATCCAAGCATATGAAAATTTAACATGCACATCATGCCACACTCTGCAATCCTCACAATGCAACCAAAATTTCACTCCTTTCCTATCACACTCACTTCTACTCCTGCATTGAGCTCAAGACTTCACTCTACTCAACTAAAAAATACCTTGCATCCACATCCTGCACATTCTTATAATCTCTTTTCTGATACAACTCATCATTTCCAAATACACCATGTCCATTATGACCAAATTTAGCATTAATAACCCAAAATCCATCGGCAATCCCATCTTACTAACAGTCAGATCAATCATAAATGCGTGTCGCTTCATCAAGCATCGCCAACCAACTGTATTAACTATATGTATTGATTATTGATTTGACCACCTCACAATATTGTGGTTGTTTTCGTGTGGAAATTGAACCCAGTGTTACAACAATTACACTCACATCAATTGCCAATTGCACATGCAAAATTACTCACAAAAGAGACTGAATATGGAGCTGAACACTAAACTGTATTGAATAAGTGTACAATAGCCAACCCTGTGAATTCATAGGCTGCCACAATAAATAATTACATAAGGGATTCGAATGCATGAATTTTCCATTTGAATCTACTCAAAAGTAGGCTTACTAAATCTAAGCAAATCCCCCATAGGTGCATAAAGCAGTTTCCAAAACTGTCTAGGAGCTCACGAATTCGCAAAATCAATTAGAAAATCTAATAGTTGATGGAAGGACAAATCATACATGCTTTTCATAGGAGAAAAGAGTGGAGGATAAGGAGGACAAAAAACAAGTTAACCTCACCTAGTCAAACTTTCCCAATTGCCTTAAAGCGCTGAAAAAGCAGGTAATAAAGTAGAAAAAGCAGACATGTGCTAGGGAGGCCAAGAATAAAGTAGATTTGATTCCAGGAGGTTTCCCAAGCACTCCATGACTCAAAATTAGCAATTTTTACCACTATGGATGTGTAGATGACAACTTGCATAAGGTTGAATATGGAAACTAGGCAAATAAGACAAAAATGGATTAATTAATGTCTAAGGTAGCTAACTATGGGTTGATTATTATAACACCCCCCCTTAAGCCTAAATTATGAGTAATATATCAAAAAATTATAGGGCCTAGAAACAAGGCTTAGTCACCCTTTACATACTGCATTTCCATTTAACAAAGGAAAGAGGCAAAAAACCCAGTGCGAAAATCCTCCCTTAAACATGGACTACAAAACAAAATTTGGAAATCTTGTCATCACTCATGCTTCACAACATGATCAGAAATCCCCAGCAGTTATTTGAGATTGCTGAATGTCTTCTCACAAAATTCTTTGGTGAAGATATCAGCTACTTGTTCTGAAGATGAACAAAAGAGTAGGTGAATGGTGCCATCATGCATACGCTGTCTGATGTAGTGCATATGGATCTCAATGTGTTTGGTTCTCTGCTTCTGAACTGGATCATTGTAGATTCGAATGGTACTATGATTATCACAGTAGATATTAGTTGAGTATTCTGATTCGAAGCCACACTCTCCAAGTAACCCCTGCAACCATAAACATTGAGTTGTTGCATTTACAACTCCTCTGTACTCTGCTTCTGTAGATGAGAGTGCAATGGCACTTTGTTTCTTGCTTGACCAGCTGATTGGTCCTTCTACAAGAATGAACACATATCATGATGTTTAATTTCTATCTGTGCTATAACCTGTCCAATCATTATCAGTAAACCCAATCAAATCAAGATCAGATTTAGCTTTATAGAAGATCCCATGTGTCCTTGTTCCCTGAACAAAGTTAAGGATCCTTTTGGCTACTTTCCAATGGATCTCATCAAGCTGATCCATGTATCTAGAAGCCACACTTACTGCATAAGAAATATCAGGTCTAGTATGTGTAAGATACAACAAACATCCAATCAATTGCCTATACAATGTATTGTTTACCATAGGTGAAGAATCAGCTTCTTCAAGCTTCACTCTCGAAAGGAAAGGAGTCTTTCTTGGCTTTCAATCCTTCATTCTGAATTTGTTCAGCAAATCCAAGGCATACTTGGACTGGTACACCTTTATTCCAGCTTTGGTTTGAGCAATCTCAAGCCCCAAGAATTGGCTTAATAGCCCCAAATCTGTCATGGAGAAGGCTTGGTTCATTGCACCCTTCAAGGAAGCAATTTCATCCTTTGAGGTTCCTGTAATGAGGAGGTCATCAACATATAAAACAATGATCATTGATGAACCATTAATCAACTTCAAATAGACATTTCGATCTGATTTGCATCGAACAAAATTTAGTGATAGCAGAAAGCTATCAATCTTGGCATACCAAGCCCTGGGGGCTTGCTTAAGCCCATACAATGACTTCTTTATCCTGCACACAAGAGATGGGTTAGTATCAAATCCTTGAGGCTGCTGCATGTATATTTCTTCAATGATATCTCCATTCAAGAAATCACACTTCACATCCATGTGATGTACTTCCCGTTGATTTGAAGCTGCAATGGCTAAGGCTAGCCTGATGTAGTCCATCTTTGCCACTAGTGCAAAGGTCTCATTATAATCTATTCCATGAACCTGTGAGTAGCCCTTGGCTACCAATATGGCCTTATACTTCAGAGGTGAACCATCAGCAGCAAATTTGGTCTTGTACACCAACTTACATTGAACTAGCTTCCTCCCTGCGGGAAGATCAACCAGCTCCCTAGTGTTACTCTTCTGGAGTGAGATGAACTCTTCCTTCATGGCTGCTTTCCATATTGGATCTTCTGCTACATCTTCATATGTCTGAGGATCTGATTCCACCATCAGATAGCATTTCTAGGAAAACATAGGATCTTTCATGCATAGAGCACTCTCAAATTGAGATCTAGTCCTCCTAGGGTTATTAGGATTTCTATCTAGCTCTCCAGCTGCATGAATGGTCTTGGATTCTCATTTTGTCCTTGTAGGTCTTTTAGGATATGCAATAAAATCAGACATATCAGAATCAGCATGTTCAACTATCTCTTCACTTACATTCAGAGGTTCTAGTGGTGAAGAGGATTCTCCAACTTCCACTGCTGCTAAGGGTTCTTCTTGAAACTAAACACACCTTTCAATGAAGGATTTGTTTGTTCTCAAATTGATCATATTGTACCCTTTTGAATCTTTGAAGTACCCAACAAATAGACACTCTTGGCTTAGGGGCTGAAAATCCTTTCTCTTTTCTGTTGGAATTCTAGCCCAAGCCCTTGAGACAAAAATCTTGAAATAGGTCACATCTGGCTTGTGCCCACTCCATGCTTCGAAAGGAGTCATACCATCAAGCTGTTTATGAGGCACCCTATTTTGGATATATGCTGTACATTTTATAGCTTGAGCACAGTAATTTGGTGGCAAAGTCTTAGCCTCCATCATGCAGGTTGCCATCTCTTTCAGTGATCTGTTCTTCCTCTCTACAACACCATTCTGCTGTGTTGTGTAAGGGATATAATGCTGAATCTGAATACCTGCATCTGCACAATATTGAATAAACTCAGACTTTACATAATCACCACCGTTGTCATATCTAAGGACCTTGAGTTTCCTCCCAGACTGGTTTTCAACAAAAGCCTTAAAGACTTTGAAGAGGCCAAAAACTTCAGACTTGTGTTTTAGGAAGTAAACCCACCAATACCTGGAAAATTCATCTATGAAAGTCAATTCATATTTGGCCTAACTCATGGACATATTAGGGAATGGGCCAGCAACATCACTGTGGATCAACTCAAGGGGTGCAGAGGTTCTCTCATGACTAGCTCTCTCAAACTTATGCTCTGGGTGTTTTCTTAGGATGCAACCTTGACAGACTCCTTTGGAAAATTTTATCTTGGGTAACCCTATGACCATTTCTTTTTCACTAAGATCAGAAAGATACTTTTAATTTAGGTGGCCAAATATTTCATGCCAAATATTGCTTGCCTCATTAGCATGAATCAGAAGAGCAGAGGGGTTTGAGTAGGGTAGGAAGTGTGAGAACATGTATACCTTTGAAGTATGATTTGCAACTCCTTTTGCAATGACTTTACCACTTGAGATATCTGTGATCTCAACTTCATCAGGGGAGAATATGACCTTCTTTGGAGATGCAGTGTGGGTCATATAATACACTGATAAGAAGTTAGAGGCAAGACCTGGAACATACAACACATTGCTGAACTTACCATGATCAAGATCAATCCTCCCTTTGCCCAAACTTTCAGTGAGAGAGTCATATCCCAGTACTATTGGTGGACCTTTTACATTTCAAGTGAGGTGAATGCCTCCTTGGTTGAAACCATATTTCTTGAAGCTCCAAAATCAATGATGAAACTAGGTGAGCTTTATGTGCCAGCAACCAATGCATGAACTCTCTCTCTGTCTTCTGAACTTGATCCTCCTTCCCTCTTCTTTGAGATATCTAGAAGGGAAATGCCATTATTCTCTAGGAGTTGGGTCAGCATTTCTATTTGATTCTTCATGCAGGAGCTCTCAAAATTATTGTCCTTACTGTAATATGCACACTTGCTCATTTCTCCTTTCTTCTTCTTCTTCTGGTAGTTCTTCTTGGAACCTTGAGGCTCCTCTGGAGAATTGTTCTTGTCTCTCTTTTGCTCAGGTGGATTTTTAGCTTTCTTTTTTCTTTTTGAATCCACCCTTGAATCTCCACCAACCAGAGCTTGGTCTTTGGATGGTTTGATGGTGCTCATCATCACCAGTTTATCTTGTTCTTGTGTGAGAGATTCCATGAAATTTGCAAGGCTAGGCATCTTCCAGGCTCGAGTTGTCAACTTTGTGGCATAGAAAGTCAAAACAAACACTGAATAGTCAGGGCCAAGCTTCAAGTGTATGGCCAAAACCAGCTGATCATCCTTCTTTTCGATCCCACATTGTTTTAACAACAAAACAAGTGCTTTGAACTTGGAAAAATAGATTTGCAGGGATTCAAAGCTATTGGGACTCAGGGAGATCAATTCATTTTCAATTTGATGTCCCCTCATCTCATCTATCTTTACAAAAAGATCAACAAGCTTCTCCCATACTTCATTCAATGATTTCAATCCATCAATATGGAAAAGGAGGTCTCTGGATATACTCAGACGCAAGAGACCATATGCCTCATCCCTCTTGTTGTGCCATTTTATCTTCTCTGCAGCTGCATTGGGCTCTGCTGCTGTTTCCATAGTCACTCTGTAGAGGCATTTCACTCTCAACAGTATCTCCATCTCTGCTTTCCATTCAAAGAAGTTAAATGGAGTCAAGATGATCTTCTGAGATTGATCCATTGCTCAAAAATTGTCTAGGCAGTCAGTAGAAGGCTCCCAGTCAATGATGTCGAACTTGCAAAACAAATTGGAAGGATAGAAATTGGTCTACAAAGGCTATGATACCATGTGGAAATTGAACCCAGTGTTAGAACAATTACACTCACATCAATTGCCAATTGCACATGCAAAATTACTCACAAAAGAGATTGAATATGGAGCTGAAGACTAAACTGTATTGAATAAGTGTACAATAGCCAAGATTGTGAAGTCATATGCTTCCACAATAAATAATTACATAATGGATTTGAATTCATGAAGTTTCCATTCGAATCTAGTCAAAAGAAGGCTTACTAAATCTAAGCAAATCGCCCATAGGTGCATAAAGCAGTTTCCAAAACTATCTAGGAGCTCACGAATTGGAAAAATAAATTAGGCAAGCTAATAGTGGATGGAAGGACAACCCATACATGCTTTTCATAGGAGAAAAGAGTGGAGGATGTGGATGAAAAAAAACAAGTTAACCTCACCTAGTCAAACTTTCCCAATTGCGTTAAAGCACTAAAAAAATAGGAAATAAAGCAGAAAAAGTAGACATGCGTTAGGGAGCCCAGGAATAAAGTAGATTTGATTCCAATATGTTTCCCAAGTGCTCCATGACTCAAAATTATCAATTTTGACCACTATGGATGTGTAGATGACAACTTGTATAAGGTGGAATATGGAAACTAGGCAAATAAGACAAAAATGGATTAATTAATGTCTAAGGTAGCTAACTATGGGTTGATTATTCTAACATACCGATGGTCTCCCTCGCAACACTAATAAATTCTATCCTTGTGCAACTTCTTCCTCTGTGCTTTCCTCATTGCAATCTACCTATTTTTTTTTACTTGCACAGTGTCTCAAGCATTGTGCGGCTCAGGCCCCATTGTATAGGGATTCAAGAAGCTACCATTCACATGTTTGGATAGCATTACACCATCTAATTGTTGTAATTGAACTGCACCACAAGAAGTAATTGAATGAACAATATATAGACCTAACTAGTGCATCTGTAACTTACCTAGATGCTTCATGAACTTACTGTCATATAACAACGCCAAATATCCCTATGTAAACTACTTGTTCTTAATGTGGTGATCATGCCACGCCTTCTATTGATCCTTCTCAACATGCCAGTGGAAGCCTCTGACAACGCGGTCCTCTTCTAGATGGATCAACTGTGCAATGCGCTCCTCTAATGCTTCTGTATCATCCATGCCTATCGCAGCAATAATCCACGTAGTAGGAACAATGTATTCCATAGGAATGACTACCTCTTGCCCATATACCAATTTGAACGCTGTCTGTCCCGTCAACCTTTTACAACTGGTGTGATATGCCCGTAGTACCACTAGAATTGTCAAATCCAAATCATCGCAATTAGTATTGCATACCTTTGTAAGCATGGTTTCCAATATTTTGTTGAAGGCCTCGACAGTTCCATTTTCCTACGGATAGTAAGGTGTTTTTTTATGATGTTGCACCAAAAAATCCTTGGTTAATCCTTTCATGGTTTGATTCATAAAGTGAATTCCATGGTCACTCATTAATATCCTAGGACATCCAAACCTCATCAAAATATTCTCGAATATGGACTTGGCTTCTATTGCAACAGTGCAATCCATGACTGGCATAGTCTCTTCCCACCTTGTCAGATAATCAGTTTCTATAATGATGTACCACACAATGGTCCTCCTTCCAAGTGGATTAATTGGACCCACAAAGTCCATGGACCATTTATTAAAATGTTGTAGAGTTACCTATGCAACAAAGAACATCTCATCCCGCTGTGATGGTTTGCCGACACGCTAACAGACATCGCAGCTTCGTGCATAATCTACCGCATCATTATGTAAGGTAGACCACCATAATACAGCACGCAACACCTTCCACACAGAAGCTCTGCCTCCATAGTGGCCTCCCATAATTCTTACATGTGCTTCTTCTATAATAGGTCCTTGCTCATGTGGTAATATACATCGTTGCAATATTTTTTCTGGTCCAAGTTTATATAACTACCCCACAATTAGCTGGAAATTTGAAGATTTGACTATCAAGTGCTTCTTCTGAGTGGTCGGAAGGTCCTCTGGAGAAACTCTAGTTGCCAAGAACTAAATGACTGGAGCATTACGGTCATCTATGATCTCTACCCAGAAAAACTGTGCATCGAGAAATCCATAATCATTATTGGTAGGCTCTTCTCCTATCTCAATGCAAGAAAAAGGATTGGGGCCAACATTCAACCCTCTTTGCTTCACAACTATCTCAAAGTCAAATTCCTGAAAAAGTAGCAGCCATCGACAGATCTTTCCCCCAAACACAAGCTTATTAACCAAGTATTGCAAATCAAAATGGTCTATGAACATTTTGAAGTGACCACCCAATAGATAGTGCTTAAACTTTTGCAGCGCAAAAGCCATGGCCAATCCCTCTCTCTTGGTGGTTGTATAATTTATTTCTATAAAAGACAGCTTCCTACTTGCAAATACGATTGGATGATCTAGGTCTCCCTCTCTTGGCTACGCAAGTACTACCCCTAGCGTAATAAAAGAGGCATCAATGTGGATGTGGAAATCCTTGTTCCAATCAGGGAATACTAGGTGGGTGCCGACGCCATCTTGGCCTTCACTGTGTCGAAACTCCTTTGACACTTGTGATTCCACTCAAATGTAGCATCCTTCTTAAGCAACTTCTCCATAGGGGTCATAATCGTGGCGTATCCTTTGATGAACTTGCAATAGTATCCCGTCTGTCCCAGCATCACTTGAAGCATATTCACATTAGTCGGTGGCGAAAGACTAAGGATAAGTGCAATCTTCACAGGGTTTACCAACAACCCTTGCTTGCACACATTGTGGCCTAACAGTATTTCAAATGGTGCACAAAAAATGCACTTCTTTGAATTTACTACAATTTGATGCTATCGACACCTTTCCAGCATCAAACACAGGTTTGTTAAATGATTCCTAACCAAAACATAGACTATCCAATCATCCATGCATACCTGCAGGAACTGTTGAATGAAATCTTTGAACGCGGCAACAACCACCCGAGAAAATATTGTTGGTGCATTCTTCAATCCAAATGGAATGACTGTATATTGAAAACAACCCCGTTCAATGACGAATGTGGTATTATGCCGATATTCCTTTGCGATTCAGATCTGGTGATACCCCAAAAATCCATCCTTGAATGAGTACATCTCCTGATCGCCTACCCCTTCAAGGACCTCATCTGTAAAGGTAGTTCAAAACGGATCATGCAGGCGGACATTGTTCAGCTTCCTCAAATCGACACAAATGGGAACTTCTCCAATATTTTTGTCTTGAACCACGATAGTGTTTATCCATTCCGACTCTTCAACTGGCTCAATGATTCTAGCGTCCAACATCCGGTCAAGCTCAGATTTGACACGTTCTTTGTATCACATGTTCGATTGATATGGCCTCTGTCGTATAGGTTTTGCATCCTGTTTCAATGGTATTTTCATCTCCCCTAAATCCCCTAATATCCCTTTCATTTCCGAGAACTGTGTTGGAAATAGATCCTAGAACTCATGTGGTAGGTCTATGATCTGTGCCATTGTCTTATCATCCCAATAGTCCCCAATATTAGCAAACCTTGGGTTTTCTTTTTTCCCAGTGTCAACGTTTCGTATCTTTAGCAGATGACTCATGGGTTCGGTAGAGATGTCCAGTGATGCAACATTGCGACTGCTTTTAGATTCTATAATATTGACATCTCTCATATCATCATCATTTTTGTGTTCACCAGATATATTGTAGCACGTAATCAGGGATTGCATATGGCACTGTGCATGTGGATCCATAAGGTATGCAGGTGGAACAACCTTCAATAGTACATCGTGGATGAGTTGGGGTGCATTGTGGACCTTAGGGTTAACATCCTGGAAAATAAAATTCTGTCCAAATAAAATCAACAGCTCCTTCCAGGTAGTTATGGTTCTATGCAGCTTTGCTGCTAGATACCAAGATCTAGGAATTTCTTCCAAAATGTGAACAAAAGCATGGAACCACTCATCCTTGGGTCACGATGCTCGCAAATCCTAACACTCCATTAAATGACCAGTGGGTTTAATCTTCCCATCATATCTCCTAGTGGGATAGGTCTCTGAATCACTGAAGCGCACCATCATCAATATTTGACACTATACCCATTCATGAATTGTCTATTTGTGAGCTTCCCACCAGCGTGTTGGGGTATCCTTCAATGCACCCTCTAGTGCCAACAGTCTCTCCGGTTCAAATACTTTCTCTTCAAATCCTTAGAGGAATTCAGACAACTCTGGTAGCCCCTTGTATATTGGTAGCTCGATGATCTCGATCGTAACACTGTGTAGAGATTGCATGATCAGTCCACACTTTCTAAAAGATGCCTCATGAAGCCAATTTTTCCAATTTTCTAGAGCATATTCAAAATCGGAGGATGCAGAGCTAGCGCTACACCATCTAAGTTCATAGGCATATGTACTCCTCGGATATATTGTATGCATGATCCCATCCTCTACCAACCTCATCCTTTATAGGTTCAATATACCGGTGTCCTTCCTAAGGGTCCATGGGTGAAATGACTCGGATATCTTAGTTTTCAAATGTCATAACCCGCTTCTTGAAATTGATAATTACCATGCTATAATTGGCCCAGACA
This sequence comes from Pseudotsuga menziesii, assembly GCA_001517045.1. Taxonomy (NCBI): domain Eukaryota; kingdom Viridiplantae; phylum Streptophyta; class Pinopsida; order Pinales; family Pinaceae; genus Pseudotsuga; species Pseudotsuga menziesii. Next base: position 238,160 of record LPNX010894154.1, read on the forward strand.
AACCCTAGTAGCACAGAATAAGAGCCCCCACCATCAGCTACTTCAATGATGTCGAAATCAACATATGTCTTCATACATTCGACATCGATGACCAGGTTGGAGACATGACCAATAGGATTAATCTTAGCCTAATTTGCTAGTCGTAGTTGCATAGGGGACCACCCCAATGTTGGATTTCTCATCAACTCCCAAGTCTTCTTGGTCAAAATATTCACATCCAATTCTAGATCCAGAATAATAGAATCGACTTCATAGTCCCCTATCTATATGTTCATTCTCATCTCTTTACCTGTCTTTCTCTTTTGGAGGGAATTTACTGTGGAATCCTTCAGATTCATATTTCATTGGCACAACAACTTCTCAATCTCTCTGAGAGCCCCAGGATCTCCAGCTAATAGCATAAATGTCTCAAATAACTATTGCAAGGAACCATGCTGTCGCGATGGTCTTGCCTCTATAGAAGGATCAAAAGGATATGACATTTCAACAACAAGAAACTTACCCAGATTCTTCTCGACCACATGCTTGGCCTGAAAGAACATCTCCTTTTCTATCGCAATATCAAATGATTCCTTTTTATTCTTTGTAAACTGAACTTGTTGATGGGGTCCATCTTCTCTCGTCGTCGCACCTACACGAGTGACAACAACAACATTGACAGCCTAGGCTCTGGGTTCTGCTAGAATTGTCGCAACTGTAGGTCCTTCATTCAAGTTTTGAGCTTGGTTTAGAGGTGGGCTCTGAGTCAGTGATGAGTTAATTGGTTGATTCTGATTTTGCATAAGTATCTGAGGTTGATTCTACAATGACTATTGGGTCTATACTTGGTTTTGGTTTTGGAACTTGTTCTACAACTGAGGTATGTTTCTGGCCTTCGATTTCAGAATCAGCTGAGGGAAATTTTCAACATTATGCTCGCTTGCTGCATAGTATGTACAATGCACATGGGGACACTCCCTCTTATAGTGGCCAAATACCCCGTAGGTGTAACACTGGATGGATTCTCAACCTCATTCGAAGCCTCCTCCTCAAAATCCTCCTTGAAATACTCCACTTTGTTGATATTGTGGTTGGGCTAGTTGCTACAGGGGATTCAGTTGCTACTAAATGTATTGTGCTACTTGAACATAGTGTGGTTGAGTTTGAGCAGTCGACACTTGATTATACTGTGCCCACAGTGCAAATTGTGGTTGTGCCACGAACTGTGGCTATGGTGTGAACTGTGGTTGCGACTAGGATGGAATAAACTGCATTTGCAGAGGTGTTGTATAATACAATGCTGGCTGTAACATATGCAATTCCGACTATTGGATCATGCAAGGATCCTCTCCCTTCACAAAATATGAATCACATGTTCTCTCTTGAAGCAGGTCGTAAGCTCGACGGTCTTTATCCTCATACTCTACTAAGTGACAAAATGATCAATACAAACTTTATGCCTTCATAACCATCTTCTACATGTAGCTATAGTTTTCTTGTTGATTCTTGTATACCTAACATACATGACACCTTGGCACACCAATGCAACTCAACGGGTTCGATTTTCCCAAGATAAAATAATTCTAGAAAGTCGAAAAAATGACCTTGATGTGTCCATCCGTACAGCACTGCGTGCACTAAATATCATCATGCTCTTCTTTTTCCTTCTTAATATCTTGTAGCTGAAGTGTCAAATTTTCTAGTTGTGCCTAAATCTAGTTCATTCCAACTGCAGTCTCCCCAATAGGTGAAGCTTCTAACTTCATCGCCATATCTAGAGCCTCATTCTGTGTCGTGATATTTTGTTGCATTAACGACTGTCTGATGTGTGGAACCAATGTAGCAATGAACCACTCCTTATGATGAACATAACTCATTTTGAAGTTGACTCCAGCCATCAGTGTCTTAAACCATTGATCAAAATACAAAATAGTTTCATTTGGAAACTGCTTGATCTCCCTTAGTTCTGTAATATATTGGACCTTAGATTTAGGTTTCTTAAATTCCTTGATTAGTGATTCCCGGATCTCATTCATTGTTTTCATCACTATCCCTTGAGGAACTTGCATCAATATCATGTACCAATCAAGCGTATGACCCCTCAGGGAGGTCTCCAATTGGCTCCTCTTAATATTGTCGTCCACACTCTATTTGGTAGTCCAAACTACTTCACATAAAAACCAGTGCTGCTCTAGGTCATCAGTGTCGTTTCCATGAAATATTGGTAACTTCATCTCATCTCCTGCCATTCTGGGCCGTCTTCCTACAACTGGTGTTCTACTCCTAGACTACTGCTAGCACGTTGGACAAGGTGACGTAGAATGTGCTTTTCTACCTATTTGTGGAGTAGTGCATGGAGGTGTGGACACATTATTGCTAGGGTTTGAGCTTCTCTCCATCTTGGGCATAGCCTAGGTCTGGTTATCCTTATCATCCCTGTAGGTTGTTCTTCACGGTCTTGCGCCTCGATCATAGCAGAACCTTCCCATGTCCTCTGCCTCTTCTCTTGTCGAAACCTTACTCCTCATCTCGTACAACCACTTATTTCCTTGCCGACCCCCATATTTTTCTTAGAAATCATACCCATCTACCCTTTATCTTGTCATTTTTCTCCCCCCTTCATCGCAGTGTTGACATCCTCCGCACACTATAGTTCCACTACTCGAGGTGCATTTTTAGAATACCCTTCTCGTAGATACAAATCTTAATAGATAGTTGTAGAGACAACAACACTAGTGGAAAATGAGATATTAGTGACCAGGAGACCAAAACTTTTGGTCATCACAATTTTTTTCAATGGATAAATGACAAAAATTGATAAATTTAAGTGAACTAACTAAAAAAGACCAAGATAAATGACACTTTTGGTCACGGGATATCTAGACTAAAAATGACCACATAACAATTGGTCATTTATTTAGTCATTTTTAGTTGTCACTCCGGCAATGAAATAAATTACAAATGTTGTTGCTGAAATGTTGTCGATTGTCTTTTATTCATCATCGAAATAAATTAATCATATATTTAATTTTTTTGGGGACAGTAAAGACTAAAGTTGTTAGTTGGATAAGTATAGCTACGGAGGAGGAAAGAAATAAATGCATCCTTTAACAGAACAAAAGAGCAAACAAATTCCCAGCCAACCATTTGGACCATCTATAAGTGAAGATGCACTTATGTTCAAACCCGACGGAAAGAGAAAAAAATCTCCTACCTAGCCATTTGAACCATTTATAAGTGAATATGCAGTTCTATTTGAACCGTTCAATCAAATGAAGTTGGAGAATAGGGGAAACCATTGTTCACTAAGTTTGTCTCTGCTGACCTCAATGGAAATGCTACTATGTACTTTCATACACACTATCTCATTTTTCTTGGTTTTTCTTCTCTTATATTTTCTCAAGGAAGTGAGATAATTATTCTTGCACCAGCTTCTCATATGAGTTGAGTGTCCAATTATGTCTTTATTTGGGCTAATGACTTCTCCTCTTATCAAGATCACAACCATGTGATGTGTCCACATCCCCAATGGAGATGGAAAAACTCAACTAAGAAATAATCATGATCAAAGTATATCGAAACATAGAGCTATAATCTCTAGGTCGATATCCCATGAAAACTTTAACGTGTTAAGTTATTTCCTATAGTTAGATGCAAAATTTGTCCACAAAACATATCCATGTGTTTCTGGGAAAAACAATTCCATGGCATGTGTTCCAAGTAACAAATAAAATGACAAGATGTGGCCTCTCAAAGCTCTACAAACTGATTTCCAGTTAAATGCGTGCAATATAAAGGTGCATGCATGGTCCTATGATGTGGCAGATTACCCTGGTGGTATTGCCTCAAACTCTAGTTGTGAATTCATGCGTTATCTCTTTCTTTATCCCCCTCAAGACTTCAATACCTTACCTAAGTATTTAGAGGCTACCCCATCCAACAAAAAACCCACTATCGTAGTTCTGGAAATAAAATTAAACCAATGTGAATTAAATCATCATTTTTTTAATCATAGTTACCAAGCTTGAATTTGAATTTGATTCGATAAAAAAAAATGCCACTCCCTAAAATTCAATATGGAAAAAAATTGGAGAGTATACATCTTATAAATACAAATATATATATATGCTAATTTTCAAAATGATAGAAAATCAAAATTAGCTATTATAATTGCAATGAAGTTTATATCTAAGTGCCATTAACTTTCTCATTAGAGTTTCAAAGTCTAAAGTATAATGTTCATAATATGAAAAACAACCATTTAGATTTAATAAACTATATTTTCATATATTTAATAAAAATATATGAAAAATGCATGTATTCAATAAAAACACATATAATAATGTTATAAATCATAAACATTCAAATACAAATTTAAAAATTAAACACATAAAATTATATTATTTACATAACTTTACCTCATTTTACAACATATTAACATTTTCTTAGGTGTTTTATTTCCCATTTTGGGATATGCTAGTTAATAACAAAATAAAAAATACAAATTCATCATTAGATTAATTTTCATTTTGTACTATGTTAACAACATATTTTACTTGGTTTCGTGGGGTTTTTTGTCAAAGGAAGAACTTTGGTGACTAGAAAGAAATGAAGAGAATGTTGACCAATTTCATGTTAATTGGGTGAAGCTTTCTTCATCACTTTTGGTGGATTTCAGTGTTTTATTTGTTTGTCTCCCTCATCTTGTATGTTTCAAAGCATGATTTTTGCAGGTGGTTTTGCATGAAAGAACTCACATAGAGGTATTATCGATATTTTGTTGTTTAAAGTGAATTAAAGGATGGGAAACTGGGGTTTGAAGTATTTGGCATGCGTGTGAAATCCTGGTTGAGTGTTTGTTAAAGGAACTAGGAAAACTAAGGACTGTTGTTGTGATGGGGCTTGGATTTTGTAGAGTGTTTCAGGAAAAAGGGTTTGCAGTTGGAGAGTAGAGCTTAAACTTAAGTGAAGGATCGAGAAACTAGGGTTTGTTATAAATGCGTTGGCTATGTTTCATTCATGGGGATTGGAATGAGAAGTCCTCGTATAATGTATGTTAAAGAATTGGGATACTTGGGATGGGGTTTGTGATTATTGCAGAGACTTAAAAGTGGGATACAGGTTGCCAAACTAGGTTTTGGGGAGAAAGGTTTTTAATTTTGATTAGAGATAAATTGATATAGTGGGGTACAGTTGTCTTGGACAATTTCTAACTTGCTCCTAACTGCTCGGTGTACACAAGAATGCATATAGTCTGTGTAGCATCTCTTTGGTCATGGAAAATTTTAACAATGATGCAATGGCTGGTAATTCCATTGATTATACTATGGACGTTAACACAGATGTTGTTGCCGGGATTTAGGTTTGAGGTAACCTCTTCAAGGTTGGCATGTGTTTTTGTCCTCTTGATTACTCTTCAATGGTATGAAGTATTAATTCCATGGTTTTCTGCATGGATAGGATGGAGGCATGATATTTTCATAGAGAGGAGAAGAATTGCAGCATTAGAAGCAACAAAATGGCGAAAAGAGGTGACGCGTAGGTTCAGGATCTGTTTGACGGCATACAAAGATCAGAACCCTGCAGGTGGTATATTTATGTGTACATATTGTGGTCATGTTTCTCAATGGCTTGTTTTGGATATATCCAATGATGCACTTCCTCGAAGTTCTGATGGAATTGACACAACTGTCTCTCCCTTACCTGCCATCATTGCACAGAATGGCGTTGGGGGTGCAGCTGGTGATTTAGGTGGAAAACATCTGAGGCTGTGGAATGGAAAGGAGTTTCTAGATAAATTTAGTTGGACTGGAGGGAAGTCATGGATGGGATATAAAATTTGGCCAAGTGTTTCATGGATGGGAGGATCTTGGTTAGGAATAGCAAGTTATTGGGGATGCAATATTGGGTCATATAAAGGTTTTTATGGTGGATGGGAACGGTGTTCAGTGGATCAATCTGACTCGAGTGCTGTAAATTTTTTGTTAAGAATTTTAGGTCTCTTGTTATTTTGTACCAGGTGGGCTTGAAAAAAATTATTCAGCGGCGCATCTTCAAGTGAGGATGGAGCACTAAATTCTAGCCAGAAGGCAGGCTCAAAGAAGGATCAAGAGGGCTTCAACTCACATGGAAACAAGGGAGAAGAAGCCAGGAGGAAGATTGAGGAGAAGACACAAGCTAGATTAGAAAAGGAAATGCTGGAGGAAGAGGAGAGAAAACAAAGAGAAGCGGTTTTCCGATTGGTTGAGGAAAGGAGGAGGTTAAGGGATGAGAAACTGGAGGCTGATAAAGTGAGTGAAAAAGAGGTTGCTGAATTGGAGCTGGAAAATAGAAGAGAGAGGGAAGCATAAAAGAGACGATAGGAGAAGGAAAAGGAAAAGGAGAATATTTATGGTAAGGATAAATATTACTCCGATGTAGAGGAGGGAAAGAAGAAAAAAATAAAGAAAATGAAAGGAAGTCTGAATCAGATAAGAAGGGGGAAACTGAAAGAAGAGATGTGCAAAAAAAATGCATCTCACCATACAATACAAAATTGTAAGAGTATAGAGACCCTCCTAGCACATGGAGAAGCAGGGTTAAAAAATGACCATGGCATGAAGGGAGGAATGAATGTTGCAGCAAAGATCTGTGACCTTCAATATTTGGACAATACGACGGGATCATTTATTTATCCTTCTAAAAGTTTTGGACTACACACTAGTAAAGTGACTTCATTTTGGGGAAAGAGCCTCCAAACAGCCTCAAGTTTGGGGATAAAATCTGGAAAGCTAGTTATTCTAGTGAAACTCCTCAGATATCTATTCATCATGGATCATTGAGTCTACATTCCAAACAAAGCACTAATTCCCCATGGAACAGAATGGCATGGGCAAACGTTTGGGGTAAAGGCAGTGGAATTACTTCCAAGGATGTTTCCAAACAAGTTATTGTTGTGACTAACACAATGAATGTACATGGTGGTAGTGTAGAAGCGGGGAAGCCTGCCATGAATGGCATGGGAAAGAACCCAAGAACTACATTTCCACAACCACCTGTAAGTTGTTCAATAACTCTACAAGATTTTATACTCTATAGCATATATATGTTAGGCATATCAAAAGATCAGTATGCTTAAATGAAGAATCAACTATATGTTATCTTAATCTATAGCATGATAACGATTTTGTCACTAGGGGGCTATTCTAAGAAAATTAAATTGGGGCCATTCTAAGAAAATTAATTTTTTTAGTCCCTTTGTTTTCATCAGATACAACTTGATTTAACGATAACAAATAAATGAAAGAATTGAGGAGAGACTAGAGAAATTTTTTTGATTCATTGGTGCACTGATTGAAAGCTCAAGCTTGTGGATAACTAAATGAGAAACAAATGTTGCATTACTAGTTTACTTTTCGAAGATGCCTCCTTTTGTTTTCAAGGGATCTTGTGACCAAAATATATTTTTGCAGATCTGTAATATCTGGATAATATATTATGACCTGCTGTTATTTGTGCTTAATAGAAAATATTTATTTGGAGATTTTTTTTGTAAGTTATAGCTAATATACAAATGGATTCAAAAGAAAAAATTCAGAATAAATCATGGCAAGAATTGTTTTCCAGCACATCAAAGTCTTTGTCTGCACCATCTTCTATAGATACTGGAATTCAACTGGATTGGCAACATCCAGCTGAAATAGGAACCATGCCTACCTCATTGGAAGCAGATCCGATGGGATCATCTCCCAACAGTATTTGTTTTGGATCATCTGAACTAGTAACAAATGGTCCCTCATCTACACCATCTGTATTTAGAAACTCAGTGCTGATTTCAGTTTCTGCTGCTGAATTTGTAAATTCATCAAAGATAGTCTGCCTCTTGTCCATTCAGTTATAGGAAAAACTAATACATTTGAAGACCCATCATATGTACAAGATCCATTCTCCTTTCTAGGACCTATTTCAAAATCTCTGGACACATTTTTGTTGGTTCTTGGGACTAGGCTTTCTTTAGAAATAACAATATCCAGTGTTCCATCTGTTGTCTATGGCCCTATTTCTTCCCCAGTCAATAAACCTGCAGGCTACGTCTACTGAGTGTTATCTGTCAAAACACTTTCCTTCAGGAATTGTTGATGAAGTGCGCTATGCTGGAGAATAACTTCCTTCGATCACACAACCATGGGATTTTCCATCACCTTCACTAGATGGCCCGAATTGTAAATCTGAACAAGGAGAGTGGTAGATGTGGGACACACCATAGGCCAGGTAGTGAGGGATTTGAATTATAGGGGAAACATATAATTGGAGTTTATCTAATCACAATGGAATTTCATATCAGTACAAATAATTTATGAACCCTCTTCCCCCAAGGACTGGGAGATCACTATTTAAATCAGAATACCATATTCCATGTGTTTTTCCCCTATAAACAATCCATATAATCTCAAACCAAAGTGTGCCTTAAGTATCAAGTATTAATAGCTTGTGGTTGAACCAGCCAGCATTTGAACCTACATCAAGAAGCTGGGATGAATTTTTCCATCCCCAGTCACTGCCTAGTTTTGCAAATAGTACTATGAAAGAGATGGAGGAAGTAGGATATGATTCTCACAACAAACAATCTCCAACCGAGATTTGGTTCGAGTAAGTGCTCATTTACCTCTATATGGTAGTAGAGCAATTAATCTGTAGCAGGCTTGGAAATGGAGGCAAAGTTTGCTATTAAATGGATGTTTGTTTATTGGATCAATTGTGCATAAGAATGACCAGATTGGTATGCAAGGTCAAATATACTATTTTTATTTTTTATTTTAACAAAAGTGGTTATAATTTTTGTTTAAAAAGAGTTGCAGCTGAACTGGTCATCGTAGTAATACAAAGATTCTTTTACTGAGTTCAAATTCAGCATGTCAACTAGACAAAAATATCAGGGGAATTATTTCATCCTTTGCAAAAGATTTTAAAAGATACCTACTAGTATAAATTCTAAAAAAGAAACTAAAATCAAAACTGTCTCACAAAACATAAGAGTAGCTGATACTAATAAACGATATGCTATAAATTAATGTTATATGTGTCAAGTTTGAAATGTTGAACATTTTTTTAATATATTTATCTTCCCTTGCGCTGCACATTAGATTTACAATCTAATTGATGCACACAGTAATATTGTTGGCATTTTTTGATTTCCTTAGGGTTTTGCGAGGAAATAATTCTTTCTTTTGCTTCAGTTTGATAACCTAGGGTTTATTAAGCCCCCATTCTGTTAGATGTTTTGCTGGAATTACTCTGCACTAAATCCAAATTATGGATGTCTATGTTTTTCTTCAACCCAGGTTTCTAATTAACCCCTAAAAGGTTTTTCGCTCATGATTTATAGATAATCTCTATTTTAGGCCATCCTTCCTAAACTCATCATGTTTACTTTATCCATTTTGTGCAAATGTATTGTATTATGACGTTAGCTGGTTCCTTTCTATTCCACGACCTCATCAATTTCTAGTCACATAACCTCAGTTTCTATTTTTCTTTAGGTTTGGATAATGTTGGGCATTTTCTAAGGTTTACACCATAATATATATAGCCATCTTTAAGTTCATACAATATTTCTTGTTTATTTGAATAATATTTATGGAAATATGTAGCTTATTTTGCATGCTCATGATCCTTACTTCCCATGGCTCAGGTTTGAATATTCCCAATGACTAACATTAAAGAGAATTTTTTGTTATGTACCCACTAAAAATATTGTTCATGGGGTGCAATGAGATTGAATAATCTTTGTAATATTACTGATTGTAATATTACAAAATCCAAGAAAAGTACAAACAACATTTCTTCTTCCCTTCAAAATTTTTGATAAGCATGCATCTTGTAATACACAAAAGAAATACTAACATCACATTGTTCTTATTGGAGAGCTGCATGGCCCGGTGCATATTGAGATGACATCTTGTCCCAAAATTAGCAAATAGTACCAATATTTCTTCCTTAGCACCGATCTCTAGCAAGTATATATATTTCCTGCACAGCCTCATTCTAACTGAACATTGTGTAGCTAACTTAGTTTTACAAGCATGCATTTCACTAAAGTACATGTTTCCAATATGGAAGTTAAGTTGCAAGCATGCTTTTGGTAATGTGGTCCTTGCTTTCCATGCTTTTGTTGTAATCAGTTGGAAGGGGACTATACGCAAGCAACTATTGGCCAAATGCTTTTGGTAATGTGGTCCTTGGTTTCCATGCTTTTGTTGTAATCAGTTGGAAGGGGACTATACGCAAGCAACTATTGGCCAAATGCTTTTTACTGATTAAGATGCTAAAGTTTTAGACATAGCAACTTATTATGCTTTTCCATTGTATATACCCTTTACATCTTTGCTCTCTTAGTAAATATTTCTATGTTAATCTACGATGTTTTTTTTAATTAAAATTTGTATTTTCTGTGACATCTTTCACACCACCCACTCCATCATAAACTTACCCCATATATAGATCATATGAATCAGTTATTCTCAAGATTTTAATATTCATCTCAAATGTTTTTTTCTGATTTCATTTGTACCCTTACGAAAATTATTCCTTAAAATTATAATTGTAGTTTTTTTCTCAAGTATTCTGTTAAAACATGGAGGAAAACAATTCTTCATTAATTACTCCCTTCTATAGAATAAATTTATTTTCTAAGGCCCTTGCAAGGTGTTGAAAGTGGTGATAAATTCCCTCTCACCTAATGAAAACAACTCTCTCAACTAAATCTTGCAATAAAATCTCAATGTGACATGATGGTTAAGTATAAACTTCAACAAATCCTCCAATAGATGGCCTAAAACATGCACAGAGCAGTGTCCTATGAAAGGTCATAAAGTATGTGCATAATTAATTTACTATTTATGGATCATACCAATAATTATTCTCAACATTTTAATAAGCATCTCAGATGTTTTTCTGATTTTATGAGCACCCTTCCAAAAAAATTACTTGAAATAATTAATTCAGTTCTTTTCTCAAGTGTTTCTTTAACAGCTGAAGGTAATCCATTTGTCACTAATTGCCACCTTTTGTACAATTGACTGCAAGTTGCTGAGGGTGATGATAAATCTTGTATCACCAAATAAGAACAACTCTCTCAACGAAAACTTGCAAAAATATCTCAACATGAAATGATGGTTAAGTATAAACTTAACTAATCCTCCAATAAATGGCTTGAAACATGCACATCATAGTGTCCTATAATGGTCATAGAACCTATGCATAAGCACTTTACTGTCTCAGTTTTAATTGCATTATGTGTTTCACTTGAGCAACAATTTTTCCCATATCTAATGATGTTTTATTCAATGGCTCTAAAATGTATCACCAATATTTTGTGCGTGGATTCAATCAGTAGCTTTCAAAAACAAAATCTATGGGAAATAGGGTCATATCACTAATCTGAGTCCTATGCATGTTGTCTGACTATCCATTATCCATCCTCGTGCAACTTATTATTTCTCATATTTACAATTTGTTCTAATTTACATAGGACACCACAACAACTTGCGTGAGCAGAAGCCTGGCATGATTGAAAACATCGTATATTGAAAACTTATTTTCATAATTAGCCACAACATTTATTATTGTCTTGAATAAGGCTGAACTAGTGACATTGAAGATCAATGCCTCTCCGTAAATATATCTAGCAACTGCTCCATCCACATCATGTTTTTCTTTTAGCTCCAACATATCCTTCAACAAAGTCTATTGATGCTGACTTTTAGTTACACTACTATATTTAAGTCCATCTCTAATTATCAAGTCTTGCATTCCAAGGACGATAAATTTGTTACATGCTATTGCATTATAGCTTTCTTACCTACATTTTTTGAACCAACTGTTTTTTCCATGGTTTATCCTTGTTCATATCTCTTTCAAAAAATGATAGTTATGCTTCATAACACATCCAAATATACCCCCACCAATGTGATATTTTTTTTGTATCATGTCACTTCCATGAAATTCATGATCATACAATTTGCAATTTAATTTTTTCCTTAAAACTTGTGAATATGATTAGCATTTCCACATTCCCCTACTAGCGGTTTACTAAGTATATGTAAGGTTATCAACTATTATATCTGGAAACTGCTCCATCCACATCATGTTTTCCTTTTATCTCCAACATATCCTTCAACAATGTCTATTGATGTTGACTTTTAGCTACACTGCTATATTTAAGTCTTGCATTCCAAGGACGATAAATTTGTTACATGCTATTGCATTCTGGATTTCTTACCTACATTTTTTGAGCCTAATGATTTTGCCATGGTTTGTCTTTCTTCATCTCTCTTTCAAAAAATGATATTTATGCTTAATAACACATCCAAATTTACCCCCACCAATGTGATAGTTTTTTTCTCTCATGTCACTTCCATGAAATTCTGATCACACAATTTGCAATTCACTTTTTTCCTTAAAACTTGTGAATATGATTAACATTTCCATGTTCATCTACTAGTGGTTTCTTGAGTATATGTAAGGTTATATCTATAAGAGTTTGAAAAGTAGTTATCTAGTTGTATTTAGCTAGCAAATTTCCATATTTATCAATATCAAAGATTAAAATTGAAATCAAATCAAATTAGCCCATTGATTAGTACCATATCACAACTTATAATTTATTTTTCACCTAGGGATGGTACTTTTATTGAGTTGTTTCTACAATGGACAAGTAGAAAACTTGTCTCCCAAAACATCCAAATAAAATTAAAACAAACAACTGATAGAACTACCACATTGGAAAACAAATAGACTACTAGAGAAAAAAATGGCCACCATAAAGAGGATTCCACTACTTGGGAAAGGGTCTCGAGGTAAACAAAAGATAGACACAAATGATCATAAAATTTCTCAATGATGCTCAATACACAAAAAATAAGGTTGAAAATTGTCATTATACAATAAATGGATAAAAAATACACCTCTAATCTAAAACCCAGTTAAAGCACCATATTTAAAGAGGGTACACAGTAGAACTAACACAAGACCTGCTCAAACTCACCTGGGGAGACTATGACTTCATCAACATCTAAAATACACCATTAAAAGATATCCCTTAAAGATGACCATTGAAAACCACCTGAAAATACCATAAAATTGGGAGTCTCACATGTATCTAAGCCTCCACATCCAATACCTACAAAAGCCCATTGATTCAACCTCTAAAAGGATAGAAATTGTCGTCTATGGCATCGCCATAAGTAGTAAGAAGAAATTCAACCTGTCAAGGAGAGAGTTTCTAAGCATTAGAAGATCAAAATAATTAAGAAAATATTCATATTAGAGTTTTGGGAGTTTTTTTTAAGTCCAAGTCAAGACAAACTTATGACATGTAGTCTACAAAAATACACAAATATCTGAAAATCAAGATAAAAAAAGTCCACACTTGGTAACTATGTATTAAAAATTCTTCCTTGATAATTTTTTAAATAATGACTATTTCCATATACCCTAACAGTCCATCCATTTTCATGAGCATTTAGATTATATTTTGGAAATAGCTTCTTGATCCTTCAATATTGTAAGAAGTGAGTCATATGGAAGTTGCCTTTTGACTCTTTGACCTACTTCTGGCTCAGGAAGGGGAATTCACTTGACTACACCTAGGCCCACTTTTTTTGGATTTAGATACCTCAAACATTTTTTACCATGACATAGAGGCCAGGGATTGATGGAAAACTGTCTGATTGATTTGGTCAACTTGTAACTTTCTCACATCCTCATTTGAAACTAGTGATGGAAAGATAGGCCAAAGTGGCAAGAGAAAGAAGGGGCCAAATCCCAATGTCATCATAATTTTTTTCAAAGTCAATTTTGATGAACAAGGAATCATATCCAAGACATCTCCCCAGAATAAATTTCCCCATATAAATCCTTCTAATCGCGTATAATGAATGTATGTATAATATGTTTTAACTCTCAAAGAAAGGGCCTTCAATTTAATTAAAAGTATAATTATTAAACCCTAACTTTTGATTCATTATTAAAGATAATTTTAATTTTTTGTTGAATATCTCATCTACCCTTGTTACACTGTATAGTAGTTCTTATAGTTTATTATGGCATAGTCTTCTAGGTGTATGCCATCATCTTTAGTTCAAACTAGCTCTGTACGAGGGACTTTAACACAAGGAAATGGATGTTATCAGCATCGTTGTCAAAACAAAACATTGGAGGTATGCAAGCAAATATTTTTCTTATTGGATAATCATTATTTACTATTTAGTTTTGGTGGTAAATAAAACTTATTAGCGGCCTTCCCCTTGGTTTTGGTTCCATAGACACAGCATCATGTTACAGCATACCTTTAATTGTTTAGCTGCTGCTTATTATGGTTACCTTAGAATTAAACAAATCAATTTCATTAAATATATATTTAGAGCTTTTGCCATGGGTATGTAGGTTTTTAAAAATCCTTTTTGGGCTATTTTATTTCCTGAGTATCAGTTTGTTGGACTCCCTTTTAGAAAGAGATATCTTGTTGCTCCTTTTTCCAGAATACAACTTTTATATCTCCAGCCAATGGGAATCTTATGCACTTATCTTCTCAAGGCATGAACTTGTTGTAGCAGAAGCCAATTATCTTCTCGAGTACAAACATACAATGAAGGAACAAAAAGTATACAAAATATAATGGTTCAAGCATCTTTGAAACTAACAGGCACAACCCCTATTTATGGCTGATCTTGAAACAAAGGAAATATTGTTTTTGGTTAAAACCTATGTTTTTTTACTTCATGAAATACACATCTAAGGGAATCTGTCTCACACTTCCCTTCAACTTGTGGATGTTACCCAGGATAAAAATTAAAATACATTTTGTAGAAGCTCAAGGCAGTTCAACACAGGCCCAAGGCCATTGCAACAATACACTCATTATGAGCTCAATATGTCACTTGTGTGAATTGAACCTGGGTAGGGTGGATAACATGCCTATGAAATGCTTGGGAAAGATCCATTTTACAAAAACTTATGTTTTCACCAGCCCTAAATATATATTATATTTTACTTACATTGGTTGCAATCTTAATATATCCATAGAAATATAAAATATGACTTAGTTTTGTTTCAATTGGATTATTCTGCTTCCTTGTTGTAATATGCAAAAAACTAGACCATTTCCATTCAAGCCAAGAGATCTTAATATATCCATATAAATATAAAATATCACTTAGTTTTGTTCCAATTGGATTATCTTGTGTCCTTGCTATAATGAGCAGATAACTAGACCATTTCCATTCAAACCAAGAACTTGACAAGTGTCTGTGATTAACTTAAAAGAAGTTAGCATGGTTTCAAGTGCTTCCATGTGATACTAGAAAATATAAAAAACATGCTAGTGTTTGTTTATAGTGCCCCACACTATGTATATATTTTCCTTTTTTATATTTATATGAAGATGCCAAATTTATAGTGTTGATCTATGGATGGCCTATCTATTATATATATCATTGTTATTAGGTAATGTGTGGTCATATTGGTAATATACTGCAACCTTATTCTCAAGGGTTACATAATAAAGGGACCATGAATCTGTACATATTTTATTTTTGATTCTAGATTTATATTTTTCAATTCTGAGCTCTTTCTCTATAGATATGCTAGATTCGTATTAGATTGGGAATTATGTGTAGTTTCTCTGTAAGCATATATGAATGGTTTCTTTCTTATGAAAATTTGATTTCTTCCAATGGTCCTCCATTTGTTTCCTTCAAATGGTTCTCTTTGATGACTGGAACCCAGGAAAATACACAGATTTGTAAGGGTACATCCATCTTAGTTGGCATTTTGTGGTCCAATTAGGTTTATGTTGTATCAAAATGCACAAAAATAGGGGTAGTTTGCACTCCAAATAGCTAAGAACCCACATAATGTTATGACAATTATATTGGAAGAGGCATGCTCCTGCAAAGCTCCCAAAGTTCCAGGAAGTGCTGCCCTTGCTTTTGGAATGTTTCCTACAAGTTCCAAATATTTGGGAACTTGGAAAATGGCAGGAGCAGGTTCCCCAACTATGTGTTAGTAAGTCATTAATTTTTGTGTAAAACATCTAGTCAACCTTTTTACATAGGATGTATCATTATTATCTAGTTTCTTTTGCTTACTAGATAGTAGTATATGTAAGCATAAACTAGGATGAATCCATGTACTTTATATATAACTTTGGTAGGACTTTGCCTTTTTTCTTGTGGTGGTAGTCCAAAACTAGGTATAAGGGCTTGCATTCAGGAAAATGTTGAGAGGGATTAGATTATTCAAAAATAAAATTGCTTGACAAAGAATATATAATTCTAAAGCATTGTAACAATGTAAGGGTATTGACTCTTGAGGACAGCCACAAAGAGAAACAAGAGATAAAAAAGGCATGATCTATAAATGAGCAATTGAAATCCTGCACTGTAAGAGATATATCCTTGTGTGTTCTACAAGATTTTGAGAAAGTTTGAGGCAGTTGCTTCACATTAATTATCCTGGTGAGGTTCAGTTTCAAACAAGGCTCAATTGCAAATAAGTGTGGATTAAGTAGAAAGAGATTATGGGTGCCATGAGAATATATAAAATGAGGCAAAGACGATATAAAGGTAGATAAGGCAAGGTGGCATGGAATACATGCAATTACTATCCAGAATGTCCAAAAGGAGGGAATACACCAATTCGTTGTTACCTTTCAATTTTCTCGTTAGTATTAGAACATATACATGGCTATATAACAATTATTTGATGTTCATCACTGATTCAATCATCCTTAACATAGTAAATTTTTCTCATATCCTCAAAACTTAAATTGATATAAGGGGTAGCACATGGAGTTTAAAACAATGTGGGGTACTTCTCCATTAATTAGAAGTATTATCTGTAATGACTTGTACAACATTCAGAACCCTTATCTTTTGGATGAATTTATCCAAAAATTAACATATTAATGCCACATGTTTAATATATGGAAATGCATCACTGTATTTAATAAATTGTTCCTCCTTGGGACAATTAACCAAGTAAGTTGGAAGGTCTTTCACCTTCTATTCTTACATATTTATTGATTAGCTACTTCCAGTGTTCTTTTTCAAGTGCAGGTTGCTTGTCACTTGTTTCCTTGGAACAAAGTAATGGCCTATGCAGATTATTATGAGCGTGCTTTGACAAATGGTGTTCTCAACATCCAAAGATGTAATCACCCTGGGATCATGATTTATGTGCTTCCCCAAGAAGTTGGAATTTCTAAGGTTGTTACCTATCATGGTTGGGGTGCAAAATATGATTCATTCTAGTGTTTCTATAGTATAGGTAATATTTTGTAACTATAGTTAAGTGGCTAATTGAATTTGTAAATTCTTTCTGTTGTAGTGCACTCAAATTTATGTCTAGTTAGTGAGGTCCGGTTATCCAAACACCTACATTGACAATTCCAATTATTTGATAATTATAATTAAGCAGGATGTAATTTAATGTAGTAAACTGAATTGTACCATTACACTTGGTTGTACTTAAAATATACCATTGCATAGTGGTTTTTTATTTCTCGCTCACCAAATAACTGCATGAAAGATAATACATTAAAGTGTTTTGACTCATGATTGTTTTGAATTATTAATTTGAATTTGTTAGATTAGATTTTTCTATTTTACACATGAACTTAGTTATTGTTGTTAGCTATTGAATATTATAAATAATTTGCTTCATTGTTTTTCTACTTTACAAGTGATATTTTTTTATTGGATTTTGCAGGCGTGAAATTAACTAAGTGATCCATTGAGTATGAAGATCCTATTGCTGAGGGTTTCAAGTTTCTAAGTATGGGTTTGAAGATGCCACAAGATCTAATTATGGCTTAGTAGCCAAGTGCAAGTGGAATGGTTTAGCCATTGTAATATTTTGAAAAGTCGTCAATGTACTAGATGATTTTCATGTAATGTTATATGGAGATAGTTTTTGAGAA
The DNA here is from genome assembly GCA_001517045.1 of Pseudotsuga menziesii. Classification (NCBI taxonomy): domain Eukaryota; kingdom Viridiplantae; phylum Streptophyta; class Pinopsida; order Pinales; family Pinaceae; genus Pseudotsuga; species Pseudotsuga menziesii. Next base: position 256,098 of record LPNX010894154.1, read on the forward strand.
AATTCATATTTATCGTAATACTTGAAATTTCATATAATATAATCTTTGCGGTTTAAAACTTGTATGGTTGTAATTTATATTATTTATAAGTGTTGCAATTAACAAATTAATGTGACATTGCATAATTCACATGTGTATTAGATGATGATAAATAATGTATGATTCTTTTTTTAATTTAAACATAATATCATATTAAAAATTTATNCGACACCATTAAAACTATTAAAATATAATAACCACACATAAAACGATTAAAAATGACTAGATTAGTGACCAATAAATGAGATTAATGAACAAAATTCGCATATAAAATGACCAAAAATTGAGAGATACACAACCAAACAACGACATATAAATGACAAAAAAACGACCAAAATTCGCATATCAATTACCAAAAAACAGTTTTTGTGGCTAATTTACGGTCTTTTATTACACGACCAAATTTGGTCATATTCTTGTTTGTCATGTGGTCATCAATTTGGTCATAAATGTGGCATATATTTGGTCATTGATTCAAATATATGACCAAATTAATTACCAAATTAATGACCAACTGACAAGCTATATATGACCAATTTTGGTCGCATAATAAAAGACTGTAAATTATCCACCAACGATCGCCAAACCAAAAGTGGTCATTGATATGCGGATTTTGGTCCCTTTTTTTGGAAACTAATCTCTCATTTTCCACTAGTGCAAGAACCTACCTTTTGGCCCATTGAAGAATTCTCTTTCTGCTTCGATGTATTCCTTATTGGTATCGACTGCAAACTCGGTGATGTATCCTTCCAGAATACTATCCAGCCATGCTTTGACAGCTTGCGATGCTTTGTTATTGGTTTCTTGTAGCTCTTGGATCATGCCATAGGTCTAGGATGTTGGCTCTCCTCCTTGATGTTTATTCTTCTTATAAGTGAACTGTACTAGCCATTCATACAACATTATCAATAATTCACAAAAGAATCATTCGTATGGACCATTGTAGATACATCTGTTCATCCACTTAGTTGTCGACAACTTCAAATTCTGATTCTTTGTTTCAGCGAACTCTTGCACCTTTAGGTAAAACCAATATTAAATCTCTATTTTTTTTGGATGCCACAACATATCCTCCCTTTAGTTGCAATGAGATCCCAGCAAAACTATTTGTTGGCACAAGCCACCAACAAAGCCTCGTCGACACGGGTTCCCACTCTGTCGACACCCAACCAGCATGATCATCCTGAGCACCAGCCCAAACAAGTTTGACCCTACCCAACAACACCCATAGAGTGGATTGATTCTCACCCGATATGTCAAGGGAGAGCTGTCATAACCAAGTTTCCTGTAGTAGGAAGGGAGGGTATGGCATTAACAACTTAACTTCATAATCATCACGTTTTTTTAGGTATTTCTTGTTTTTAGGGTATAAGGGCCTATCAAAAGTATGTCAAGTGGGTAATCGTTGGATGCAAAATTTAATTCTGCATCCAACGAGCTCTCCTGATCGAAATTTGAGTAAAAACACAGGGAGATATGTCAAAAATACGAAAAAAAAAATAATTTTTTTTATGATACCTATCCCCAAATTTTAAAGCATTTTGATTGGCTAATACATGATGATATGGAATTTGTATTATTTTTGGAAGGCCCATTTTAAATTGAAATTTCCTCTAATGGGATAAAGATTTCCCCCTTGTGCTAGAGGACAAGGGTCATAAATAGTGTGAAGGAGCTAGTGACATTGGATAGAACTTCCTTAGTACCCCTAGGTTCCTACTTGTGCTTTAGGAATTTATCACATAAAGTGAGGGTTTGGATGGTAACACTATATATTAAGCTACTAAATATTAGGGCTCAAACATAACTTTATGTATACTAGTAACCCGTATTCTCAATATGGATTGGGAGGTTTGTAATGACTACTTGAAAATGTGTGATCATTGCAACCTATTCGTTTGTGATTTTGCTTATAGTGTTATCTATGATATTTTTAGGATTCATTATACATATATGTTTGAGTTGTTTTTATTTTATTACACTTCCTTCTACAAGCTTCAACATTGGATACACATTCCCAAGATCCCCCTAAGCCAGTTTAGAGTGGGCTCAAATCAACTTCAAGTGGAGGGTAAACACCAAATTCGAAGGGAGGAAATATTATGATAGATCTTCCATAGATAGGAAACAACGATAGGGGAGCACTTCATTTTTAGATTAACTTAGTTATATGAGATGTGTTTTTGGTTCCAGTTTTTGTTTAGAGTCTCACTATTCCCTATACAAATTGTTTTGGTTTCTAGACTAGCCGGTCGTAACATTATACTTAGGAGAGGACCTTAATATTAGATATCATGTTCTTCATCCCCCATTTGTGACTCTAATAGACATAACTTAGCGTATCTCATATTTCTTCCCAACACTCCTAGTGGATATGGGAACCAAGAGGTCAGTAGATAACAACGCCATTCTATCGCCCACATTAGTTAAACCTAGGGAGACAATGCAACCTTTATAGCTAGGTCCATTTGGCTTTGTTGCAGGAGGGTTTGCGATAGCTTATGCATGATTAGTAGGAAACCCCCATCCACTAGATTCTGATAGTTTTTCACCCTTATAGACAAAGAGGAACTCTGTAGACTAGTTCTATCTCATCTAGAAATATTTTTATAAGGAGTTTCTTTCCTTCAACCTTAGATGGTAGAAGATATTCACACTCAATTTTAGATCTCCCCCCCCCCCCCCCCCCACCACTCTCCTCCTCCTTGGTCTAAGGGAAATATTTTGGAGCACCAAGCCTCTTTCCCATGAGCTCGGGTCTATAGCGTTGTATTTCCTTTTTGTGTTATGGTAGTTTCTCTAGGTCATAGTGATATGTTTTATTTCTTGCTTTTATAAGAGTCACTTGCACACTCCCACTTTGTACTTTCGCTTTTGTATTGAGAAGTCTCTTTGACCTAGTTTTGGTGGTTTGTTTGGACATTAATAAATTTATCATATCTTATCTTATATTACACTCTTCTGTCTATCACATTTTCCCTTTGATTTTGTTGTATTTCTGTGAGTTGTTCTTTGAAGTAATATGACATACGTATTTAAGGTGCCATTTTTTTTCAATTTAACATTGTTGGAATGTACTTAATACTTTTTTCTTTTCATGAGTCCTATTGTTAACTTATCAAATTCAAATCATATCAGGATCTATTCACACTTCTAATTCTACTCCTTTCTATTATTGACTATTTTTTCATTGTTTATTTGGATTGTGTCTAGTATATTATGAGATACAGATAGTGTTCAAGTTAGCTCATTCATATCGATTTTCAAATTCGTGAGAAATATATTATCCATCGCTCATATCAACTTGAGAAGGGGAAAAATAATTGTTAATTTGCAATCCATTTCTTTTGTTTGAGTAAGACTTGAAGAGTTTCTCAACAGAAACAAAAGACTTATCTGTAATTTTCTTATGACTATTTAGTTCTTGGAACAATATGGTCACTTTAGCATTTTAGATATAAAAGGGGCAGATGCCAGAAATATGGTCCTGGTGATTGGAATAATGACTCTCCATTCATTTGCGAAGGTTCAGGTGTTGGAGCCTCCTTTGCTGGATCCAAACGAATTTCACAAGGTGTTTTGGTAAATATAGCCATGATTGCGCATAACATTCCAGAAGGATTAGCTGTGAGTATTGTTATTTCATCACATGGGGTTTATCCAACTAATGCACTGATATGGAGTGTCATTACATCCTTTCCACAAGTGAGAATAATATTTAAACAAACTTTTCTCAATTTCATCAAGAAAGTTTTGGATAAATGATAAAATTATATTAATGTCCAAAAATTATCAAAATAAATCATTGGGACAAGGAAGAGAAATGCTTGATAACAAGAAGGAATTCCCATAACATCTCCAAAACATTCTAAATCCTATGTTAAAGAAACAAAGAAAGAGAGTAGGTGATAAGATGAAAGGGGGTGAAAGTAAAAAGGGTAAAGTGTAGGTAGTGAAGAAAGAATGCACACCGGTAGAAATTATGCATCATGAAATTAGGAAGGTTAATAAATGATTTTTTTGATCTCATAAATGGAAAATAAAACTTGCTTGCAACATGGTGAAAGTTTTTAACCTTCTACTCATCACTAGTGCAAAACATTTATTTTATAAAAGGACTAGGCCCTTTTAGATATTCTTGCTTGTAAATCATAAAAATAAGAAGCAAATTTCTAGGAGGGAATTCAATGATAGTGCTTTATCAAAACTACGAACTTAAATTTATTAAGTATGTTTGATTTCAATATTTTGATTTTATGGATATTTGTATTTCTATTCGCAAAGAAAAACTTTATAAACAATAATTGACTTATTCATACAACTTCAGTATTTATAGATTCATCTTACTAGATGGAAATGCTCGAAACTGAAAATATAGGGAGGGAAATGCATGTATTCATTTGGAATTACTTTTATTGGAAATGACATTAGATTCTATAAATGTCCATAGATTACTCAAAATAATTATTGGAATTAGTGAATGTGTTGTTAAATGGTATGATAGAAAGAATATAAGATATGTGAATAATACAATATATCATATAAAAATGATATGAAACTTCAGATTGAGTACAAAAATGAAGTTAACATGTTTTATCAATATGATTTATCATGAATTAGATTTACAATTCAAAGCAAATTCCTCTGACCAAGCATATTTCTATTACGAAGTTGAACATCAAGATTTTGTGATTCTGTAGACATGACTAGCAAACTCTAAATGAATATCTTATTTGGGCTCACTTAATAAGATAATATCTCTTTCCTCACATTATGTTGCATAAATTTCTTAAGTTTTACTAGTGTATCCCGGTGATCTCCTTTGAATTTATAATCTCCCTACTACCTTATAGGATTTCTTTTCTTGACAGGGATGGGCCAAAGATGGGACTGCTATGAGTTAGATAGTTTGCATGCTTTAGCATTCTCATGATAGTTCATGCCCTTATGATAGGAGCATGTTATACAGTTTAAAATCCATATAATTATTTATGGACCTAGCACCAAACTATTGAATGGCAAGTTCCTTAATTCTACTATCCATTTTTAGTTCTATTGGTGCTACAACATTCATTGTACATTATTCCCATTTATGCTTCGAGTTTGAAAACATTGGGATACCATGATTCTCTTTAGTGTGGAATATCTAGAATAAAGTTGCTTAAAGGGATAAAACATGATGAACCCTTATTTGTTAAAAATTAAAATTGTACCCCATTGATTTTTTGGTTCAATACACAGATAGCTTTGATTGAATTAATTATGCCATAAACAACATTTATGGCTATCTTTTGTCATCCAATAGCGTTTGTTTCAGTTTATTGTATGCCAATTTGTGGCAGTCTATCTTCCATTAATTTTGCAAGTATCTTCCATTTGTTAGCAACATATTTGTTGGAGTTCACCTTTGTTGTGGCCTTTTCCTTCCCTAATCCTCTTTGCAGACCCACTATGCAGGAGTTCCACTCCATTACAGATATCCAACTTTTCTGCAAGTGGAAAGCACATTGGTCTAGGAGTTAGAATTTTTTGTGCTCATAATCCTTTAAGTATAAATGTTTTAATGTTTTAATCCTTTAACTATTAAATGTCTGCATGTTTTTATTTTATGGAAGTTTCATACTTCTCATTAGTACAATGTTTTCCCTTTACTTTTTAATTAGTAATTTCCACTTAGGTATTCATCTATATTTTTATCTCTTGTTTAGAAATCAAAAAGTGTCTTTCTAGAGAATATGGAGTTAACTTTTAAGATGGAAAGTTCATGTAAGGGTCTTTTTTGTTGATATGCTTGTGGGGAGATGAATCGGTTTTAAGTCAAGGATATTTCTTTTGTGTGATCCCCACTATATATATACCACTCACATTTACTAACAGATTTTCACCGATGGCATATGCAAAATAGCATTGATTAACTGCAAACATTTACTAGGGAAATGAGTAATACAGATAGAAAACATTTATTAGAGCGATGAGAATGCATAAATTATCACACTAATATTTTCAATATAACACATAATATGAATTATGTAATGAAATTAATACTAATTCTTTAAATTGATTATTCATTGGTATTTGTAGGAAAATAATGAAGATGACTACTTAGATGATGATCATGATTATGTTTTCATTGATGTACTAAAGAAAGATATTGTTGATAATGAAGCAAATGGATCAAATGAAAATGATGATGGATATGATGTTGGGATAGATGAGGATGATGATGAGGATGATGATGATGATGGTAGCCATTGATGCTACTATTGAGATAGTGGATGTTTTTTGCTTTCTTCGTGCTATTAGAATCATATTATTATTTTTATGATGATCAAGTTCATATTATATTTAGGGTCATTTTTATTTGTATGGTGGATTCATGTTGACATATAAAATTTTATTATTGATGATCATTTTGACTTTTCTAGATATCAATATCGAAAAACCAATTCTTGTGATATTGGTATTTTCACTATATATATATTGTTCACTTGTTCTTTTAACACTAATATGATTATCTGCATGATATATTATTGATGCGATGATGTTTTATAATTTCACTTCTTTTGATGAAAGATAATGTTGATGTTATCATTATAGTATTTTAAATTTATATATATTGGAAGTAGTTGATGATCTTTTCGTGGAAAATGAATATATAAGATGATATTACTACTTTGAATCAATGTTTTCTGTTTGTGTTAAATTTATTTATAAATGTTATGCAATTAATTTCAATAATGGTATCTACAATTAATTTGAATGTTTCATTATGTTATTTCAGAACTACGAAGTAAATGATATACGAGAACTATTGAAATTAATGAATAATTTTAATAATTTGATATAATCAATATATACACACAATTGGATATGGTTGTAGGTGTTAAGTAACAAGTCTAATGTGGTGATAATATGAAAGAAAAACCAGGAGCTAAAATGGAATCCCACTATGTGCCAGACGTAGAAGCAATATTGGATGCAAAACTTGGTGCTAAGTTGGAAGTTAATTTTGATGCTAATTTGTACATGAAAGTAGAAGAAAAACTAGAAGCTAAATTAGTGGAAAACAAAGGATAAAAATTGGATGCTAAATGAGAAGCTAAATGAGTCTCTCATGCGAAAGAAAAATAAGAAGAATTCCAAGGAGCTAAATGGGAAGAAAAATGTGGCTCTAGTGTGGGAGTAAAAATGGATGATAAATTGGGTGATACAGTAGCAGTAAAACATGGTGTTAATGTGGCCATAAATATGGATGTGGAACTAGGCATTAAAAATGAAGCAACACTTGGCGCTAATAGTGAGGCCAAATATTGCGTTGATATGGTAGATAAATAGGATGTTACTTTGGATGCCAAAAATGACTCTACATAAGAAGAAAAACATGGTGCAACAATAGAAGAAATATTTGGCGTCATTTTGGTAGAAAAACACGATGCAAAAAATGAAGCAAAAATTGGTGAAAATTTGGAAGCGAAAATTGGCGCAAATATGGAAGTAAAACACGTTGCAAAATGGGATGCTACATTGGTAACACAAATGGATGCAATATTGGATGCTAATTTGGACGCAAATATGGTGTGAACATAGATGCAAACATGGTGCTATTAAGGATGCAAATATGGCGTTAACAAGGATGTCATTTAAGAAGCAAAAACAGACGCTCTCTAGAAAGAAAAATAGGATGTTATTTAGGAAGAAAACCTTGAATTTGTTTAGGAAGAAAAGTTGGATGTTATTTTGGAAGAAAAAAATAGACTTTATTTTGGATGTCAGAAAGGATGCTATTTAGGAAGCAAACAAAGACGTTTTTTGAGACACTTTAAGTTTTATCCATTACACATCTCATTTATCGTCTAGTTTGACCACTCAATGTAAAAAAAATTACTCTAAAAAGGTATGCTAAATGGGATTGTAATTCCATGATTTGTTGTAGTGTGATCATCCCCATGTTACATGACCACTTCCATCATTTTTTGTTGTTAGAATAAGGGAAAAAATATTACAAGTTGTGCATGGAAAGAGAAAATCTTAGCAGATTGTAGAATTATTTGTCTTTTTTATTTTAGAATATATATTCAAGACACAACAATATTTGAACCTGAAATATGACAAGCAAATCTGATGCAATTCGATGAAATTGACCGTGCCGTCGGATTTCATCTTTTTAATTACATTTTTTTTTTCTCTAACAAAATGGATTCCACGGTAATATTTCATTTGAGAATACTTATTGATAAGTAACTAATTTCCCTTCCAAATCGTACCCATTACCTAGTTAATCATACATAACCATATAAATCATGTATCTTTAATAAGATCATAATCAACTATATATTCTGCATAACAATGATCATCCATAAGTCACAATCACATCATTATCCATGTCAATAATTAGATGCATAAAAATAAACCTACATATAACATACTCTTAATCAATATTGATATAATCTTCCGTAAACAATGATGAAACCATGTATATAAAATATGAATATATATCAGTGCTCATTAGTCAAGTGACCCAAGCAAGTTGATAACATATAAGTATGACATGTGTATGACATATAAAATACAAAAGAAAACCTCATCCTTAGGTGTCACAATATTGTTTGACATTGGCTTCGGTGCTCCCCATGAGTTTCATGGAATGGACTAATAACCTCCCAAGATCCTAACTCTCGTGATTGTGGAAGACATTAATACCTGCATGGTTTGGTCTAACGACAATCACAAGTTCAACAATTGGTATCAAATCAATAGTTCAAGGGTTCAAAACTCACCCAGATCACACTAGCGTGGATTGTTGGACATTGGGTTCAGTGCCCCCAATGAGTTTCATGAATGGACTAGCGGCCTCCCAAGATCCTAACACTGGTGATTATGGTGGAGATTAATACCTGCAAGTTTTGTATTAATGACAATCACTATTTCAACAATACACAAAACTATACTAGCCACAATGGGACACTACATACTCCCCCTCTTGGGATAAAATTTTCCCAAATGTTAATAAAACAAAGAAAATTAAACCCGAGATATATAATAGAAGAGTCCTCTCAACTACTGGAACTAGGATTGTACAGATCCGATTGGACCTTTACATGTCCATCATATCACATATGAGCCATCAAGTGTGATGATATAACTATATCAATTTGTAATTTCATGTTAACACCCTTTGATAACATTGTAAAACCACAATCCATTTCAAGTCATTGACCATCAAAATTTTGTTCATAGTGAAAAGTTATCAACCAATAATGGATAGTGAAAACACTTAGCTATCAAGAGTTGTGTCAAGCATACTTAATATGGAATCTAAGCATACTATATCAAACTTAATATAATTAAAATCATTACCAACAACTACTTGAGTAGTTAATAAACTAATTATGGTAAAAACTATAGTCACATATAATCATATAATTGGGATTTTAAATCATACATTCATGGTAAGGTTATTAATTTCTATGCTCGCTAGATGTAAAAATAGGATATGGTTTCCCGTTAACATATAATTGTTCTACAAAAATAAATATCTTGGCATTCACATATCCATCCACAACATTGACACTTAACTAACATCAATTCCTAAGGTATGTAATTGCATCATGAACTATTTGACATTGTCCTTCACAAAAATGTGTATATTACAAAATCATTAACTAACCTAAAAAACTTATTAATAGGTTAATTTTTAGATACACATCCCTCAATCGCATTAAGAAGTGGAATATGCAATGGATCAAATTGTGTACATACAAATAGCAATGATTTAGCTAAGTGGAAAATTCAACCATCAACTCAAAATAATAATAAAAATTGATGGCAACAAAGGAATAATTTTAGGATAATTAAACATAGCATCTATAAACCATTGAAGTATGTATGACTGTGAGGGTTAACATGCTTTCATTGGTAGATTTTTACTTCAATGATTTCGATAAGATTATAGATATTAACAACCACACTTGTCATAGTTATAATAATGCAATGATAATAACCAAGGTGCATATTAACATTCAAAACCACCTAATGGGAATGATTAATAGTTATACAGATTCCCATTGCCACATTTTTTACACCGACGAAGACTAGTAGTAAAGCAAGGTCACAGTTTCACCAACAAATGCAACCATTTGACAAAGTATGTGTTTCATGTTTACTGTATATATCATGTACAAAATTGTATCATGGAAAAGGAAAGCATCATTTCAGACTATACCAAATCTTCAAACTTTTTTGCATTCATAAAATCATCTAATCACTATAAAAACTATGCAAAACATTTTAAAAGGGATTTTGGGTGCTAAGACAATATAGGGGTTTCAATAAAATACCCATGGTTCCCTAAGAACTAAAAAGACACCAACAAAATGGTTTATAAATAAATGAAAAAATATGGATGAAAAACATAAAACCTTCCATCTCTACCCAAAATCACGAACTATTTGGTATGAGGGTATTTCACAAGGTTTCATTTTATAGTTGAGGATTCACATTCTCATAAGGCCAAATATAGTAGTAAATAGGGTTGATAAATGCAAAGAACTCTTTTAAACGGGAGATAAACACTAGTTCAACTGTCCACTTGAGTACATTTGCATAAAAACAATCATTAGAGGGGAAATTCAAACACATACAAATAATTATTTTCCAAAAGAATGGGAAACAAGATTGCAAATTAAAAGAATTTCATAGTAGTAATAAATTAGAAAAAACAAAGGAAAATAAAACAACAACTCTAGAAAAAAAGATAAACATCAAGTCAATCCATATGCAATTTGAATTCAAAACCATCCTTAGTTTCACCAACAAACACTATAAAAGAACTAAGTAAAGTTTGGTCACATGATAAAAAAAGGTATTGACATAACATTGTAAGCATAAGAAAAAGTAAAATCTCTTCAAAGTTAATGGATGTTGGAATTCATCAACCTAAGACACATAAACAAACAAACAAAAAATAAAGTCCCTTTCATATTCAAGATCTAAGCCACACATCTATTTTTTGTTTGTAAAAAATAGATTAAAGCTTACCTCATCTTGATCCAACCCAATGCATGCAACTAGTCACAACCATGGCACCGAGGGTTCATCTAAGGCTACTCAATAAATTTCAAAATAAATTTTACAAGTGTTGAACATACTATATAATCATGTTAGTTTCCTAAATCATACAACATTAATTCATCAAGAATGAGATCTCATTTCTCTTAAATTGTTCCGTAAAAATTATCACAAGCACATATTCTTATTATCAAGAATAACTTGAAATCAATTTTCTATTATTATCATGTCAATTATCTAAGATCAAAAGAAACTAAGCTCCATCGACATAAGGGATTTTATCTCTACCATACTATTCTTTTTATCCTCACCAAGTTTAAACAAAATCACAAATCATGTCCATATACAATACGAACTGTTAATCTTGTCACCCACTTGACAATAGTCTAGAGAAATACATGGATTCAATACTCATAATTTATCTAAATAATTTATAAGTACATTTCAACTATATGTTAAATAGTGGTCTATACAACCAACTAAATTGCCAATACTATTCTACCTTTCTTTGACACAAATAAATGAAATCTCGTTTAAATATGATGGACTTAATTCTCCTTAATCAAAAGGGGGGGAATAGACCATACTCTCTTCCGAATTTTTTTTCACAATTTCAAGAATTCAAAAATCAAGTTGATTTTACATGAATCAATTGCACACAGAAATAAAACATAAAATACAAGAGTATGAATAGTTGGTTCTTACTCACTACTTTATCCAAATGATGATATTATTCAAACCAGTTCATATCACCTAATATTATCCTCTATACAAATCCTAGTTTTATTCATTTATAAATAAAGTAAAGAGTGCATTTAGATCTCAAACAAATTATGAATCTTTATTTTACTTGATTCCATGTACACATAGTCAACCCTTTAATCATGTCCCCCTTTAATCATGTCCATGAGGTTTCATCAAAATAATTTCTTATTTATAGAAGGAATTACTTAACTCATGGATATATGGTAGTATGGATTCCACACTCATACATACTTTCGAAGTTTCCTTAAAATGGTTTCCACATCCATTTACATTTACAAATAATATAATCCTTTGATTTAGTAATTGGACCATACCCCAACCTAGTATTTGAATGATTTATAGTTGTTTGATGAAAAATATCATCCCAAAATGAAGAATTAATAAGAACACAAAATCATATCAAAGAGGTCAGAAGGATTACACTCGTAATCATAATGAATATATTCATAAATTAGATCTTAACCCCTTAATTGAACAGTGACATACCTCAATAAAGCTCACATTGCTTGTGAACCTACATTCACAGTTAAAAGTGACATACCTCAATAAAACTCACATCAATTCCCATAGAGCATAGATAATTAAATAGTTCAAAATAACAGGATCAACTCAATCATCACAATAATTGTGTCCCAAACTTGTACTTTGTACACATGAGAAATGCACGCTTACAAACTAATCATACCATAACCCATATTAAGTCATGAGTTTTCTTAGTATGTGTCATTTTAGTTCAATCAATATGGTTGTTTAACCCATACCATGTTGTAATGATACATTAACCATATAAGATGAAATGACTCAGATACTCCACATATATCCATCACCCATCCAACCCATTCACAAACTTAGTTTTAACCCAAACTACTCACTTGAATGTCCTTTCGTAGCATCTCTTTAAATTCTTTAACATAATTTTCACACTTGTCTCAACACAAATACAAAGAATGTAAGGAAGAATTCATTCTTCCAACAAGTTCCTTAATGATTTGATCTAATGAGTGAGAAAATAATACCACATGCAACCAACATGCATTCAAGTTAACTTACACAACAATTCAACCAACATGCATGCAAAATAAAATAGAAATCAACACTCATAAGTTAATCTATGAGCAAGTATGCAGGTCCATTAGGCCCTAGCGTTTTGTCTCCCTTAGATACAATATGTAAGGTGCCACCTTACCAAGTTAACAAAACATAAAGAAACAAAGGTCCCATTGGACATTAAGGCTCAACTTTATTTATTTATTTTTAATTAACTATGATTAACTATTATTAAACTCATATCACGTATGTAATTATAATAATAGAGGTGTGAATATAAATATAATATTATGAGTCTAGTTCCTCAATAGAATTGAATAGTGCATCAATCCCCCATTAAGTAATTCACATAAGGAATAAGTCAATTAATGATTGCAATAAATTATTCTTAAATATTTTCATATTATATGCAACCAAGCATATATGGAGCAAACATGGCAACAATATTTGCATTTACATAAATTTTTATTTATAATCTTATTTAGATAAATACCCATATTGCTAAATAAAAAACAAAAGGGCTTCAGTCATTGAGGCATTTAATCAAACACTTTACATGCATGAAAACTACAACCATTGAGACATTTGTCAAGCCTTTAGTATTAATGAGAGATACAACCATTTGGGGATTTAATAAAACCCTTTGAATGCATGTAAGTTATAACCATTAAGGTGTTAGAATAATCAACCCATAGTTTACTACCTTAGACATTAATTTAATTATTTTTGTCTTATTTGCCTAGTTCATGTGTCCCACCTTGTGCAAGTTGTCATTTACCTATCCATAGTGGTCAAAATTTCCTTATTTGACTCATGTAGCACATGGTAAAGCTAAAGGAATCAATTCTGATTTATTCCTGGCCTCCTAGGCACCCTTCTGCTTTTTCTGCTTTATTCCCTGCTTTTTCAGTGTTTTAAGGCAAAAGGAAAAGCTAGACTAGGTGAGGTTGACTAGTTTTTTGTCCTACACATCATCCTCTCTTTTCTCCTTGGAAAAGCATTTATGAGCTTCCATTCCACCACTCTTTAGCTTGCCTAAGCCTTTTTTCTAATTCATGAGCTCCATGACATATTTGGGATCAGTTTTTAACACCTATGGGGGATTTGCTTATTTTAGTAAGCCTGCTTTATGCTAGATATGATTTGCTCCTCATGCAATCAAATCCTTGATGTATTCTATTTATTCAGAATCCTATGTTATTACAGGGTTGGCTATTGTACACTAATGCAATACAATTTAGTGTTCAGCTCCATTTTCAGTCTCTTTTGTGAGTGATTTTGCATGATCAATTGTTAATTGTTGTGAGTAAAATTAATCTATCACTGGGTTCAATTTCCACATAAGGAATCTAATCAATACATTATATGCATGAAATATGCAACCATTGAGGAATTTAATAAAAAATATTGTATGTGTAAAATATACAATTATTTAGGTATTTATTCAAACATTTTTCATGCAAGAAGCCTACAACCATTGAGACATTTACTCAAACACTTTGGTGGAAACTAATACAGTTCATTGAGGACTTAAAACAAAGATTTGAAACCAAACTAACATATATCTCAAAGGAATCAAAACAATAACTTTTATTCCTATCTACTACCATAATTCAGTAAGGGGGTTTGGTAATGATTTGCAAGATTTCATAGTTAGACATTAGGAAAATCCCCACAAGTTCCATAGATATTTAGAAAATTATCTAGAATGTGAAATTTGATTCTAAACACACTTTTTTCAACACAAATTGGGGTTACATGTTTGTATGATATGGATACCCCCTGAAGTTGATCTGAAACAAAACATAATGGTCTCAACTTGATTTTCTAAAATGCGAAAGAATTCAAAAATATAAAGGATGTTTGGACAATTTGAAAAATACATTGCATACTATAAATTTTCTTTTAATATTCAACTAGGGCTACACTGTGCATGCAAAATATCAACTGATAACCACACATGAATATCTTTTACAGTATGCAGCGGAATATAAAACTGAGAAATAAATCACATCATATCACAATATTGACACTATTATTTTGGGAATGGAAAACCCCGAAAAACCAAAGATGGGAAAACCGGTACAGGAGTCAGATATAGATTTTATTATGAGAAAATATGGAACTTTTACAATCACTACAAACTCACCCAAAACTGCTGAATGCAAGACCCAACAGAATCACTGGGAAAATCCCAGCTAAACCTCAACACCCTCCTATGTGAGTGAACTGCCTAGCTGTACAAACCTCAATGATCCCGCTACTCACTCCTCCATATTCTCAGCAAAATCATCTTTTTGACTTCCTCTCTATGTTTGTATCATTAGAGGAAATTTCAACTCAAAATGGGCCTCCTAAGGAAAATTAATAAAATAATATTTATTAATTTTGGAGAAAGAAAAGAAAAAACTACTTTTTTTGTTTGTATTTTTTACTCATCTCCCTGTGTTTTTACTCAAATTTTGATTGGGAATTAAATTCTACATTCAACAAGTACCCACTTGTCATACTTTTGATGGGCCCCGCTCCCCCAAAACCAAGAAATACCTGAAAAAACGTGATGATGATGTCAGCATCACATTTTTTCAGTTATTTCTTGTTTTTGGGGTAGCAGGGCCTGTCAAAAGTATTCCGAGTGGGTACTCATTGGATGCGGAATTAAATTCCGCATCCAACGAGCTCTCCTGATCAAAATTTGAGTAAAAACAAAGGGAGATATGTCGAAAATACGAACGCAAAAATTAGTTTTTTTTATGATAGCTATCCCCAAATTTATATTAAAAAATTGTTTAAGAGGTGCTCCCTTTTTTTATTTTAAAGCATTTTGATTGGCTAATACATGATGACATGGAATTTGTATTATTTTCAGAAGGCTCATTTTAAATTAAAATTTCCTCTAATGCATGTCTCTGTTAGAATACAAGTGTGTGTCCTCTTCACCAATTGATCTCTCTTTTATAACTTTAGGTAAAGCAAAAACCCTAATTTCAATTTCATTTTAACTAGTGTTTCACTAAAGTTAACAAACAATTCGATCACCTTAGTTATTTTCCAAAGTAAACTTAGGAAAAATAATTAAATACAATTGGCTTCCTAATTTAAGTCTTATGCATGCAAGAACACATGCATGCAAGAAGACCTTCCTTGTTGTTGCTAGGTTAACACTCCCTCTCAACGAGGAAGGGATTCGATAGCAACCCCAATTTATACCCGAAATTCACAAAACTCTATCTGCAAAGTGCCTTGGTGAAAATGTCTGCCACCTACTCATCTATCTGTATGTACTCCAACCGAATGGTTCCCCTCTGAACACAATCTCTCAAGAAGTGGAATTTGATGTCGATGTGTTTTCTCCATTCATTGAACAATGGATTCTCAGATAGCTCGATGCCACTCTGATTGTCATAGTGAACTATTGTAGCCTCTATATCACACTCAAAGAACCCTGCAAGTAACTTCCTCAGCCTCATACCCTCACAAGCATCGATGTTGGATTCCATGTACTCAGCCTATGCCAAGCTCAATGCAACTCACTTTTGCTTCCCACTGAACCAAGAGACAACCCATGATCCAATGCTGAAAAAACAACCTAAAGTACTCTAATGGTCCTCTACACATCATTCCTAGTTAACTTCTGTGAAACCTGCTAGCTGTACACTCCCCCTATGCTCATTAACTAATCCATACTCCACTATACCTCTGATGTAGCGAAGTATGTGCTTTGAAACTATCTAATGCACTCTCCAAAGGTCCACCATGAACTGAATCAAAGAGTTGACTGCAAAGCTGATGTCTGCTCAAGTGTTGACCAGAGACATAAGCGATCTGATAAGTTGATTATATAAGGTAGAATCAAATCCTCCTGACCCTAATGCATCAATATTCCTCCAGTTGGAAACTAGAGGTATGGCCATAGGTTTACACTCTTCCATCCTAAATCTCTTCAGGATATCTGTTAGATACTTCCCCTGCTCGATGAATAAGCATCCATGTCTCTACAAAACCTCTAAGCCCAAAAAGTAATTCATCAACCCAAGGTCCTTCATCTCAAACTCCACTGCAAGGTTGGACTTGTAGTCTCCAATAATCCTCTCATCTCTTATCAAGAAGAGATTATCCACATATAGGACCAGTATGGGAGGCACCTCACCTATCAAGAAGTACACTTTGTGGTCATCCCCAATCTGCTAAAATCCCATCTCCCATAGATAGATGTCAATCCTCGAGTACCATGCTCGAGGTGGATGCTTGAGGCCATAAAAAGCTTGATGCAGTCTGTATACATGCGTCTCCCTATTCTCCACATCATACCCATATGGTTTCTCAATAGAAACCTCCTCTTTTATCACTCCATTGAGGAAGGCAGTCTTGATGTCCATCTGATGGACACGCCAACCCATCTTAGCTGCTATTGAGATAATGGTCTGAATGGAAGAATACCTGGAAATAGGGTTGAAGGTATCCTCATAATGAATACCATCCTTCTATGAAAGCCCCTTTTCCGCGAGGCATGCCTTGTACTTCTCCATGCTTCGGTCTGTTGCATGCTTCACCTTGTAGATCCATCTAGATCACACCAGCTTTTTCCCTTGTGGCCTCGTCACAACCTCCCATACCTAGTTTTTCATAATGGAGTCATACTCCTCAACCATAGAATCCTACCACACATCATGTTGTGCAGCCTCCCCAAAGCTGGAAGGTTCAGAGTTAATCAAATCTGTCATCAGTGCCATATAACTAAGCCTCTATGGGAGTACACTCTGTTTAAAAGATGTCTATGGAGGATCTACTTTCCTCGAATCCTGCAATATGGACCTAAACCACTTAGCCCTTGGCCTAGTGTTAGCCTGCTATGGCTGCTAGATATATGTCTCCTGCTACAGCTCATCCTTCAAGTCAATGACTGAAGGATCCTATCCAGCTAACTCCCTCTGACCACCATAACATGTGCTCTATGTCTATACATGTACCTGTACATATAGCTCCTCCAACTTGACTCCTGACTCCTGTGCTGGTTGTCGCTCTACTGGTAAGTCTAGAGATCTCCGTAAGGCCCTGTCCTCACCAAACTGGACATCCTTGCTCACAATAATCCTCCTGGAAGCTGGAATGTAAACTCTATATGCCTTTGAAATATCGTTGTACCTAATAAGTATCCCCCTCTCTCGAGAAGGATCCAGCTTATTCCTATTGTCAGCATGAACATGATAATAGCAAACACTACCAAATATGTGAAAGTTACTCACATATGGCCTAGTTCCTGTGAATACCTGCTCTGGTGTCTTCCTCCCCAAGGCTATGTGGGAACACATGTTTTGAATGTATATTGTAGTCGCGTATGCCTCGGCCAAGAGGAATAGTGGTAATCCCTGATCAAATATCATGGCCTTGGATTCTCCAACCATAGTCATGTTCTTCTGCTTTGCAGCTCCATTCTCTTGTGGGGTATGGGGCACAGTGTGCTTTTTGATCCCCTTAGCCAAACAATACTCCATGAATTCATTGGAAGTGTACCCACCCCCTTTGTCTGTCCTGAATACCCAAATCTTTTTCCATGTTTGGTTCTCAACAAGAGTCTTGAACTATCAGAACCTATCAAAGACCTTTGACTTGTCCTTCAAGAAATTGATCTAGGTTTTCCTGTAATGGTCATCAATGAAGGTTACCCGGTAACTGTAATTACTGAACAAATGGATACTCATAGGTCCGCATACATCCCAATGCACCAATTCCCAAGGCTCCTTAGAGTTGTGCTCACTTTGTGGGAAATACTTCCTGATGGTCTTCCCCAAAGCACAACCCTTGCAGTGGTTATGCTTTCCCTCATGTACCTGAGGAACTCTAGTGAATTCCTGTCCCAAATGCTTTAGTGCAGCATGGTGTAGGTGTTCCATCCTCCTATGACACAACTCACACTAACTATTGTGGCTACGGTTGACTAGAGCCTTTGCAGGCTCAAACTGTAATCTGTACACGTTCCCACTCATTCTGCCAATCACCCAATCAAAGCTCCTATCTGACCCCTTGGGCCTGATATACACTCTATTGTCACGAAACTTCACCTCATATCCCTTGTCCTCCATAGTGGATACTGATATAAGGTTCTTGGTCAGTCCTGGAACATATAACACATCAACAAAACTGAGAGGTTTTCCATGCTCCCTCTCAAATGAAAAAATTCCAACTCCCTGTGCCTGATACTGCGCATCATCATCAATCGCAACATGGATCCCTGTTCCACCCTCCTACAATTCTCTGGAGAATCTATTCTTTCCATTCATGTGACTAGATTCTCCACTTTCAATGTACCATATGTTTCTCGCTATGGTGCTTTCCATCCAATCTATCAAGAAAAACTCCTCATCGAAGTTCATACCAAACTCATCCACCTCTGTAGATCCAGTGATCTCAATGTTACTCTTCTTCTTATTTTCTCAGAACTAGGAGGCAGAGTGTCCCTGCTTGTGGCAAATAAAACACTTGACCCTTGACATGCGATCAAGGTTCTTCTTAACATCCTTCTTTCTCTTTTCCTTCCCCTTGCTCTTCCCTGTAAGGGCTAGAGCCTCCTCATCCACAACCTATGGGGAACTGCTAGATGAGCCTGATCCTTGACCCATGTGGGTCTCCTCCTGAAAAAGTCATCCCATAGTCTTCTCCAATCAGAGAGCTTCTCACTAGCCACAACACCTTTGACAAAGGTGTCCCATGTCTTATAGAATCCATTGAGGTTATCTGAACTAGATCCTCATCATCTGTCTTAGAGCCAATAGCTCCAAGCTCATCCCTGATCTATGTGATCCTCAGGAGATAAGGAACCACTCCTCCCTTGGTTGTCTTGGTGTTGTGCATCCTCTCTTGCAACACCATCCTTCGGTTCTCATTCTTCCTCTGGTACATACTCTCCAAATCCTTCAACGTTTCTAATGTGGTCTTCTTTCCAGAAAGGTGAGGGACTATATGGTCTTTCACTCCATCCATGATAATAAACATGGCTCTATAATCAATCTTCTTCCAAGCTGCTAGATTTGCTGGATCTATTAGTGCAACCTTCGTGGATTCAATGTACTTCTCTGCATCACTGACATCGAGGATCCTAGTGATCCTTTATTTCCATGTAGGAAAGTTTTGAGCACCCTAGAGTCTATCCTCAACTCTCAACTACATGACCATAGTGAAGTGTACATGTTGTTGGAGAATCCCATGAACAAATCTTTGTCGACACGGGTTCTCGTTCTGTCGACGCCGTGCAACGAAATCTCCCTGAGCACTGGCGCAGATAGGTTTTACCCTACTTGGAAACATCTACAGAGCAGACAAGGTCTCACCTGAGGCGTTCAAGGGGCATCTGTTAGAATAGAGTTTTCGACATTGGGGAAGGAGGATATGGGGATCTAAAGGAAGGATATCATAACTTAATTGGCCCTCATGCAGTATCAAAATATCGAAGCATTATTCAGGGGACATCATAGGGCATCAACCATAAATTATAACAACTTAAAACCAATATATCACATTGATGTAGCAGGAAGAAGCTAAATCACATCTATAACATGTCATTTCAACAAAATAGAGCCACAACATTACATCAGATCTATAACAATAGACAAGCATTGAGCCATACACATCACATCATATATTAATCTTACACAAGTACACCACATTACATAATCCTTCTCCAAAACCGGAGACTGCATACATCATAAAGAAACCCAGATAAAATCGCAGTTAAGACAAGAAAATCTCCATAAGATAGATCACACCAGATCATATCCCTTACAATCGTGCATGCAATAAAATTGTTCATGATTGCTCACATATGACGCTCTATCTCTTTCTCCTTTATATGTATCTATGACTCTCCAAAATGGAGCTATAAATGAGCTTATTCCTTTACATTAAAGGCCCACTAATAACTGACTTCTAACCGCTACTAACCTATTGCAATAAAACTTGGTCAAAATAAACATAAAATATTCAAAAATGGTTATGTTCCCACTTATTGTGCCAATCTTCCCTTGCATGGTACCGCATGAGCTTGCATAGATGCTGCGATGCTTCGCAACTTACTTGATCCAAACCCCTTGCCAACACCTATATCTGGAAGTCTATTTTTATGTCTTCCTATAGATCTGCCCCTAATCTATCACTTTTCTTGCAAATCTGTTAGCTTTAGCTCGCCAGAGATCTGATACCATTAAATTTTCCTTTAATATTCAACTAGGGATAAACAGTGCATGCAAAATATCAACTGATAACCACACATGAATATCTTTTACAGTATGCATCGAAATATAAAACTGAGAAATAAATCACAACATCACATCACAATATTGACACTTTTATTTTGGGTAAGGAAACCCTGATAAAAACCCAAGATGGGAAAACTGGTGCAATAGTTGGATATAGATTTTATTATGAGAAAATATGGAACTTTTACAATCACTGCAAATTACCCCAAAGCCAGGGAATGCAGCACCTGATAGAATCACTGGGAAAATCCAAGTTAAACCTCAACACCCTCCTGTGTGAGTGTATGGATGATTTGTATGAGGCTCAATGATCTGGCTGCTCCCTCCTTCGTCTTCTCAGCTAAATCCTTTTTCTCACTTTCTCTCCATGTGTCTATCATGTCTCTGTTGAAATACAAGTGTGTGTCCTCTCCACCAATTGATCTCTCTTTTATAACTTTAGGTAAAGCAAAAACCCTAATTTCACTTTAACTAGTGTTTCACTAAAGTTAATAAACAATTAGATCACTTTAATTATTTTCCAAAGTAAAATTAGGAAAAATAATTAAATACAAATGGCTTCCTAATTTAAGTCTTCAGCATGCAAGAACACATGCATGCATGAAGACCTTCCTTGTTGCTGCTATTTTAACACATACAAGGTAGTAATTATAGCCATAGATAACACTACCAACTAGAATTTTCTTTTGATTCTTTCAAGGAGAAATCTATAGAATGAAAAAAAGAATAGTAGGAAGGAGAAAATTTAGCTCCAATAGTAGATCTATTTCCATCAATCCTTGCATAAAAAATTTACTCCCAAAAATGCCATGAAAATTGTATAGTTACCTTAAATGTTAGCAAAAATGAAATGTACCAAATACTTCATTAATTAACCACATATTTATAATGTTTTCAAGTAGCAAGTCACACCAATTCTTAAGGATATCATAAATTGTTTCAATAGATGAATAACAAAAATCATCAAATTGAAAAAACTGAAAAATTATAAGTGAAACTCAGTTGAATTGCTCTCTCTATATCTATCTAGAACAAATCCACTTGCCAACTCCAAACACCAATGAATTTTCCACCCAGCCTTATCTAGGGAGAACTCCCCTTGAAACCTATGAGCTCAAACTACCCAATGCAATAATAGAAAGATCACATGCAATCTTAGGAAGATATTTTATTCTTCCTCTCATTATTAGTTGATCCTAAATCCATTAATCCATGTCCGTGTGTGGAAGCAGAAAGACATACAAGGAATTTTGGGATTCCTATCACACAAAGCAAGCCATGGCTACTTGCTGTTGATAGGCGCCTCGCACCACCAAGTTAAGAAATCATTTGAAGAAAGCCAGTCCTTCCATTATTTGGAAACGATTCGATACCTATACAATAATTCGACTCGAAGCCAAGATAATATCTTCATTTGCAAATCCTTCGCCAATTCGTTCCATCGTTCAGAAACAAGATCTACTGCTTCCATTTCCATATCTTTAACCTAATGGAGCAATAGAAAGATGAAGAAAAAAAATGTCAACCAGCCAATAAAGAAACGAACACTGACTATATAAAGATCAATTGAGTGTTTTATTAAGGTCACTGCACCAATTTATAATGGTATAGTTCGGAAATAGTTTATTTTTTAAGGCACAATTTCCATAAAATGTAGTTGGAATTAAAAAAAAAAGGTTCTATGTTAAAATGGTTAATCTTTGAAATTTTGGGTAAAAAGAATGTTTAAAGGTGCTAAATCTATTTTTACTATCAAAATTGAGATTAAAACATAGTTGTATTCTAATTTTTAAAATAAAAAATATGTCTTATTTTGGAAAAGAAATGGGTCTTTAGTCTAAATTTTGGAATTATATTAAGTCATCATTTACAGATTTATATTGTGTTTGAGAAATTTCCTTTTTATAAAACTAGAAAATAATTAAAAAAATGAAAACGAGCATAATAGGTTGATGGTATGTTGTTGGAATTGTTTTTTTAAATATATATTTGTGTGGTAAAAATAATTTCAAGGTGTATATATTTTCAACCATATTGTCACAAGGGTCATTTTTTCTTAAAAAATGTGAAAGGAGTACTATAAAGCATTGTAAATGACAGAGTTTTTGGGTATTTTTCCATAGAAAAAGGAGGAAAAGCCAAACAAGAAGCACAATCACACCATAATGGAACAAAAATGGACAAGAGCCTCTTTAGAACAATTAAAACTAGGAATAATTAAAACTAAGAATGAAATATATATATATCTTAAATAAGAAATTAGAAAAAAAATATTTTATAGAAATTTGTCTTCAAGTCTGATAAATGGAAGATGTGGAAGATGTGTAAGAAGACATTTTTGTGCCTAGAGGGGTTGTACAACCCACTATAGGAGATGATGTCGTAATGTTCTTTCCTAACAAAATAAAAATAAAAAATAAAAATTTTAATTATCCACCAAAATAAATGTCCTCAAGAAAACACAACCTAATATGGGGGTGATGTTGTAATGTTCCTACCTATCAAAACAATAAAAAATAAAAAATTTAATTATGGGCCAAGAAAATTGCATTCCACAAAAACAACCCAATATGGGTAAGATAATGCAATGTTCCTACCTAGCAAAATCATAAAAAATAAAAAAAAATAATTATCGAACCATGTGCAAGGCCTTCTAAACAACTCATGGTTTTATTGTACATGGTTGAGGAGGACATTGCAAACGGTTTTTAAACCATGTGCAAGGTCTCCTAAATAACCCATGGTTTCATTTTACATGGTTTAGGAGGGCCTTGCAAATGGTTTTAAATGTCCTCAAGAAAACACAACCTAATATGGGGGTGATGTTGTAATGTTCCTACCTACCAAAACAATAAAAAATTAAAAATTTAATTATGGGCAAAAAAAATTGCAGTCCAAAAAAACAACCCAATATGGGTAAGATAATGTAATGTTCCTACCTAGCAAAATCATAAAAAATAAAAAAAATAATTATCGAACCATGTGCAAGGCCTTATAAACAACTCATTGTTTGAGTGTACATGGTTTAAGAGGACATTGCAAATGGCTTTCAAACCATGTGCAAGGTCTCCTAAACAACCCATGGTTTCATTTTACATGGTTTAGGAGGGCCTTGCAAATGGTTTTAAAACCATGTCCAAGGCCTCCTAAACAACACATGGTTTTATTGTATATGGTTTAGGAGGGCCTTGCACATGGTTTTAAAATTGTGTAAGAACCTCCTAAACAACCCATGGCTTTAATGACTTTAAAATCATTTTCAATCCTAAATCAATAGATTTTATCCCTTTGAATGCATGATAAAACCTAGGATTTGGATCTAGGGTAGTTTACACTATTATAAAATATAACTAAGTTGAGCCTATATCTTGTACTATTGCTTAGATTTCACATACAACTCTTTTGCATGTATAAAAAAAACAAATGTATCTCCATAATAAGATCTCTATATACTATAATAACACTACATTTACATTTAACTACAAATGAATATGACAATAGTGCTCTAAATATTTTGCTTAGAGAATTGTACAATCAATAAAGAGAACTAAAAAATATTATCTTTAAAACATAACATTACTCAAATCTTTCATTACACTCCTCACTAGAATAATGCTAGATAATTTCAAAGCAAAAAAACTCAAGTTTCATTTTTTTTTACAAAAGATTTGAGAGAATTAGAGAATGAGGAGCACACAAGGCAGAGGTTGTTGCTTATTCCGTTAGGTCTTTGAGTAGTTAGACATAGATATGATCATTACACAATTAAATGGATACTAGGTAGATTTGAGTATCAATAAATAACAAATATATTTTCTATAATAATCTTGAATGATTAATAGACTTATCTAGATAAGAAATACATAGTTACCCTCCATAAAGGGGAATCTTCCTAATCATCATAGGAACACCTAGTTGAGATCACAATTGGTATGTACATAGCCAATGTGGATGAATGACTAAAATATCATAAGCAACTAGAGAACATTCATAATTGGTAGTGTTAGGTATAACTCCCGATTCAATGTCCATTACATTGCCAAAAGCATTTATTTATACATTTCATAGGACGGTTGTGTTTCGCCTTCCGCCCAGCCTTATCGGCTTCCTGACTATTCAGTTTTATTTATTTATTTACAATAATCCCTAACGGATTATATTCTAACAATCCCCCTCTTAATCCGAAGGGGTGTTTGTAAGTCCGAGCATGTTTCTGAATCTTTCAAACTTTTCTCGTCCAAGCACTTTGGTGAAGATGTCTGCAATTTGATCATTTGTGGAACAATGTCGAAGATGGAATATCTTGGCCTCTACATGATGTCGAATCAAATGATACTTTGTGTTGATGTGTGTGGTTCAATCATGGAATCTAGGATTCTTAGCCAGCTTGATTGCAGAAGTATTGTCGATCAATAATGGTGTGGAGTCCTCTTGTTTTTCTTGCAAATCTTCAAGTATATTCCTGAGCCATACTATTTCTTTCGTTGCTTCAGATGCAGCCACATATTCCGCTTCTGTTGTTGAATCTACCGGAACTGATTGTTTGCAAGATCTCCATGAGACAGCTGCTGATCCAAGACTCATAGTGTATCCAAAAGTTGATACTCCTGTCTCCTTATCGCCATCAAAATCTGAGTCTGAGTACCCAATNTCCTCAGTCAGCTTTTCATACCATGCGCGAGGCGCTTGTTTTAGTCCATATAAGGATTTGACAAGCTTGCATACCTTTTGTTCTTTTCCTTTCACAACAAAGCCTTCTAGCTGAGACATGAAGACATTCTCTTTCAAGTCTCCATTCAAGAAAGCAGTCTTCACATCCATCTGATGAAATTTCCACCCTTTCTGAGCAGCTAAAGAGAGTAAGGTACGGATGGTAGCCCATTTTGCTGTAGGATAAAAAGTTTCTTCATAGTCAATTCCTTCTTTCTGTGCATAGCCTTTTGCTACAAGCCTCACTTTGTGCTTGTCAAGTGAGCCATCTGATTTGTATTTGTT
>LPNX010894154.1:282319-458633 GCA_001517045.1 Pseudotsuga menziesii
ACACTTATTGCCAATTCGTTTGGTTCCAACTGGAGGGTCAACCAACTTCCAAGTTCCATTCTTCATGAGTGCATCATACTCATTCTGCATAGCTTCTTTCCACTCAGCTCAAGTAGAAGCTTCTTCAAAGGAAGTTGTTTCAAAGTTAGAAGATAAATTAAATTCACAATCAAATGATACATCCATGCCATCACCTGAATTATTTGCTTCTCCTCCATGTCTTTTCGAACTTCTCGTTCCCGTCTTTCCAACTTCATCCTGATGGACACTTTCAAGTGTCTTTGTGGCCCATTTAGGAATCTTCTGTGATGGTCCTGGTTGATCAACCGGTGGTGCTTCATCATTGATTGAGAGTCTTTCAATTCTCTCAATTATGTCATCCAATTGAATCTCTTGATCAGGTGAAGTAGCAGGAACTTCTTCATGCAGGGGAGTTGGTGCTTCATATGGAAATTCCAAAGGTTGATCCAGAATAGCAATCCCCCCTTCAAGGTTTGGAATTTCATATTCATTTTCAGAATATGTCTTTGGATGAGGATAATTTTCCAAATGATCAAGCTGTCTCTCAATGGACTGGTCATTTTTATTAGTCTCAAGAAAAATGACATCTCTGGAAATAACAAATTTCTTGTTTACCTCATCATACAGACAGTATGCCTTGGAGTATTCTTCGTACCCCAGGAAAATGCACTTTCTGCTTCGAGCACCAAGCTTGTTTCTTTGCTCCTTTGGAATCAAGGCATAACAGGTGGAACAAAAAACTCTAAGATGCCTGAATGAAGGGAGATGGCCAAACCACATTTCATGTGGATTCTTGTTATCAAGTGCATTTGAGGGACTTCTATTTCTCAAATATGCTGCACATTTTATTGCATCACCCCAAAACATTAGTTTTACATTCTTGAAAAACATCATTGAGCAAACCATATTCATTATGGTTCTATTCATTCTCTCTGCTACACCGTTTTGTTGAGGATTGTAGGGAACTGTAGTCTGATGTGCAATTCCATGTTGGCGAAGATAACCTTCAAAAGCATTTGAAGTGTATTCTTTCCCATTATCAGTACGAAGTGTACCAATTTTTTATTGTGCTTGTTTTTCAATCAATGCATGAAAGTCTTTGAATGTTTGAAATGCTTCTGATTTTGTCTTTAAACAGTAAATCCAGCACATTCATGAGTAGTCATCAACAAATGTCATAAAATAGTTATTCCCATTTGCTGAAGGAGTTGGCATTGGGCCACACAAATTAGAATGCACTAACTCTAATTTCCTACTTGCTCTGAAATTAGATTCATGGAATGGCAGCTTACTATGTTTCCCTAATATACATGCATCACATTTATTCTTCTCTTTAGGAATGGTGGGCAAACCAAATACACCATTATTTCTCAACAAACGAAGACTGTTATAATTTAGATGACCAAATCTTGCATGCCACAATGAGCTAGATGACATATTACCTTCTCCATGCTGAGAGAGGTAGGCATAGTTCTGGAATATTGCGGATGAACCCTTGAGCTTCAGCAGCTTCCCATCTTCATATCCAGTCATGATGACTTGGTTGTCAGAGGACTTTCTTATTTCAACGATCCCATCAAACATGTGGATTGAATGGACTTGCTGTCAAATCTCCACCATGGACAGCAGGCTTCTCTGCAACTCTGGAAGATAAAGAACGTTCTTCAACAAGAAATCAGGGAATCTAGGCATCTTCAGTCGAATGGTGCCCATTCCCTTTGGTTTAATACTTGACTTATCTGCAAAGTAAACTATGCCATCTATTGTTTCATCAAGTTCTTCAAAATAGTATTTTCTAAATGTCATGTGTGATGTTGCACCAGTATCAAGCAACCAACAATCTTTGTAAGATGAAAGTGAATTCATTTCATTAATTCCATGATTACAATGTACAACAATACAATGACCAGAATCAAAAGATTTACTAGCATCTTGATTTTTACTGTCATCTTTCTTCTGGTTATGCTTGTCTTTGATGGAGTCCCATGAAGCCCAACACTGATATGATGTGTGCCCAGTCTTTCCACAACGTTTGCACTGCAAATCTGATCTTATGCTTCTGCCCCCTCTGCCTCTGAAATTTCTTCTTCCTCGTCCTCTCTTACTGCAATCTCCCTTGGAAGGGTCTTTGGATTGGTCTTAGCCAGCTAGGGGAGCACCAATACTAGATGCCAACGAGTGCATCTTTACAACTTTTAGTGTAATTTACAATAATAAACTTGATATGACAAAGAGAAATAGAAAAAAATAATAACCTTGCAGGTCTACAATCTCTGCCAAGGTGATTTGCAATGCAGTCTTTACGGTTTTTAATGCAGCTAATTTTTTTTTATCTTCAGATAAACCAGACATATGTTTTATACCAAACCACGATCACAATCTCACACAATTATAATAAGCACAGTCCCTCGCCAACAATAGAACTATTAGAGTCATATAAAATATAAGAACCAAAGCAAATCAATCTTTAAACACCATGCTTATCTCTTCCAGGCGTAGTAGTCTTCAACCAAGTCTTCAGAAAGTTAATCAGACTGGAGTTTGATATCATCCAGGCCAAGAATAGGTGTGTAAACTTAACCAAAGCCCTTAAAAATTTAGAGCATTGGCCATTGATCAAATAACTGATTGAATCTACATGCATGACTTGTATCCTTTACAATTGTAATGGAGCTCGCCTTGTAGACTAACAGAAAAGCTTATGGGCTGCAATCATGCAGAACCAAATTCAAAGTGCTGCTAGAAGAAATACTAATAGCTTACATCCAAAGTCACTGACATGCTGTAAGACAAGTTTTTATACAGAATTCGATCTTTCAAGCTTGTCAAAATTTTAACACAGCCCTTTTCAGCCAATATAACGTTGACAGAAATTCCAACAAAAACTATGGTCGATACATCCTCAGAGCCTTGGATACTTGACAACGGCAAAAACTAGGGCACAAATTAGGGTTTTTGTGCACTTCCAATGGTTACAGGCAATACATAAAAAATTATTCAGCTTATTACATACAGGAGTCACGCTATCAGTCGCCAAGGAGGAGTCACGCGGCATTCCATGCTATCTCCAATGCAGCTATCCCACAGCTGTCACCAGTCTTCAATGGTATCTCCACACAGTCTTCAGGTAGGTCTCCACGCAGGTTCTGGCTCAGTCTCCAGGCAGCAGCATATCAATCTTCAGTCTTTAATGAGAGAAGTTTGAGTTTGGACAAATGAGAGGCCGTGGGAAGGGTCGAAACCTCCACGCTAGTCTTCACGCAGGATCATACTATCTCCATGTAGGATTATACATCTCCATGCAGGCTCATACTATTTCCATGAGATTTAACAATATTTCAACACAGCAAGCATTATATATTAGTCAGTAATACCATCTCTTCTCCACGCAGCATCATGACAGTCACGACTATCGTTCTCCTTTCAACAACGAATTTATTCAACTCCCAGGTAATAACTCCTATAACTCCCATAAATATTACTTCATCCTGTCATGGATCTGATAGGTATTATATCACTGAGTGTACAAGATAGGTAATATTCCGTTCAACTGTCACACGTTGGGTAAAATTAGGGTTACACTAACGGAGGAGAGGTATTGCCACTACGCATATATGTAGATATGTTATATTTTTAAGTCAACAAAAAAATTTACCTCCATTCATACAACGCTGTTGGATGGATCCTTCAAACTTCAACAAATTCTCCACGTTCTTGCAGAGCAGCCCCCACGACTCCTCCAACGCACTCATATCAATACACGCAGCATGCAGTGGTCTCTTCACGCTTCATCATGTATACACCAGCATGTATACACCATTATTATCCAACGCAGCCAGTAGTCTCTTCATAAAATCGTAGTCTCCAGTGAGTCGCTGAATACAATGCTTACATCAATAAAATAATGCATATGGCATGAGGGAAGAGCAGAGGGTAGACTGGCGATGAGCAGGTAGCCTGAAAGAGCAGACTCGCAGGCAGAATGCCAGGGCTGAAATGCAGTAGGCAGGAGTTACGGCAGGCAAGTAACCTGGCTCTGATACCACTTGTTAGGTATAACTCCCGATTCAATGTCCATTACATTGCCAAAATCATTTATTTATACATTTCATAGGACGGTTGTGTTTCACCTTCCGCCCAGCCTTTCCGGCTTCCTGACTATTCAGTTTTATTTATTTATTTACAATAATCCCTAACGGATTATATTCTAACAGGTAGCTATGGAGTAGGGTTTGAGACTTAAATATCATCGGTTCAAAATCAAAATTCTCCAATCATAGAAAGACTTTGGATGAATTAGGTGAAGTGAATCTACATAAATTTCTTTTTTAGGCACCAAATTCTAAAAATAGTATAAAAATAGAAAGGAGGAGTAATCCAATGCTTGGATGAAGTAGAGAGATGAATAAGAGTCCTCTTTTTAAGTGGAACCTCTTTAGAAATATATCAAATGATGACAAAATTAAATGATCATAAAACTAGGTCTCCTTGGTGTATATATATAGGAGACTAAGGATACAATTACAATTATATCCAACCATGAAATTATGATTAAGGTCATATCGATCATTAAATACAATAATAATATAATAATAGAAATGCAATATCACAATATGTATGGTTTAACATGCCCCTCCCCTTCAAACAAGTGTTGTCCTAAACACTTGATTTACTTTGGATGTTTTGCATTAAGAAATCATCTTCTCATGTCGCCTCTTATATTGGAATCTTCTTCCACTTGATGAGGTGCTCAATAATTACTCGATTAGCAATTGCTTGATCCTTATGTCGAGGATTATTTCAAATTCTAGTATCAATTTCTCTTCTTTATCAATATCTAATAAAATTGTTGTTAATTTAATTGTAAATTCGAAAGATATTCCAAGTAATATTGTATTCCTCCACAATATTCCTATAACTATCTATTCCAATTCAAGCTTAATCTACTAATGGGAAGATACCATGTTTATAGGAATTCGATAACCCTCTAAAAAGATGTTTCTAAGTAACTTCTGCAAACAACTAAAAACCACAATTCAAAGGATGTTGAGCTAGAATCATGTTTCGAACCTTTCCATGTGACAAATGCAACTCATAAAATCCATAAAAATTATTATGCGTGCTAAACATTGTCTAATCAAACCTACCGCTACAGGACGTTCTGTTGCTACTATATGTGTTACTGCAAGATACGTTAATGCAAGATCAAAATTATAACTACAAACACAATTATGTGTCTTCCAAACATAACTTCATCATTCTATGCAAATTAAAATATCTTTAAATTGTTTCAAAAGAGATAAAATAATGCCAAATATGAACATTATTGATACGTGTGAGGCTTGAGACTTTGATGGTTGTTTAGGTGACATGAATGGGATAAAAACACTGGAAACAAGAGAAGTAAGAAGGTTAATAGTCTAATAAACCAAGTCTTTCAAGGTAGAAAAAATGGTAAAAATGGGCTCTACAATATTTCGAATATCTAGGCCTATAGATAATCAATGAGCATGAAGAGAAGTTCTCAGTCTTTGAATGGAACCCTATATTCTTAAGACATGCTTATAATTCCAAAAACTTAGAATTTGTAGAAAAAGTAATGAGAGTGGCTTATAGGATAATACATGGAATTGATATTGCTAGAATTACCAAGGAGGGTAAGGAATTATTGCACTTCAGTCCAAATACAAGAGTAGGATATTGGTTCCTCTTTGAAGAACACACAGTACTAAGGAGGAAGCAGTATTTGGGGAAAAAGAAAAAGATGAGGGTGGGGAGGGAGGAGTTGAAGAAGAAGAGGAAGAGGGAAGCTAAATGATTTATGTTTGTCCTGTAAAACACACGTAAATTCCAGTTGATCCTCCATTTCATGAAAATAAGAATAACTAGCTTCAATACACACTCCCAAGAAAGCAATCTAAACAACATAACAAAGAGAAAATAAGACTTGCAACTATATTAAATGTCTCTATGAGCTGCACCACAAGTTAAGGCATGAGATCTTATTACATTAATTGTATATCTATCATTTAGACTTCATACTTTACGAACATGCAACTTGTTCCTTATCAATATACTTCATAAGCAAAGCAAATAAGTAAAACTGACACATCTTGCTTAATGTTCATAGTACAATTTAAAATATAGCTGCAAAGATGACCTCTTCCATGGCATTTCATGTAAATCCACCTTTGACTATTAAAGACCACATCTAAACTCCATCAAAGATCCAAACAACAAAACATGAAAGACCAAAGCAACAAAACATGAAAGAACATTAGCAAGAAAGTAATAATATTCTCCAGGTTGTAAAGGGTATCCTTAATACTATAAAAAACCCAATGAAGCAACAAAGCTTGTCAGCATTGAATATAGCACCAACTGTCTGAATGAGATTAGGTTTATAATATATATGCAACTCCCACACAAGCAAGAATCATCAAAAGGTAAAGGAAAACAAAGCCATCCCATAAATACTCTCCAGCATAGAAAACATGTCCAAAAACAAGGAAAAGGAGCGAAATGGCAATAAACTCCTGGTGTTTCTAAAGAAGAAAAGCAATAAGTACAACATTAGGATATTGGTTCCTCTTTGAAGAACACACAGTGCTAAGGATGTATGAATTTGAAGGTGAACCATATAAATTTCATACCTTTATCACAATCAAGAGTAGCACCTTCAAGAGAAAGCAATGCCAAAGCCTTGAAATCAGCAAAACCCCAACACTAAAGACTGAAGATGATATTAGACTATTACATATATCACACGGGATGCAATGGATTGATGAATCAGTATGAAATCAAAGAGCATTGGAATTTTATCATTTATGCCCCTTTTATTGGAAATAGACATCCTCTGCTTCTAAAACAATGAACACTCTCTCCCCATGCTTGAGCACCATAATTTTTGGAGGGGAATCTAAGGAGCCATATCGTTTCGTAAACTTTTCCACACAATCAACATCTAGAATTACAATTGTCCCATTTCCTGGTAAAGAGATCATTTCTTGATCACATATCAACTACATACTTATGTTGGGTTCCTCCAATAACCATTACCTACTCTTCAAATAAACTGCAAGATTCATATAGTCCTTCTGATGAATATCCTTCCTACAAATCAGTTGTGCTTCCCTTCTATTCACCTATGACAAATATGACATAATGCAGTGATATGTGAAAAATATGGTTAATCTATGTAATGGGAACAACTTGAATTCATGGCTAAATGTATTTATGATATTTAAGCAGCTAGTTGTGCTTCTCTACTGCTCTTACAAAAGGCCCTTTTGTGCATTCAAAGACGAGAATCAGCACAAAATGGTTGTTTTCTACACCTAGCGGCCCACTAACTATTCCAGTGTATGCATACAGGGAGATGGAAATAGCCACAAAAGGCTTCTCTGATAAAGAACGAGTGGGTACAGGAGGTTTCGGAACAGTATTTTTAGGAAAGCTGCCAGGAAAAAGTGTTGTTGCAGTGAAGAAGATAAGGCATAGAGATACCAAAGGAATGGAACAAGTTCTAAATGAAACCAGGCTTCTATCAAGTGTAGATCACCCAAATTTGGTTAGACTATTAGGCTGCTTCCTTGAGAAAGGAGAACCTATTCTTGTCTATGAATTTATTCCCAATGGCACACTTTCTTAGCATTTACAAAAGGAAAAAGGTAAAGGTCTTTCATGGAGGACAAGGGTAACAATAGCAGTAGAAACTGCCCACGCTCTTGCTTACCTTCATTCATCCATAAATCCTCCAATTTATCACAAGGATGTAAAATCAAGCAACATTCTGCCTGATTATGGTTTCAATGCCAAGGTTGTAGATTTCAGGTTGTGCAGGATTGTTCTCACATAATCCTCTCACATTTCCAATGCGCCTCAAGGAACCCCCGGGTATCTAGATCCGCAGTATCATGAGAATTTCCAACTTACTGATAAGAGTGATCTTTACAGCTTCAGGGTGGTGTTGGTAGAGATCATAACTGCACTGCAAGTAGTGGATTTCTCCTGTAAGGATAGGGAAATCAATCTAGCATTCCTCGCAGTAAAAAAAATTGGTGAAGGATGCATTAATGAAATCATTAATCCCTTCCTAGAAGTTCACAAAGATACGCAGGTCAAAGTAGCTGTTCACAGAGTTGCTGAACTTGCATTCAGATGTTTATCATTTGACAGAGACGCTAGACCTACCATGGTTGAGGTCGCACAAGAGTTGTACTTCATTGCACACGATAAATCCAACATGGATTCCAGTGATAGCACAGGTACAAGCATTATTATTGACACTTATGACTCGAGTTCCCGTGAACATCAGAAAATTTCAGGAGAAGTTGTCCAGTATTCATGGTACAGCGGTCAGATCTCTAGCTAAGCAATTAACTACATAGTATGTGTTCACTTACATACTAAACCTATAGCCATTAGGTGAGCATTTACCATCACTTACAATCGTTTGTATATTTTTTAATGAGTAATTGTAGGTGTATTGTTTACAGAGTGTTAAAAGTTTGGAACAGACGTATCTCGTCAATGGGAAGAGCTTGGTGATATTAAGCAGAATTATAAGGTGCATTTTAATTTTGGCATAACAAAGTGAGTTGATTCAGCTGACAATAGAATTTGACTAATTTCCCCTCATTAAGCATTGCCAATCTAGTGCAAACAACTAAACAAGTCTGAATAGAGAACAGAAGCATATCCCCAGCTTGAATGAAGTAGTCTAGTCTAGCATAGCCCAGTGTGAAAGAAGTTGTCCAGCCATTAGGTGCGCATTGACCATCACTTATATCCATTAGTATATTTTTTAATGAGTAATTGCAATTTTATTGTTTACAGAGTGTTAAAAGTTTGGAACAAACGTGTCTCGTCAATGGGGAGAGATTGGTGGTATTAAATTGAAGCTGGTATGTGGCAGAATACCTAAGATGTGTGTTGAACCATCGTGAGGTGAAACTGAGAACCGTTGAAGAGCAGCACCTTCAAGAGCAGGCAACACCAAAGCCTTGAATCACAAACATAACCCCAGCAGCTTCAAGTCGTCATTTTAACATTCACATTAGAAAATCCCATTTAGTAGGGTTGAAGCCGAGCTCACAGCGGGAAAGGTTTGGTTCAAAGTCGAGCTCACAGCATTGAAGGTTGCAGAGTATTGTTGGAGGGTATGAATGCAGAATCGGGAGGATTGAGTAGTCACCAAACCACACGGTGGTGGAGTAATTTCTTAGGATGTGGACACGGTGACAAGACGGTGTGTGCAGGAAAACATCGATCACTTTCAGAAGAAGATTTGGGAGGGACCCATTCCTAGATGGATGTGGTGGACTCCAAAGGACAAGAGGAGTTAACGGCATGGGTAGACGGAGTAGTCTAATGCTGGGAAAAATCATGAAGGTCCAGTTATTTCTGAGTGGATTGCCTCAGTCCTACAAAGATAGAATTGAGTTCTTTGAACTGAGAACTCTCGAAGAAGCAATAAGAAAAGATAAATATTGCTATGAGCAAAGCAAAGGTAAACCTGATTACCATAAGGTATGGAAGGAAAACAAGAATGAGAAGTTTCACGAAAGGAAGAAGGGTTTCAAACCTTCTAGATTCAAAAATCAATAGAAGCAGCCATCCCAAGCTGCGAGTAATCCAGATGGAGTGACAGGTGGAACGCCTAAGGATCCACCAAAGAATAAAGGTCCACTCAAATGTTGGAAATGTGAAGGACCCCACTTGAGAATGAAAGTGCAAGATCGACTTATAACATTCAGGAAGCAGAAACAGTAGGTCAAGTAGCAAGAGCAAGCCCTAGAATTTATGCAGCACTAGAGGACTACTAGGAATATCATTAGTCAACTGTGGTCGAATTTGTAGGTAAGATTGTTGAACAATCTATTTCTGTTTTGATTGACCCTAGTTCTACTCATAGTTACATTACTCCTAGAGTAGTGGAGATTTGTGCTTTTAAGAAGGTAAAGCATAGAAAATCTTGGTTAGTTCAGCTACCCACCGGGACTAAGAGAAATGTCAGTGAATTAGTAGAGAAATGTCCATTGGTCATGAATGGATTGACCACTTGTGTAGATCTAAATGTTCTACTGCTTGGTTCCTATGATGTTCTCACTGGAATGGATTGGTTAGAAGCTCAAAGAGTAAAGCTTGACTGCTATAACAAAAATTTTGAATGTGCAGATGAAGAAGGAAACCCATTAGTTGTGAAAGGTATTCCAAAGGTAATTTCAGTAAGGCATATTTCAGCAATGCAGTTGAAGAAATTCTGTAGGAAAGGTTGCCAGTGGTATGCAGCCAATATTTTAGAACCAATAAGAGATGAAACTCCTAGGTTGGAGGACTATCAGGTGTTACAGGAATTCAAGGATGTGTTTCTTGATGAAATTCCAGGGCTTCCTCCAAAAAGGGACATTGATTTCACTATTGAACTTGTGCCAGGAGAAGCACCAGTGTCCAAGACAGCCTACAGGATGAGTACACCAGAGATGCTAGAGTTGAAGATGCAACTGCAAGAGTTGTTGGAAAAGAAGTATATCTGACCAAGTGTGTCTCCTTAGGGAGCACTGATTATGTTTGTGAAGAAGAAAGATGGTAC
This sequence comes from Pseudotsuga menziesii, assembly GCA_001517045.1. Classification (NCBI taxonomy): domain Eukaryota; kingdom Viridiplantae; phylum Streptophyta; class Pinopsida; order Pinales; family Pinaceae; genus Pseudotsuga; species Pseudotsuga menziesii. The sequence goes on from LPNX010894154.1 coordinate 292,935, forward strand.
ACTTAGGTTATGTATTTAATACAGATAGTTGAACAAGGTTACTATGAAGAACAAATACCCTTTGCCTAGGATTGATGACCTCTTTGATCAAATGAGAGGAGCAAAGTTATTTTCCGAGATTGACTTGAGGTTTGGTTACCATCAGGTGAGAATCAAGGATGAAGACATTCATAAGACAGCCTTCAAGACAAGGTATGGACATTATGAGTTTGTAGTTGTACCATTTGGTCTCACAAATGCACCAGCTCTATTTATGTGCCTTAAGAATAGTGTCTTCGGTAAGTATTTGGACAATTTTGTTCTTGTCTTCCTTGATGACATTCTTGTTTATTCTAAGAATGAGGAAGAGCACGAAGAGCATTTGAGACTGACATTGCAAGTTCTTAAGGAACATCAGTTGTATGCAAAGTTGAGCAAGTGTGACTTCTACAGGGATAGAATTCAGTACTTGGGTCATATTATCTCAAAAGAGGGTATATCAGTAGACCTTGAAAAGATTGAAGCCATTATGAATTGGCCTACTCCAAGAAATGTGATAGATGTAAGATATTTATGGGACTTGCAGGATACTAAAGAAGATTCATTAAAGGATTTTCCAAGGTTGACCATGCCATCACTTCTTTGCAAAAGAAGGGGATAAAGATCGAATGGACTTCAAAGTGTGAAGAAAGACTCCAACGGTTGAAGAATATTCTCACCAGTGCACCAGTATTGTAAGTTGTAGATCCAGAGAAATATTTTGTGGTATGTATCGATGCATGCGGATAAGGGCTTGGAGGAATCCTTATGCAGCACAACCACGTGATATGTTATGAATCAAGAAAGCTAAAGGAGCATGAGAAGAACTATGCCACTCATGATCTAGAGCTTGCATCCATAGTGAATGCTCTCAAACTATGGAGACATTACTTGATGGGTAGAAGATTTGAGCTCATAACAGATCACTACGGACTGAAGTATTTGTTTGATAATCCTACTCTGAATGCTAGGAAAGCGAGATGGCTAGAATTTTTATGTGAGTTTGATTTCAAAATCAAGCACATAAAAGGAAAGGAGAACAAGGTAGCTTATGCACTCAGCCAAAAGGTACAGTAAATGCATGCGGCATCTCTTAGTATTTGCCAGTCAGATTTGAGGCAGCAGATTGCAAACCATGTTGTCAGAGATGAATTGTATGAGCAGGTAAAAGACAAATTGCAGCAACAAAGTCTTGAGAAGAGGTATGAAGGATATAAAGTGGAAGAAGATGGACTTATCACTTATAAAGGCATAATTTATATTTCGAATGTAGCATATTTGAGGAGAGTTGTTATGGATGAAATCCATCTAGCTCCGTATTCTGGTCACCCAAGATATCAGAAAACAATTGCTACATCTAGAAAGTAGTACTTTTGGCTAGGAATGAAAAAGGACATGGCTTAATACATTTCAAGGTGCATGAAATGTCAACAGGTAAAGGTTGAGCATCAACATCCAACAGGCATGTTGCAGCCTTTACCAATTCCGGAATGGAGATAGGAAGTTATTTCCATGGATTTTATTACAGGATTGCCGATGACTTGGGGACAACATGATTCCAACATGGTTGTGGTAGACAAGTTGACAAAGGCAACACATTTCATACCAGTGAAGTCTACGCATAAGGCTGATAACATTACGAAGATTTTCATGAAAGAGATTTTCAAATTGCATGGATTGCCGAAGGAAATAATTTTTGACAGAGATGTCAAGTTCACTTTCACATATGTGATATATCCAACTTGTGATATATATCGCATATGCAATATTTAGCTTTTACAAAAGGCATATGTGATATATCGCATATGCGATACTTCCTTATGAACCTTAGCCTTGTGTTTGGGCTTGGGTTATTCCGAATGTACCATCAATAACACATATGCGTTCTCGATTTGCAATTCGGAAGTGCATTTCTGATTTCTTAAGTGGAACTAAAAAGTGGAACCAACTTCGTGCGAGTGCCCACATGGTTTTAAAACCATTTGCAAGGCCCTCCTAAACCATGTAAAATGAAACCATTGGTTGTTTAGGAGACCTTGCACATGGTTTGAAAACCATTTACAATGTCCTCCTAAACCATGTACAATAAAACCATGAGTTGTTTAGAAGGCCTTCCACATGGTTCGATAATTATTTTTTTATTCTTTATTATTTTGCTAGGTAGGAACAATAGCAATTTTTTTGGCCCATAATTAAATTTTTTATTTTTTATTGTTTTGTTAGGTAGGAACATTACAACATCGCCCCCATATTGGGTTGTATTTTCTTGACGACATTTATTTTAGTGGATAATTAAAATTTTTATTTTGTTAGGAAAGAACATTACAACATCATCTCCTATAGTGGGTTGTACAACCCCTCTAGGCACAAAAATTTCTTCTTGCACATCTTCCACATCTTTCATTTCCCATACATGTGGGTGCACGAGTTGAAAACAACTTTTTTATCAGTTTTTATAAAATAATTTTTTTCTAATTTCTTATTTAAGATATATATATATATATGCATTTCATTTTTATTTTTAATTATTTCTAGTTTTAATTGTTCTAAAGAGGCTCTCATCCATTTTTGTTCCAATATGGTGTGATTATGCCTCTTGTTTGGCTTTTCCTCCTTTTTCTATGGAAAAATACCCAAAAACTTTGTCATTTACAATAGAAAAATACCCAAAAACTTTGTCATTTACAATGCTTTATAGTATTGCTTTCACATTTTTTAAGAAAAAATGACCCTTGGTACAATATTGTTGAAAATATATACACCTTGGAATTATTTTACCACAAATATATATTTAAAAAAAACAATTCCAACAATATATATACCAGAATATACCATCAACCTATTATGCTGGTTTTCATTTTTTTAATTATTTTCTATTTTTATAAAAAGGAAATTTCTCAACACAATATAAATCTATAAATGATGACTTAACATAATTCCAGAATTTAGACTAGAGACCCGTTTCTTTTCCAAAATAAGTCATTTTCTTATTTTAAAAATTAGAGTACAACTATGTTTTAATCCCAATTTTGATAGTAAAAATATATTCAACACCTTTAAACATTCTTTTGTACCCAAAATTTCAAAACTTAACCATTTTAACATAGAAATTTTTTTTAATTCCAACCACATTTTATGGAAATTGGGCCAAAACAATTTCCAACCCGATTTTATGGAAATTGTGCCTTACAAAATATACTATTTCCAATCCATATCCTAGAATTTTTACACTATACAATTATAAATTGGTGCGGTGACCTTAATAAAACACTCAATTGATCTTTACATAGTCATGTTCGTTTCTTTATTGGCTGGTTGACATTTGTTTTCTTCATCCTTTTGTTGCTCTGTTAGGTTAAAGATATGGAAATGGAAGCAGTAGATCTTCTTTCTGAACAATGGAACGAATTACTGGAGGATTTGCAAATGAAGATATTATCTTGGCTTCCAGTCGAATTATTGTATAGGTATCGAATCGTCTCCAAAGAATGGAAGGATTGGCTTTCTTCAAATGATTTCTTAACTCAGTGGTATGAGGCGCCTATCAACAGCAAGCATCCATGGCTTGCTCTATGTGATAGGAATCCCAAAATGCCTTGTATCTCTTTCTGCTTCCACACACAGACATGGATTAAGTCCTGCTTCACCCTTTCTTTCTCGCACAAATAGATACCGCAAACCTGTAGAAGTGATTTGGGTATCTATTGCTCACGCTCAGAGGGAGGACTCTGTCTAGTATACCCCTACATCAGTCGACCGCTAAGGGTCTGCAATCCTTATACACACAAACTTTCGTCGAAATTCTAGAGTCATCCATAGACTTGTTTGGTGAATGCATCGTGGTCGATGAGAACAATAATTGGCAATCGGAGACTACATACAAAGTGGTGGTCGTTGGGTATTCTCCGCCAAATGCAAATGGATTGGAAAGACTAGTTGTGGAAATTTATTACCCTGAGTAGTCTAGTGGGTCGAAGATTTCTCCTGGCCATAGACTACTCCGTCTACCCACACCATTAACTCCTCCTGTCCTCCGGAGTCCGGCACATCCATCTAGGAATGGGTCCCTTCCAAATCTTCTTATGAATGCAATCGATGTTTTCCTGCACACGTCATCTTGTCACCACCTCCACATGCTGATCAATTACTCCACCACCCCGTGGGTTGGTGACTACTCAATCCTCTCAACTCTGCATCCATCCCCTCCAACAATACTCTGCAACCTTCAACGCTGTGAGCTCAGCTTCGACCCCACTGAATGTGCTTTTCTAATGTGAATGTTAAAATTGAAGCTACTGGGGTTATGTTCATGATTCAAGGCTTTGGTGTTGCTTCTCTTCAGAGGTTCTCAACTTCGGCTCATGATGGTTGAACACACATCTTAGGTATTCTGCCATATACCAGCTCCAAGTTAATACCATCAAGCGCTACCCATTGACGATACACGTCTGTTCCAAACTTTTAACACTATGTATACAATACACCTGCAATTACTCATTAAAAAATATACTAATGGTTGTAAGTGATGGTCAATGTGCAGCTAATTGCTGGACTACTCCATTCAAGTTGGGGCTATGCTAGACTAGACTACTCCGTTCATGCTGGGGCTATGCTTTTGTTCTCTGTTTAGACTTGTTTAGTTGTTTGCACTGGATTGGCAATGCTCAACGAGGGGAAATTAGTAAAATTATGTTGTTAGCTGAATGAACTCACTTTGTTATGCCAAATTTAAAATTCACCCTATAATTCTACTTAATACCACGAAGTTCTTCCCATTGACGAGACACGTCTATTCCAAACTTTTAACACTCTGTAAACAATACACCTGCAATTACTCATTAAAAAATATACTAATGGTTGTAAGTGATGGTCAATGAGCACCTAATGATTGTAGGTGCAATCTGTAAGTGAACACATACTATATAGTGAATTGCTTAGCTAGAGCTCTAACCGCTGGACCATGAATACTGGACAACTACTCTTGAAATTTTTTAATGTTCATGGAAACTTGAGTCATAAGTGTCAATATTAATACTCGTACCTGTGCTATCATTGGAATCCATGTTGGATTTATCGTATGCAATGAAGTCCAACTCCTGTGCGACCTCAACCATGGTAGGTCTAGCGTCTCTGTCAAAGGATAAACATCTGAATGCAAGTTCAACAACTCTGTGAACAGCTAGTCTGACCTTCGTATCTTTGTCGAATTCTAGGAAGGGATCAATGATTTCATCAATGCATCCTCCACCAATTTTTTTTACTGTTAGGAATGCTAGATTGATCTCCCTATCCTTACAGGAGAAATCCACTACTTGCACTGTAGTTATGATCTCTTCCAACACCACCCCGAAGTTGTAAACATCACTCTTATCAGTAAGTTGGAAATTCTCATGATACTGAGGATCTAGATACCCGGGGGTGCCCTGAGGCGTAATGGAAATGTGAGAGGATTTGGTTAGAACAAGCCTTCATAGCCCAAAATCCGCAACCTTGGCATCGAAACCATAATCAAGCATAATGTTGCTTGCTTTTACATCCCTGTGATAAATTGGAGGATTTATGGATGAATGAAGGAAAGCAAGAGCATGGGCAGTTTTTTTCGCTATTGTTACCCTTGTCCTCCATGAAAGACCTTCACCTCTTTCCTTTTGTAAATGTTGAGAAAGTGTGCCATTGGGCATAAATTCGTGGACAAGAATAGGTTCTCCTTTATCGAGGCAGTAGCCTAATAGTCTAACCAAATTTGGGTGATATACACTTGACAGAAGCCTGATTTCGTTTAGTACCTGTTCCATTCCTTTGGTATCTCTATGCCTTATCTTCTTCACTGCAACAACACTTTTTCCTGGAAGCTTTCCTAAATATACTGTTCTGAAACCTCATGTACCCAGTTGTTCTTTATTGGAGAATCCTTTTGTGGCTATTTCCATTTCCCTGTATGCATACACTAGAATACTTAGTGGGCCGCCAGGGGAAGACAATGACCATTTTGTGCTGATCCCCATCTTGAATGCACAAGAGGACCTTTGGTAATAGCATTAGAGAAGCACAACTAGGTGCTTAAATATCAAAACTACATTTAGCCATGAATTCAAGTTGTTTCCATTACATAGATTAACCATATTTTTCACATATCACTGCATTATGTCATATTTGTCATAGGTGAATAGAAGGGAAGCACAACTGATTTGTAGGAAGGATATTCATCAGAAGTACTATACCAATCTTGCGGTTTATTTGAAGAGCAGGTAATGGTTATTGGAGGAATCCAACCTAAGTATGTAGTTGATATGTGATCAGGAAACCATCTCTTTACTAGGAAATGGGGCAATTGTAATTATAGGTGCTGATTGTGTGGAAAAGTTTAAGAAACAATATGGCTCCTTAGATTCCCTTAAAATAATTCTGGTGCTCAGGCATGGGGAGATAGTGTTCATTGTTTGAGAAGCAGAGGATGTCTATTTCCAAGAAAAGGGTCATAAAGGATAAAATTCCCATGCTCTCCGATTTCATAATGATTCATAAATCCATTGCATTCCATGTGATACATGTAATAGTATAATATCATTTTCAATATTTGGTGCCGGGGTTTTGTTGATTTCAAGGCTTTGGTGTTGCTTTCTCTTGAAGGTGCTACTCTTCATTGTGATAAAGGTATGAAATTTATATGATTCACCTTCAAATTCATAGATCCTTAGCACCATGTGTTCTTCAAAGAGGAACCAATATCCTACTATTGTACTTATTGCTTTTCTTCTTTAGAATCACCAGGATTTTATTGCCATTTCACTCATTTTCCTTGTTTTTGGACATGTCTTATATGCTAGAGAGTATTTCTGAGTTGTTTTTGTTTGCCTTTACCTTTTGATGATTCTTGCTTGTGTGGGAGTTGCATATATATTATAAACCCAATATGATTCAGACAGTTGGTGCTGTATTCAATGCTAACAAGGTTTGTTGCTTCACTAGATTTTTTATAGTATTAAGGCTGTCCTTTACAACCTAGAGAATATTATTACTTTCTTGCTAATGGTCTTTCATGTTTTGCTGTTTGGATCATTGATGGATTTTAGACGTAGTATTTAATAGTAAAAGGTGGATTTACATGAAATGTTATGGAAGAGCTCATCTTTCCAGCTATATTTTAAATTGTACTATGAACATTAAGCCAGATGTGTTAGTTTTACCTGTTTTCTTTGCTTATGACGTATATTGATAAGGAACAAGCTACATGTTCATAAAGTATGAAGTCTAAATGATAGATGTAAAATTAAAGTAATAAGATCTAATTCCTTAACTTGTGGTGTGGCTCGTAGAGACATTTAATATAGTTGCAAGTCTTATCTTTATTTTGTTATGTTGTTTAGATTGCTTGCTTAGGAATATGTATTGAAGCTAGTCATTCTTATTTTCATGAAATGGAGGATCAACTGCCATTTACGTGTGTTTTACAAGACAAACATAAATCATTTACCCTCCCTCTTCCTCTTCTTCTTCCACTCCCCCCTCCCCAGCCTCCTCTTTTTCTTTTTCCCCAATTACTCCTTCCTCCTTAGCATCGTGTGTTCTTCAAAGAGGAACCAATATCCTACTCTTGTATTTGGACTGAAGTGCAATAATTCCTTATCCTCCTTGGTAATTCTAGCAAGATCATTTCCATGTATTATCCTATAATCCACTCTCATTACTTTTTCTACGAATTCTGAGTGGTTGGAATTATAAGCATGTCTTAAGAATATAGGGTTCCATTCAAATACTAAGAACTCCTCTCCATGTTCATTGGTTATCTCTAGGACTAGATATTCGAAGTATTGTAGAGCCCATTTTTACCATTTTTTCCACCTTGAAAGACTTGGTTTATTAGACTATTAACCTTCTTACTTCTCTTGTTTCCAGTGTTTTTATCCCATTCATGTCACCTAAACAACCGTCAAAGTCTCAAGCCTCACAGGTATCAACAATGCTCATATTTTTCCTTATTTTATCTCTTTTGAAACAATTTAAAGATGTTTTAATTTGCATAGAATGATGAAGTTATGTTTGGAAGACACATAATTGAGTTTGTAGTTATAATTTTGATCTTGCATTAATGTATCTTGTAGTAACACATATAGTAGCAACATAACGTCCTATAGCAGCAGGTTTGATTAGATAATGTTTAGCATGCATAATAAATTTTATGGATTTTATGAGTTGCGTTTGTCACATGGAAAGGTTCGAAACATGATTCTAGCTCAACATCCTTTGAATTGTGGTTTTTAGTTTGTTTTCAAAAGTTACTTAGAAACATCTTTTTAGAGGGTTATCGAATTCCTATAAACATGGAATCTTCCCATTAGTAGATTAAGCTTGAATTGTAAGAGATAGTTATAGGAATATTGTTAAGTTGCCGAGTTGTTGTTGATACATAGACTAGTTCTTTTTTGCCCCTTTCTTTTCTTGGAATTTCAATTTACTATGTTTTTATTCAAACGGTTTAATTGTATTCAAATTATATTGAATCTCTTGGGATTCCTTATGTAAATACTGTAAAAGATCTATATTTATCGTAGATGCCTCATATACCTTTTCTTCTAAAGTGTCAAGATGCCTTTCGACATACTAAGTCCAATTAAGCATATAATTCATTTTTTTGGTTGTATTAGACTGCTTTATGGTAGATGTTGCAGAATGTTCTAAAATGAAAGAGAAATCAATCCTACTTTGAGATACTTTGTCTACATTATGCTTTCTTGTGACATTTTTAAGGAATTTGATTTAATTGTTTAATTACCATCTCATCAAAAATTGCTTGTGTTTGTTTTTGTCTTTTTAGGTTATTCAAAAGGAGAACATACATGATGGTGAATAAATGGACATTGTGCATTGATGTGTCATGTCACCCCAATCCAGGACGAGCAACCATGGCTTATGTCATAGTCAACAATGCTTCTAATGAGGTTTTTCAAAGAAAGTGGGATATATCTGCTAGGACAACAAACAATGAAGCATACTATATTGCACTTATTGAAGGGCTAAAAGCAGCCCAAAACTATGGTGCAAATGACATTTCGGTCTTCACCAACTCAGAACTTGTGTGTAATAATATGAAAGGGGAGTATGAAGTTCGAAAAGTCAATTTAAAACCCCTCTATAAAGAGGCAAAAAACATTCTTGTTCAATTTCAATAATTTACAATAAATCACCACTCATATATTAAAAGGATGTTGAGTGGTCTATTGTCCAGGACAATGTCTACTTTAGGGGAGAGTGTGAAAGATAAAGTGGTGTCAAAGTCTATTCCATCAAAATTTATTGCCATACATTGTTACAGCTCTGGAATATGTATATGTTTGTTTGTTATATTTTTTCGTGTCTGTCAGGGTGTGGTTATTTCATTATAGAAGAACCCAATATGTGCCTCATCCTATAATGACATTGGATCGTACAGAATTTTGTTTTTTGGATGATGAGATCTCTTTTTCTCTTTCAATGGGAAAATGTAATGATAGAGAGATCTTGTTATAAATCTGATTTTGCATGAGTGACAATGGTCTTTTGCAATTTGAGGTATTTTGTTATTGAAACATAACTATAAATTCTAAATTCTAACTCAGTTTATCTAGATTTGTCTTTATAGATGTGATAGTGATAAACTGGAAAAAATGATGTTGTCTTCTACTGTGATAGATCAAATTCTCACTTTCCCACTGAAATTGCAGAGTGACATAAATCTTAGATCTACAAATATCAAACTAAAAATTATGACAGTAAGCACAAATCTACAGCACTGAATCACAAATTGTTTATTAACACCATAACAAAAAGTTACATAACACCTAACCACGAAAACAACTCTAGTTCATGTGCTTTATGTTGCCTTTAGCTAATTTGGGAACGCTAAACTAAAGTGAGAAAACTAAGGTAAGCCCATGTATTCATAACAACCAACTCCCTCTAGCCTGGGTTACTTATGCCAAGCTGCTTTATTTAATAGTTTCTAGCCTGGGTTACTTATGGAGCTATGTTGAAGAGGTGAATATTGGATGTAGTTGTCAGCATGATTGTTAGGTCGATTTGTATCTGATTATTGACAAGAAGGCTTAACATCATCTAACTTTGCAGGTTTTGTTAAATGCCACCCCTTTAAATATTGGGATTATGTTTTAAAGTTAGTTTTTCTTTCTCCCATTTGAATATTGAGATTCTCATAATTTGATTCTCCTTGAATATTGAGATTCCCCTAATTTGATTGTCCTTGTTTCATTGTTGAAGCTTGAGATTCTGATAATTTGATTGTCCTTGAATATTGAGATTCCCCTAATTTGATTGTCTTTGTTTCATTGTTGAAGCTTGTTAATTGTCAATGCATGTATTCCCATGTGCTTCTTAATGCATGTATTCCCCAGGAGCACATGCAACATTTTCCATTTGAACATCGAAACTCTACTTTCATTTGCATTTTCCATTTGAACATCAAAACTCTGCTTTCATTAGTACTTCGGGATTTGGCAGTCAACAAATTACTTGGCCTCAATGCAAATCAAGATTCTAATCAATCTTGAGAGGGTTTTGAAGATGGTAATGATTTAGAATGAAATTTTATATCGAATACCATTTGGAAATTTTCAGTTGATTTTTTTAACATGGCATTCCATGTTTTGAAGTGTTATTTATGTGATAGCCATTTGTTCACTCATAAATCGTCCATTTTTTTGCACCATGAGATTAGTAATAGCTTTCTCTCTTCTATGTTTGTAACATGCAAGGCCTCAACACAGAATGGGTTGCTAATGCATTTTTAAATTGTAATCCAAGAGATATTGTTGATGCTAAAGAGATATGTAACCTTTTCTAAAATAGATTAAAGCAACACACCACAATTATTATCTTCAACTGTAATGAAACTTAGTCATGGTTTTTTATGACATAATTAGGCTATAATTGTTTTCATTCAAGAAAAAATTGTCATGTTTATCCTTTTCACTTGTGAGGGTGTGTGTTCAACCTAATATGGCTTAGATCATATAGGCTGGATCCTAGGATGGAATCATGCTACCTAGAATATATTTTGGTTAAAATTTCACTTTAATTTTTAAAATATGACTATTGGCTTAAAATCTGCAATCTGGCACACTTACCACTTCAGTTATTCCCTATTTGGGGAAGTGACTCCATACAAGTATTTCATTATGGATTGAGAGCTGAGGCATTGTGCTAAGATTTTGAATTTGGGGATGGAGAAGGTGGTAGATTTCTCTCAAGACCCTTTAGATGGGTGTATCATCTTTTCCAAAGCCCTTTGTCCACTGATCACACATTCTTCTTTAGTGTAAGCTGTTGGACATTCAATTGGAGATGATAGAATGAAAAATGTTCCAACTTTTTGATACACAATCTACCTTGACAGGTGGAAGAGGTAGTTATCTCAAAGCAGCAACACATGCATTTTTAATTGTGGGCCCCAACATTAGCTATGTCAAGATAAATGAAACAAAAGGCAACAGTCTTAGATTACAGTGGATATTTTAGTTCATAAGTCATATCAATGATTGGTATTATGGAAAACACATCAATAAGCATGTTGTGCCAATATTAACAATACATTATGCCAATCTTGTTAAGGAATGTGATGCCTAGTTAGGAGATTGTAGTCTCCCAAAATTACTTCCTAGGTGCATAAAGCATGGCAAGGAAAATCAGTGTGTTGTTTAAAACATTACTCAATGTAGAGGATTAATTGAATCATTTTATTGTTTAGAAAGAGGAAACATGCAACACAAGGAACAGTTTCAAAGCACAAAAGATAAACCTTTTCATGAGTCCCACCAATGACAATACAAGGGAAAACACAGCAAGAAGCATGTTATGCCAATTTTGATAAAATATTATGCAAATCATGTTAATGAAAATGATCAAATGGGGGCCTGTATTGACCCATATAAGGTTTCCTTGTTAGCATATAAATCATGGAAAAACAATATTAATGTACTGGTTATTTAAAGTAGAGGCTAGCTAGAAAGTAGAATGAATGATTTTTTTCATTTATTGCTTTTGTTGGGACTTCTCTGACTCAAATGCAAATTACATTTTTCAGATAAACAATGCAGGAATTTAATTAATATTTTGCATTACATGCATTTCACTAATGAACCAGACCATCAAAACATTAGTTATTAGTCACTATAGTTGGCAGATGTGGATACTGGTACAAATATGGCAGTTATAGAGATTAGATTTTCCAGGTACTACATGAATTTTATTATTCTTTTGGATTAGAGGCATTTCTTGAATTTACCTGACTGTTGAAACATATTAGTCATAAGTGTCTATGCAATAGTATACAAACAAAATAGAAAACATCATGGATAAGAATTTTTTATTGCTCAAACCCAATGAGACTGCATATAAAACATCATGGATAAAAATTTGTGATTGCTCAAATCCAATGAGACTGCAGAGGGATCCTGATTGTTGCAATAACATAATCAAGTGCCATAAATAACACACTTGGGATTGAAAATATACGTACTGGCAAATGTGTTGGCTACTAAGCGCATCATAGGTAACCCTGGTATGGATACCCTACAGAGTCTAGATGCAAATACCCTAGTAAGAATACTATCAGTAAGATGTAATCATCCTTTCCTAGTGCCAAAGAAGTCGTCAGTATGCTTATGTTGTAAGTCATTATCTTTGTAGTTGTCTACATAAACATTCATCCAGTGATATTTTTTTGGCATGGACCTAATTCTAGTGCATGATCTAACATCGATTGTATTATAAACCAATGAACATGTCTATCCTTCAGCCATGTAAACAGATAAAAAATGTCCTCGACCTTTAGTTGGACTTTATTATGTTGTTTGTGAGCAATTTATATGGTTTTTCCATAATACTGGTCAGCGAATGTGTTATGGAAAAGTTACGAGATTCTTCAAGAAAATAGATTACCTAGCCCGAGGTTCTGAGTAACTAAAAGGTGTCAATCATAAATGTTGCATTATGAGAAAAACCCACATTGGTTGCATGTCGCTGCTCCATGTTCCATTCCAATTGTTATTGTCAGATATTTTACAAGTTTCCAGGCATGGTGAAGGGCAGATCTATGAATATTATAGTAATTTTTTTCAAGTAAAGCACTCATGTTTAGAAAGTAGCAAGGCAATAAGTTAACATTATCCACTCCTTGTGTATGTTGTAAGAGACAAGCTTGAGCCAAAAAAAGAAATGCAGTGCAGAATCTAGATTGCGGATCAAGTTTCTTTCCATTATAATGTACCAATTAGTGAACTAGAACCACTTCAAACCTGAAGATAGCTCTAACAGCCAGAAAAGTAATGTGTTTCATCCAAGCCCGAAACAAAAAATTCAGAACTTTTTCTAGTTAAGTTCTCAATGAGGTTGCCATCCATCAGTAGTAATTTATATTTAGATTTTGTATGAGTTAGAATGCATTGTAGCCTATGGAAATTTTCTAGCAAAGTAACATGATCAATATTTCTTGTGCCTTTTAAAACCGGTACTAGTAAGGGGTATAAAAATATAGTTGGTAAAGAGTCAAGACCTAGTTGAAGTCTTAGTACATTTGCAAAATAGGATCATTTCATTTAAAATATTAAGCCAAAATTTATGCAAGTCTCTGGAAGAGACGGTATTTCCATGTTGAATTTCATTGAAACAAGATTATTGTTTTTGGTTGTTTCCCAGATATTTTTTATTTTGTTTTAAAATGTAAAAACATAGAAATATTAACAGCATAATTATGGAAAGCATAACTTTTAAGCCTTTGCAATTGTTTCCTTGATCCTAAAATTGACCATGGCAAGTTTACTTATCGGAATCTTGTAACAATGAGAGAGCTCGCTCTCTTGGTGGCATACCAAGTCTTAATAGGCCTCACATCAATTTCCATAGGTGTCATATCTTTTCCAAGGGGCCAGTAATTCTTTGCCCAATGAAATTGTCTGGTAGCTAAGCAAGCTCCTAGATCCCAGTGCCTTGAGACTGAAAAAAGTGAGTGCCCAAAAGGGGGCAGACTTCTAATACATCGTGTGACATGTAAAGATCTTCAAGGGAGTTCCAAAGGCATTTTTAAAATGAAAAGAAAATGCAAAAATACATCATCAAATTTTTTTAAAATGCATGACATGTAGTATGTACAAGGCCTTGTTGCAGTTTCTAAGACATCTTGAAGAATCCTCTTATGCCATGTTTTTAGTTTGAAAAGTTACTGGTTTTTCAAGAGTTCATTTAAAAAAAAACAATACATAGCATTAGATGGATATTGCACATGGACAATGAATAGAGACCCAGCCTAGTTGGAAAGAGTCGACAAGAAAGTGTCCACTATAAATGGACAAGATGTCATTTTAATATACGAGAAAAATTAATTCACACTCACAAACACAATTCTTTAATTAATAAAATTGTAAAGGCAATCACATTTAATAGGCAATTTAATTTAATTTATAAGAGAATCTATGATGCCATACATAACTATATAGGTCATCCTCCCAAGGATCAATCCCTTCTCAATATTAATGGGATCTTCCTTCATAAACAAAGCTCATAGCTCATTGGTCATTAGTAAAGTTGAATCCCTTCCATGATGGGTTTCTGATGCCAGAAGATGATGCTCCAACTAATTGGTCAAGTTTCAAAGGAGCACGATCACTTGGAAAATTTCTACGATCTGCAATTAAAAAAAATTAAATAGTCATTATAAAATGCATTCGCAAGTAGAAAAACATAGGCATTCAACCTTTAACTACATAATACGAAAGTCCCATCAAACATACTTGGTAGAGCAGGTGAAGTTAGATTCCCTTGCATCTCCAAATGACCTTGGATTGACACAAAGGCCATGCATGGTTGCTTCTTTGCATACATCAACACAATACACAATAAACAATAAACTAAGTTAGAATTTAGATGATGCTCCTCTACTTGCTCCATAGTTACCTAACAAAAAGAATAATACAACATCCAACACATCAATAAATGAAAACACAAACCAAATTTATCAAAATCTCCATGAAAGTGTTTAAAACATAGTATTTGTCAAACCTTGGAAATCACCAAATGGATAGTTGGGCATCAACCAAGCATGTTCAATAGGAGGAAGATGACTATGGCAACATCCTACAAATTAAATATAGCAAGCAATTTTCACTGTCAACCATTTTTTCGTGTAATACACACGTTAAATAATGACGATGCCTAGAAAAGAGTAAATGTCAAAGAGATGATATCATAGCATTTTCCAAACCTTGTGGGTCACAAACTGGAGACTTGCCGACCAATTGGTCATGTTCTGGAGGAGGACGATCACTTGAAAAATTTCTACAATCTGTAATTAAAAAAAATGAAATAGTCATTATAAAATGCATTCGCATGTAGAAAAACATATACATTCAAGCTTTAGCTACAAAATACGAAAGTCCCATCAAACATACTTGGAAAAGAAGTTGAAGTTAGATGCCCTTGCATCTCCCTATGGCCTTGTATTGACACAACAGTCATGCATTGTTGCTTCTCTACACACATCGACACAATACACATTAAAAAATAAACTAAGTTAGAATTTAGAACTGATCCAGTGATTCATAATTCTAAATTCAATGATTCAATGAACAATGGACATCGACAATATCCAAGTTGAAACATAAAATTTGATAACTCATAGACTCATTGGATATCAATTGAAGACTGGAAGTTACATAAAGAAGATACTCATTTAGATATTCCTTTAAGAGTGAGTTTAGGACATTTAATATAAAGTTGGATAGCCCCATCAAGTATACTTAATATAGCAAGAAATGTTGGTTTCCCTTGCATATCTCTATGGCCTTGGACTGGTGCCATAGTTGTGGAGTGTTGCACCTCTACACACATCAACCAAATACAAGTTAAAGAGTGTTAATGTATGAGGAAAATGTAATTCACAAAGTGATAGTAATGTAGCATTGTCCAAACCTTGTAGATCACTAGATATAAAATTCTCCATTATGTGGTCATGTTGGAACTCCCCATGGCTTCGAATTGATGCCACGGTTGTGGATTGTTGTACCTCTACAAACATGAACACCACATACATATGAAACATAAAATAATTCAAATACATTTCTATCACAACATATGAAAAGTTTAATTAAATGCACCTCGCATGTCAGAAAAATCTTGATGGTGTTGCATCTCCCTTTGGCTTTGGCTTGACGCAACTGTTGTGGATTGTTGCACCTCTGCAAATAACAACACACCACCTCTTAAAGAACGACAATGAATAAATACACTAATCTATAACCCATAACTCATTCAAATCTATGAAACTAACCTGTCTCCATATGCAATGCATTCTTTGCTCGAGGACACCCCCGCTCTTTGACGTATTGAAATTGAAACGGTTCAAATTCATATGCATGGATATTCAAATCAATTTCCAAACCATTATTTATTTTTTTTCTTTGTAGGGTGAAGGAAACTCTTCTTTCTCTTCAAAGACGAATCAAGAGCATCTAACCCAACTGTGAAGTGAAAATCCATGATGTTTAAATTGTTGGTCTCATCCAACATTTTTTTAACCATTTCAGTCAATTGCTTGGTCTTGCTCAAAGTAATAGGGGGGCTGTTTTGAATCAACTGCAAGTAGCTAAACAAATCCGATCTAGCCAAATTAAGAGCATCAACATTTGCATAAAGATTGTCAGTGACCATAACAGAGGTGTCAGTATCTACATTGAGGTTTTGAGGATCTACACTTATTTCAGGGGGGTCGTTGAATGTGTTAGCCAATGTATCTTGATGAAGTAATGGGTATGATTCACTTGAGTGGAAAAATAACCAGTTGACTTTTATGGCGTGCTTGCATATATTCCCACAAATAGACGATGGGCATTCACACATTGTAAAATTTGTGGTATACCGGTTGACAAGGTATTTCTTATCACGATTTGTTTGGCTCCTCACCCACTAAGCATGTGGTGTGCTCTCATGAGGACAACAATCGGTATCTAGGATTCTTCTAGCTCTTTCCATTGATGATTCAACTTGTTTTTCTCTCCTGCAGTTATTTAGGTATCCTTCTTCTTTAAAAATTTCCTTGTACCAATAGCAAGGTTCAACACTCATTAGGAGCATGTACAACAACCACTCCATCCCTCGCGCACATTTCTTCCTTCGATCAAATAGGAAGTTTGTCTTCAAATAACAATGATATAATTCAATTGCATGGTTAGTCTCCTGATTTGCATGAGGGAACTCTCGACAATCTTTCACCCACATCTTTAAATAAATGCAAGATATATTGTTGCATAACAAAAGATAACTTACCTCGAAGCAGCGATCTCAGCCAATGCATCATCAACCATGAATGCAATAACTTTCCAATCAAGATGGATTTTGTAACACCTAACCATGAGTTGCTCCAACCATAGAGAAATATCTGTTGATGTATTTCTGAATGCCAAAACCCATGCAACTGGAACCCCGCTTTGTTGGGCATCAAAAACCACCAGTGTGTATAGCTGATACTGCCATATTCAAATGAATATGTAATGTCAAATTTATTCCATGTACTATATTTAATGGATACATCTAAAATAATCATATTACATCCCTCATTGACATCTGGATTACCCTGTATTTATTTGTACTAAATGTTGAGTCCATGGCTATTATGCTATTATGAGATAGCTTAACCATAGTCTCCAACATCCAGTTTGTTTAGATTTCCATTATAAAAGGGACATTTGCACTGGTGGGCTTTTGGTAGAAGAAGATATCCTCTTGTCGCTTTTGGTGCCAAAAGTTGACACTCATTTCATCCTTTTGGTGGAGTTGATAGTTTCCTTTTGTCAACTGATTGTATATGTTTACAATATCTTTCCTATATAGGAAAAAGTCCCTATCTCAGGTTGCCACATCCATGTCAACATGTCTCTTGATGTGCATTTTATAAAATGAATTAGGAGGCACTCCCAAAAAGTAACAACTCTCCACATATTAAACAATGTCCCTCGAAAGCTTAGGCTTATGCATTGTCCTAGCACTACCTGAAGTGTCAAGTTGGCCATGACAAGGCCATCCTTGCTCGTTTTCATGCCCATACATATTTTATGTCAGTATTGCTATGTGAGGACTCTGAACCATAACCTTCACAATGAAATGGCATTGGAAACCTCTCTTCTTTGCAAATAGAGTCCTTTGTTTCGTCGACTGCTCTCCTCGTTTGTCCTCAGGGCCATATGAACAATGATAATTACATAGAAAATTTTAGAGTGTTAATAAACACAATGAATGATAAATGTGGTCTCAATGCTAATATGTATACATTGCACTTTCGATAATACTTACAGTTCATATTGTAAGGTGGCACCACCCCTTTTTCCTGGCTGTTTGCTTTGTTTTCGTACAAAATTACATGGAGCATTGGAGTTTTCTCCCGCCCCTTTGATAAAACCAGGAACTCTACATGAAGGGATTAAAGCAATGCGATCAATGCTCATATTTTCTCGATGTATTTCAGACCAAACTAGGTCTCTACTACAAAAGATGACCATGTTTTTGGGGTCTTGCACCTCAAGATCCATGATAGCCTCCCATTTTTCTCGCTTGCCCATTTTGTACGGTTTCCTATAGAACAATATGAAAACACATTAGCAATTTGTACTAGGTGGAGACATGCAAGCAACACATCCTTTCATACTTGAGTAAATTCACAAAAGCTATAAGATGCATTTAGACATTTACTTGCAATGTAATGTAATATAAAAAGCCTAAGAAAAAAAAGAAAGAAGTGAATTTGATTGATAACTCAAGATGGTAGGTGTTCGATAACACCATTATATATTCAATGAATGCATCCACATGCCTAGTGCTAGATTTCGAGCAATAGGAGGATCACAACCAACGTTTATATGCTACAAGAAGGGCACAACCAACATTTATATGTTACAAGAAAACATGAGGTAGAATAATCTCATATGGGAAATTACAATGAAGATTGTACACAACTAATAAGTGCAATCGTTCATGTACAGTTGCGAGGACCTATTGTTGCAATGAACATGGAGGAAATGACTTTGAGATATATAGTCAAAAGGAAAATGAAAAATAGATAATGAAGTTTGTTGTAAATGAAGATAGAAATACAGGTATGACTTCTAAAAGGAGCCACATAGAGGATGATGAACAACATTCATAAGAATTGCTTATAAAATGTGAAGATGATATTAGACTATTACATGTATCATAGGGGATGCAATGGATTGATGAATCAGTATGAAATAGGAGAGCATTGGAATTTTATCATTTATGACCCTTCTTGGAAATAGACATCCTTTGCTTCTCAAACAGTGAACACTATCTCCCCATGCTTGAGCACCAGAATTTTTTTAAGGGAATCTAAGGAGCCATACCGTTTCTTAAACTTTTCCACACAATCAGCATCTAGAATTACAATTGTCCTGTTTCCTGGTAAAGAGATGGTTTCCTGTACTTAGGTTGGGTTCCTCCAATAACCATTACCTGCTCTTCAAATAAACCGCAAGATTGGTATAGTACTTCTGATGAATATCCTTCCTACAATTCAGTTGTGCTTCCCTTCTATTCACCTATGACAATATGACATAATGCAGTGATATGTGAAAAATATGGCTAATCTATGTAATGTGAACTACTTGAATTCATGGATAAATGTAGTTTTGATATTTAAGCACCTAGTCGTGCATCTCTATTGCTGTTACCAAAGGTTCTCTTGTGCATTCAAGACGCGGACCAGCACAAAACGGTTGTTGTCTGCCCCTGGCGTCCCACTAAGTATTCCAATGTATGCATACAGGGAAATGGAAATAGCCACAAAAGGCTTCTCCGATAAAGAACGACTGAGTACAGGAGGTTTCGGAACAGTATATTTAGGAAAGCTGCCAGGCAAAAGTGTTGTTGCAGTGAAGAAGATAAGGCATAGAGATACCAAAGGAATGGAACAGGTACTGAACGAAATCAAGCTTCTGTCAAGTGTAGATCACCCAAATTTGGTTAGACTATTAGGCTGCTACCTCGAGAAAGGAGAACATATTCTTGTCTACGAATTTATGCCCAATGGCACACTTTCTCAGCTTTTACAGAAGGAAAGAGGTGAAGGTCTTTCATGGAGGACAAGGGTAACAATAGCGGCAGAAACTGCCCACGCTCTTGCTTACCTTCATTCGTCCATAAATCTTCCAATTTATCACAGGGATGTAAAATTAAGCAACATTCTGCTTGATTATGGTTTCAATGCCAAGGTTGCGGATTTTGGGCCGTGCAGGCTTGTTCTAACAGAATCCTCTCACATTTCCACTGCGCCTCACGGAACCCCCGAGTATCTAGATCCTCAGTATCATGAGAATTTCCAACATACTGATAATAGTGATGTTTACAGCTTCAGGGTGCTGTTGGTAGAGATCATAACTGCATTGCAAGTAGTGGATTTCTCCCGTAAGGATAGGGAGATCAATCTAGCATTCCTCGCAGTGAAAAAAATTGGTGGGGGATGCATTGATGAAATCATTGATCCCTTCCTAGAAGTCGACAAAGATACGCAGGTCAGAGTAGCTGTTCACAGAGTTGCTGAACTTGCATTCAGATGTTTATCATTTGATAGAGACACTAGACCTACCATGGTTGAGGTCGCACAAGAGTTGGACTTCATTGCATACGATAAATCCAACATGAATTCCAGTGATAGCACAGGTACGAGCATTAATATTGACACTTATGACTCGAGTTCCCGTGAACATCAGAAAATTTCAGGAGTAGTTGTCCAATGTTCATGGTCCAGCGGGCAAAGCTCTAGCTAAGCAATTAACTATATAGTATGTGTTCACTTACAAACAGCACCTACAGCCATTAGGTGCACATTGACCATGACTTACAGCTATTAGTAGATTTTTTAATGAGTAATTGCAGGTGTATTGTTTACAGAGTGTTAAAAGTTTGGAACAGATGTGTCTTGTCAACGGGCAGAGCTTGGTGGTATTAGGCAGAATTATAGGGTGCATTTTAATTTTGGCATAACAAAGTGAGTTTATTCAGCTGACAATAGAATTTGACTAATTTCCCCTCGTTGAGCATTTCCAATCCAGTGCAAACAACTAAACAAGTCTGAACAAAGAACAGAAGCATAGCCCCAGCGTGAATAGAGTAGTCTAGTCTAGCATAGCCCCAGCGTGAACGGAGTAGTCCAGCCATTAGGTGGGCATTGACCATCACTTACAGCCATTAGTAGATTTTTTAATGAGTAATTGCAGGTGTATTGTTTATAGAGTGTTAAAAGTTTGGAACAGATATGTCTCGTCAATGGGTAGACCTTGGTAGTATAAACTTGAAGCTGGTATATGGCAGAATACCTGAGATGTGTGTTCAACCGTTGTGAGACGAAGCTGAGAACTGCTGAAGAGCAGCACCTTCAAGAGCAAGCAACGCCAAAGCCTTGAATCATAAACATAACCCTACCAGCTTCAGGTTGTGATTTTAACACTCACATTAGAAAAGCACATTCAGCGGGTCGAAGCTGAGCTCACAATGGGAAAGGTTTGGTTCAAAGCCGAGCTCACAACGTTGAAGGTTGCAGAGTATTGTTGGAGGGGATGGATGCAGAGTCGGGAGGATTGGGTAGTCACCAACCTGTGGGGTAGTGGAGTTATTGCTCGAGACGTGGAGGCGGAGAAGACGGCGTGTGCAGTAAGCTTTCAGAATAAGATTTGAGAGGGACCTATTCTTGAATGGATGTGCCAGACTCCGGAGAACAGAAAGAGTTAACGGCGTGGGTAGACGGAGTAGTCTAACGACGGGCGAAATTGTCTACCCGCTAGACTCTGGGTCGTAAACAGGTCTTTCCAATCCATTTGCATCTGTGGGCGAATACCCAATGGCCACCACTTTGTATGCAGTCTCCGATCGCCAATTATTGTTCTCATCGACCACGATGCATTCACCAAACAAGTCTATGGATGACTCCGGAATTTTGACGAAAGTTTGTGTATAAGGATTGCAGACCCTCAGCGGTCGACTGATGTAGGCGTATACTAGATAGAGTCCTCCCTCTAAGCATGAGCAATAGATACCCAAATCACTTCTACAGGTTTGCAGTATCCAGTCATGCAGGAAAGAAAGGGTGAAGCAGGACTTAATCCATGTCCGTGTGTGGAAGCAGAAAGACATACAAGGCATTTTGGGATTCCTGTCACACAGAGCAAGCCATGGCTGCTTGCTCTTGATAGGCGCCTCGCACCACCGAGTTCAGAAAACGTTTGAAGAAATCCAGTCCTTCCATTCTTTGGAGACGATTTGATACCTATACAATAATTCGACTCGAAGCCAAGATAATATCTTCATTTGCAAATCCTCCGGCAATTCGTTCCATCGTTCAAAAATAAGATCTGCTGCTTCCATTTCTATATCTTTAACCTAACGGAGCAATAAAAAGATGAAGAAAACAAATGTGAAGAAAGCAAATGTTAACCAGCCAATAAAGAAACGAACACTGACTATGTAAAGATCAATTGATTGTTTTTTAAGGTCAGCGTACCAATTTATAATTGTATAGTGTAAAAATTCTAGGATATGGATTAGAAATAGTATATTTTGTAAGGCACAATTTCCATAAAATCGGGTTGGAATTTTTTTTTGGCCCAATTTCTATAAAATGTGGTTGGAATTTAAAAAAAAATGTTTTATGTTAAAACGGTTAAGTTTTGAAATTTTGGGTAAAAAAGAATGTTTAAAGGTGCTGAATATATTTTTACCATCAAAATTGGGATTAAAACATAGTTGCACTCTAATTTTTAGAATTAAAAAAATGACTTATTTTGGAAAAGAAATGAGCCTCTAGTCTAAATTGTGGAATTATGTTAAGTCATCATTTACAAATTTATACTGTGTTGAGAAATTTCCTTTTTATAAAAATAGAAAATAATTAAAAAAATGAAAACCAGGATAATATGTTGATGGTATATTCTGGTATATATGTTGTTGGAATTGTTTTTTTTTTAATATATATTTGTGTGGTAAAAATAATTTCAAAGTGTATATATTTTCAACCATATTGTACCAAGGGTCATTTTTTCTTAAAAAATGTGAAAGGAGTACTATAAAGCATTGTAAATGACAGTTTTTCGGGTATTTTTCCATAGAAAAAGGAGGAAAAGGCAAACAAGAAGCATGATCACACCATAATGGAACAAAAATGGACGAGAGCCTCTTTAGAACAATTAAAACTAGAAATAATTAAAACTAACAATGAAATGCATATATATATATATATATATATATATATATATATATATCTTATATGAGAAATTAGAAAAAAATTATTTTATAAAAACTGATAAAAAAAATTGTCTTCAACTCATGCACCCACGTGTATGCCTTGTCATGTATGAGAAATGGAAGATGTGTAAGAAGACATTTTTGTGCCTAGAGGGGTTGTACAACCCACTATAGGAGATGATGTTGTAATGTTTTTTCCTAACAAAATAAAAATTTTAATTATCCACCAAAATAAACGTCCTCAAGAAAATACAACCTAATATGGGGGCGATGTTGTAATGTTCCTACCTAACAAAATATTAAAAAATTAAAAATTTAATTATGGGCCAAAAAAATTTCCGTCCACCAAAACAACCCAATA
This sequence comes from Pseudotsuga menziesii, assembly GCA_001517045.1. Taxonomy (NCBI): domain Eukaryota; kingdom Viridiplantae; phylum Streptophyta; class Pinopsida; order Pinales; family Pinaceae; genus Pseudotsuga; species Pseudotsuga menziesii. The sequence continues at coordinate 316,603 of LPNX010894154.1, forward strand.
TGGGGAAGATAATGTAATGTTCCTACCTAGCAAAATAATAAAAAATAAAAAAATAATTATCGAACCATGTGCAAGACCTTCTAAACAACTCATGGTTTTATTGTACATGGTTTAGGAGGACATTGCAAATGGTTTTCAAACCATGTGCAAGGTCTCCTAAACAACCAATGGTTTCATTTTACATGGTTTAAGAGGGCCTTGCAAATGGTTCTAAAACCATGTGGGGGCTTGCACGAAGTTGGTTCCACCTTTTAGTGCCACTTAAGAAATCAGAAATGCACTTAAAGTGCAAATCAAGAATGCATATGCATTATTGATGGTACGTTCGGAATAACCCGAGCCCAAACACAAGGCTAAGGTTCATAAGGAAGTATCGCATATGCGATATATATCACAAGTTGGATATATCGCATATGCGGATATATATCGCAAGTACGATATATCGCATATGCGATATTGAAAAGTAAAAAAAAAAAAAATCAAAGGTCGCGGGCCTTAAATATCATTTGCACAGTCAAGCCTCTGGAGAGTGATAAACCGCGTGGGAGAAAAAACGCAGAGGCAATTTGTGTTTCACGTTTTGGAGGTCGAGTTGGCGGTCAAGTTAGAGGTGGATTGGCTCCAATGGCAGGTAAATTGTCTTATCCATTTTAGTTAGTCTTCAATTCTTTATTGTTTTTCTTAATTTCATATTTTTTATAATTATTTAAGACAAATTTAATAAAAAAAATTGAATAAAATCAAAGAATGATTAAGTAAAACAACTTGTATTTTTTTGTTTAAATCTTAACAGATAACAGAAATGAACAAGACAATGTGGAAAACCAACCTTCTAATAACCCAGAACCTAACCCAAACATGAACCTAAACATGAACCCAAACCCAAACTCAAACTAAAACCTGGAGGGGGAACAAGATCAAAACTCACAGATTATTGCGTGTTTGGCGTCATTGAGGCGCCTTAGCTCATCTATTAGAGGGGGGGATCAAGTTGAGATAGTCTTTAGCCGATGCATTAGACATAATAAAAAACACAATTGCTAATGCCCAAGGAGCTCTGTACAACATTAGATCATAGAGAGAATCCAAGAGGAAATACTACTTCGATGGATAGAGTTATAAAGAAATAAAAACCTTAAAATTACAAAAGACCAATTATTTTCATTATTCTGGGACCCTAGCACTGGATTGATTCCACCCACCAGTCGAGCACACATTTCCATAAACTGGTGCGTTGAACCAAATATAAAGGACAATTGGATGGATCGTTGGTATATACTCTTCGATGAAGACCCTCATGGGAATATGGACATCCCATTTTATTTCATTAGGAAGTTGTATGCAGAACTCATCCTAGAGAAACATGTTAACTACTTCGATATCTTAGGCTGCCAGTGTGTTGGTCATGGGATGCCCCAAGATAGGGAAGGGGCCAGGATGGATCCTAACTATGTGCCATGCCCTCCATGCACACCAAAAATCCCTCGGCTATATCCTCCTGTAGGTCCTGTGATCGAGGATACATAGGAGGCCTTATTTGACTTCGCAGATGCATTGCTTCAGCATGGGACTGATGTCTAAGGTAATGTAGACCAAGGGGCTGGCACTTCTAAGGCCGACCCATCTACAGATCACACAGGAGATGCAGAGCATTCAGAGCATCGGGTTACTCCACACACTTGCACATTGTGTGGAGGCATATGTTATGGCCCTGCTTCAGACTTTCGGGACGCAGAATTTTGGGACGATGGATTACTTTGATTTGTAAGTAAAACTCATTATTTTCATATTATATTTTGTTTCATATCACAATTTTCAATTGTTTCGCAATTTAATTCTATTTAATTATCTACCAAATTATGTGAACAAATATGCAGCTGGTGTCCCATGGCACACCAGAGTCACATAGTCCGCCGATCAATATTGAGAACATTGATGCGGCTTTTAATATTGCATATGGGTTTGGTTCTTGACCAATAGGGGTAAGAACTATACTTGTTAATTTGTCAAATTTATTTACATATTTATAGTAGAGATTGTAACATTCAATACATCCTAATTTTGATACAACATGTTTTATGTAGGGTGATCAGGATGAGTACATTGAATCTTAGCATATTCCCTCTCATGCAGAGGTAGATTTCTAAACAAAGGTATTATTTTAATATGTTTTTAATTATGTTTCACTTTCTTTAGAAAAATCATTTTTCATCCATCATGTATATGTCTTGTTTTATTTGTATTATTTGACATTGACATATGTTACGTTATGCAGGGAACCATTGAGAGCACCAATGCGAGGTTGTTGTCGACCCACCTCTTCCCCCCCCCCCAGGTACATGTATGTTTCGCTTTCTTTGAAAACATCATTTTTCATCCNTCTGAGTTTGACATATGTTATTTTATGCAGGATTATATTGAGGCAATGGTGGTTGAAGAGCACCAGATTGATGATCCACCTATCACGAGCCTGCAGGTACGTTTATGTATCGCTTTCTTTTAATTGTGATTTTACTGATTCAACATGTACTTTTTCTATTTTTTGAAATTGTCTAATTGTATCTTTATCCTTTTGTACGTAGGAACGTGAGTTTGATGAATATGTCCAAAAAGCGAGCTTATTCGCTAGTACAAGTTGAAGTACTTTTTTCTCGTTGCTATTTAATCTATCCACTGGTTACACACCTCCTCTGACAAGGTAGCAGGTAAATTTATGTATCGCTTTTATTGTATGCTTACATATGGCTTTCCTTGATTTGGAGGGTGGTGATGATGATGACGATGATGAGGTTGACAATGATGATGATGAGGATGAGGATGTGTAACACCCTGGTTTTGACCCTGTTTGCATTAGGTGCACATGATACATATATTGTAAACAATCATGGTGCGGAGTTAAAGGAAAAGGCCCCACCATGATTTGGTTATGTTATGTTTTGGATTGAAATGGTCACTGATAGTATATCGGGACATGTAGCATACATATTAAGTTATGGCACCATGTAAATATGCATATTTAATAAAATAACCCAACCATCTATGCTCACTACCACTAAACTAAGAAGGGGCATGATTCCTAAGGTTAAGAGGGGGAATATTCAACCCTGAACCCATGGGGGGGAAATCCATGTGTCACGACCCTATTTAATTGTTCACTTTTACTTGTCTCATCTAACAACCACCTTCATTGTCCTGTCAATTAGTTGGGGCAGTTATTCCTGACAGTGGAGTGTGACAGGACTGTCACTCCTTACCACACGCACACTCCACCAACTGACCCTTGCGTTGGCAGGAGACCACATTGCCATTTTATCCTCACCCAAAAATGCCCAGCTTTCCTCACGTGCCAGTTCTTCCCCATCACCTATCCTCACACAGAAAAAAAGGACACTCTGTTCCTCAGGTGGGGGATTCACTCTGTTTTTGGCTCATGCAGCAAGAAGGAAGACGGTTTTGGGATTGTCATTACATTTTGTTGCTGAGGGTGTTTCCCAGACGAATTTAGTAGACTGTGTTGGCTGTTGCTTTCCCTGCATACTGGGTTGCTGCATTACTGTAATTCTATACCTTTTCCCCAATTGTTGGTTGCATTTCCCTTGCATTTTGGGTTGCTGTGGGGTGTTTCTGAGGAATTGTTTTGGCCACAATAGGGCCAAGAATGATACCAAAATTGTCTTTTCTTGTCGAGCTGTGAAGTGCTTGTTGCTGCATACACATAGGGGTTGTCCTTGGACTGCATGGGAGTGGTGAATGAGGACCTGAGGTGGTTGAAAAACCTGGGGTGGTTGAGAACCACAAAGACAGAGCTACTAAGCTGGATTTGTTTTCCACAACCCCTGAAGAGCACTGGAAGGGAGGATAGGGTCTGAGTGACTGCGTTGAAGAGAAAGGACTGACTTCCTTTTGTTGGGTGTGTGTGGGTGTTCTAGAAGCCTGGCTGGTTCTGGTGTCATGTCGTAAGCTCTTCAATGAGCTCATCAGCTGAGCATTAGCCTTTCCTAGCTCTCGGATGGCCTAATAAACCCAACTTGGTTGGCTTGGCTGATCTGTTGTTCGCCTGATAAACCCAATTGTGTTGGCTTGGCTGAACTGTGTGCCATTGTGCGGGTGTTATCCCTAGCTATGTGTAAGCCTGTTAGTTCCTTATTCCTTGGGGAATCATGCCTAGCTTGGGGGTGGTAGTGTTGCTGAGAGATAAAGGAGCATGCGGGCCTACGATTGGGTGGAATGTTGCAGTGATGTAGTTGGTTGCAAAACAAGTTCTCATTAAGATAAGTATTCTTTCCTGACTTTTGTTTGTAATCGTAATCACCATTAATGAATGATAATGTACACAGTGAATGTTGAATTGTATATGAATGCATGTTGTATTTTCCATGGATGAATTTTGAGATACATGTTAAATGCTAATCTGTATATGCATGAATGCTATTTGATATGTTTTTCTTCTGTTGTGTATATGAACGAGTATGCTCATAGTATGTTTGTGTTTTTAAGTATCATGCTTCAACATTATATGTATTTTTGTGTGTTCATGTTCATGGGGCTAGATGCCCGGTTGTTTGGAGCTTAGTATCATCCTCTTGCCTGGTCGGAGGATCAGGGATGCTACAGTGTGGCATCAGAGCTCTGGTTCCAGCATGGGCCTGAATGGGCCATGACAGAACAGATAGCAGAGGTAAGGTTGCCTTCTGCCCAACAACAATCAGAAAATTTTGGACATAAAAACCTCAATCTTCAAAATTTTTCTAAGTGCTATAACCATCGGCCCATAGAAAGACTTAGTGACAAGTTCTTCTGATGCAGTGGAGCACTTAGTGGGAAGGCCACCCGACGCTTAATGCGATGGAAGACAGAGGAGAGGAAAATTTGGAAAATTTTCTAAGTGATTTGGCCGTTGGCACATTAGAACACCTAGACAAATGGATCGCCGATACTTAGTCGATTGAGCACCGTTGTTGTGGATGGCTAGACCACTATGCTTTTGACAGGTAGAGCCTCCGACCAATGATGTAGTAAAGAAAGTTCAAAATTCTTTTAAGTAACAAAAACATCAGCCATCGAAAGAAAAAAGTGGTTCGTGTTCCTGCTGTTTCGGAAGCCTAGAGCACTAGTCTTCCGACGAGAAGAGACTGACGATGCCGATCAAGTTATGCCTCAGCAGATTGGGCCGTCGATCGAAAGAAGATCGAAGATGATGGGCCGTCGTTGCGGCTAATGATGGAACTATTTAGTCGACGCCTAGTTAATTCAGTTGCTGATGAGGTACGTCGGATAAAGTTAGTCGATTAAACATCCACCATTGCGGATGATTAGTAGACTATCCCGCTAATGAGCATTCGGATGATGATGCCGTAAAATATTAGTCATTCCAACCACCAAAAAATTCATGAGATGAAAATGACAAAGGAAGATTATGGGCCATCATTGTGAATGCCAAAGGGACTACCCGTCCGATGCATAGGGCACCTGGCCGCCGACACAACAAGTTAGCCCATGTTATCGCCAACGAAATTCAGAGCAATAGATGACAAAGGAATCGATACGGTGGAAGGGGATAGACCCACGAATCGCTGACATGCCTAGGAGTTAGCAGAGGATAGACCTGACCGAAGGAAAACATTGAAGAGTCAAAAGGCATCTAGAATTTGTGAATGATCGGATCATCGATCGGAAGCTCAGCTGGTTCACCAGCGAAAATGGTAGGGAGGTCATTTTCGGCTGTTGCGGCAGCTCAGATGACTATGCAACCGATGTACAGTTGATTTGCTCACTGACATTGAGTGGGATTTTAGTCGTTTTGCCTGCCGAAAACGAAGAAAAGGAGTAAGCGAACAGACCTCCATTGAACAGTCAGTATGCTCGCCAATACAAATCGAAAGTGTGGTTGTTTTGGCCACTAAAGAATCGGAAGGATAGCTGGGAAGACGTATGATTGGGTTTAAGGAGATTTGGATTTTTAAGAGGAATTTCTCATCAATTTTAGCATATTTCAGCAGATTATCAGCAATCACAGAGCTGAACAAGAAATAGAGAAAATTCTTTGTTTAGCATAATTGTTGTTTTATAAAATTTCTAGAAAAAGAAGGTCAACAGTTTTGATTTATATTAATGTATGCATCTAACAGTTTTCTACTAAGAAATTTGCAGAACTATAGATAACTTCCAAGAGCAGTACTCAAGAAAGAACAGTGTGGTAAAGCCAAAGGTGGTTTAGTCATGAGAACCCATGATGATGGGTATGATGCTCAGGATTCTTACGAGTGTGCAAGAAATTCCATGGGAGAAAATTCCTGTAAAGGAAATAATGACTTAGAATCTAATGGAAGGAGATTCCAAGAGGCACGGTCAGATGTTGCAGCCACCATGAGGAGCTTGGTTAAATCCCAGGAAGAGTAGCATCAATTGAATGCAGCCATATTGTAGAGTTTGACACACTTGCAGAAAAAGATAGATTATGGATGAGGTACATCAAGAACAAAAGGCAGTAAGAGCAGCATTAGCAGAAGAAGAGGGACTTCTAGTGGATCATCTGAATCTGAAGAATCTAGTGGAGATACAAGTTCATCTTCTCACAAGAGTAAAAGAAGAAGGCACCATAGGGATCGCTCTCGAGCTGAATTTAGGAAAGCTAAACCTCCTACCTTCGATGGTGAGATAAAGACTAGAAAAGAAGTTGAAGCTTGGCTTCTTGTGATAAAGAAGTACTTCCAAGTACATGATTATTTAGGAAATATGAAGGCAAGAGTTTCCATATTCAATCTGAATGGAAGGGCATCCATTTGGTGGGAGCACTTCAAGCAAGTAAAGAAGATCAATGAAAGGAGATTGAAGTGGAAACAGTTCAAGAATTATTTTAGAAAAAACTACCTCTCTGACAGGTATTATGATGATAAGATTAAGGAATTCCATGAGCTGAGATTGGGACAACAGACTATGGATGAATATGCAAATAAGTTATTGGAATTGTTGAGGTATGTCCGATACATCAGAGATGAAAAAGTGAAGGTCCAACAATTTTTGAGTGGATTGCCTCAGTCCTACAAAGATAGAATTGAGTTCTTTGAACTGAGAACTTTCGAAGAAGCAATAAGAAAACCTAAATATTGCTATGAGAAAAGCAAAGGTAAACCTGATTACCATAAGGCATGGAAGAAAAACAAGAATTAGAAGTTTGATTAAAGGAAGAAGGGTTTCAAACTTTCTAGATTCAAAAATCAATAGAAGTAGCCATCCCAAGCTGCGAGTAATTTAGATGGAGTGACAGGTGGAAAGCCCAAGGATCCACCACAAGATAAAGGTCCACTCAAATGTTGGAAATGTGAAGGACCCCACTTGTGTAGAAATTGTCCACTTGAGAATGAAAGTGAAAGACTGGCTTATAACATTTAGGAAGTGGAAACATTAGGTCAAGTAGCAAGAGCAACTCGTAGAATTTATGCAGCACTAGAGGACCACTAGGCAGATCATCAGTCAACTGTGGTCGAAGTTGCAGGTAAGATTGTTGAACAATTTGCTTCTATTTTGATTGACCTTGGTTCTACTCATAGTTACATTACTTCTAGAGTAGTGGAGATTTGTGCTTTTAAGAAGTTAAAGCATAGAAAAAATTGGTTAGTTCAGCTAGCAATCGGGACTAAGAGAAAGGTCAGTGAATTAGTAGAGAAATGTACATTGGTCATGAATGGATTAACCACTTGTGTAGATCTAAATGTTCTACCACTTGGTTCCTATGATGTTCTCATTGGAATGGATTGGTTAGAAGCTCACAGAGCAAAGATTGACTATTATAACAAGTCTTTTGAATGCATGGATGAAGAAGGAAACCCAGTAGTTGTGAAAGGTATTCCGAAGGTAATTTCAGTAAGGCAGATTTAAGCAATGCAGTTGAAGAAATTTTGTAGGAAATGTTGTCAGTTGTATGCAGCCCATATTCTGGAACCAATAGGTGATGAAAATCCTAGGTTGGACGACTATTAGGTGTTACAGGAATTCAAGGATGTGTTTCCTAATGATATTCCAGGGCTTCCTCCAAAAAGGAAAATTGATTTCACTATTGAACTTGTGCCAGGAGCAGCACCCGTGTCCAAGACACCCTACAGGATGAGTACACCATAGATGCTAGATTTGAAGATGCAACTGCAAGAGTTGTTGGAAAAGAAGTATATCTGACCAAGTGCATCTCCTTAGCGAGCACTGGTTCTATTTGTGAAGAAGAAAGATGGTACACTCAGGTTATGTATTGACTACAGATAGTTGAACAAGGTTACTGTGAAGAATAAATACCCTTTGCCTAGGATTGATTACCTCTTTGATCAAATGAGAGGAGCAAAGGTATTTTCCAAGATTGAATTGAGGTCCAGTTACCATCAGGTGAGAATCAAGGATGAAGACATTCATAAGACAACCTTCAGGATAAGGTATGGACATTATGAGTTTGTAGTGGTACAATTTGGTCTCACAAATACACTAGCTACATTTATGTGCCTTATGAACAGTGTCTTGAGTAAGTATTTGGACAAGTTTGTTCTTGTCTTCCTTGATGACATTCTTATTTATTCTAAGAATGAGGAAGAGCATGAAGAGCATTTGAGACTTACATTGAAAGTGCTCAAGGAACATTAGCTGTATGCAAAGCTGAGCAAGTGTGACTTCTACAGGGATATAATTTAGTACTTGGGTCATATTATCTTAAAAGAGGGTATATTAGTAGACCCTAAAAGGATTGAAGCCATTATGAATTGGCCTACTCCAAGAAATGTTACCGATGTAAGATCTTTTATGGGACTTGCAGGATACTACAGAAGATTCATTGAAGGATTTTCCAAGGTTGCGCATGCCATCACTTATTTGCAAAATAAGGGGATAAAAATTGAATGGACTTCGAAGTGTGAAGAAAGCTTCCAGGGGTTGAAGAATCTTCTCACCAGTGCACCAGTATTGAAAGTTGCAGATCCAAAGAAAGATTTTGTGGTATGTACTGATGCATGTGGACAAGGGCTTGGAGGAGCCCTTATGTAGGACAACCAGGTGATATGTTATGAATCAAGAAAGCTGAAGGATCATGAGAAGAACTATGCCACTCGTGATCTAGAGCTTGCAGCCATAGTGCATGCTCTCAAGATGTGGAGACATTACTTGATGGGTAGAATAATTAAGCTCAGAACAGATCACTGTGGACTGAAGTATTTGTTTGATCAGCCTACTCTGAATGCTAGGAAAGCGATATGGCTGGAATTTTTATGTGAGTTTGATTTTGAAATCAAGAACATAAAAGGAAAGGAGAAGAAGGTAGTTGCTGCACTCAGCCGAAAGGTACAGGAAATGCATGTGGCATCTCTTAGTATTTTCCAGTTAAATTTGAGGCAGAAGATTTCAAATCATGTTGCCGGAGATGAATTCTATGAGCAAGTAAAAGACAAATTGCAGCAGCAATGTCTTGAAAAGAGGTATGAGGGATATAAAGTGGAAGAAGATGGACATCTCACTTATAAAGGCAGAATTTATTTTCTGATTGTAGCAGATTTGAGGAGAGTTGTTATGGATGAAATCCATCTAGCTCCGTATTCTGGTCACCCAGGATATTAGAAGACAATTGCTACAGCTAGAAAGCAGTACTTTTGGCCAGGAATGAAAAAGGACATGGTTGAATACATTTCAAGGTGCATGAAATGTCAACAGGTAAAGGTTGAGCATCAACATCCAGCAGGCCTGTTGCAACCTCTACCAATTCCGGAATGGAAATGGGAAGTTATTTCCATGGATTTTATTACAGGATTACCAATGACTTGGGGACAACATGATTCCATCATGGTTGTGGTAGAAAAGTTGACAAAGGCATCACATTTCATACCAGTGAAGTCTACGCATAAGACTAATGACATTGCAAAAATTTTCATGAAAGCGATTTTCAAATTGCATGGATTGCTGAAGGCAATAATTTTTGACAGAGATGTCAAGTTCACTTCCAAATTTTGGAAGAGATTATTTGCAGATTTGGGTACAAAGCGAAACTTCAGCACTGCATACCATCCTCAGACAAATGGGCAGATAGAAAGAGTTAAGCAGGTGCTTGAAGATATGCTTCACATGTATGTGATGGACAAACCAACCAAGCGGGAAGATTACTTACACTTGGTAGAGTTTGCTTACAACAATGGACAACATGCATCCTTGGGGATGAGTCCATATGAAGCTTTGTATGGAATAAGGTGTGGGACACCAGTGACTTGGGATATTCCAGTGAACAAAGTTGTGCTTGGACTAGAATTGCTCAAGGAAATGGAGCAAGAGATTGTAAAGATCAGAAAAAATCTAATAGCAACACAGAACAGATAGAGAAGCTATGCAAATAAGCATAGGGTGAACAGAGAGTTCAGTGTTGGGGATCATGTTTACCTCAAAGTAAACGCAAAGAAGAGTTCTTTGAAGCTTGGAAATTGTGACAAGTTGTCACCTAGATAATGTGGGTCATTTGAAATGCTTGAAAGAATAGTGTGTATTGCATATAGACTTGTATTTCCTGCTAGTACTAGATCTCATAATGTTTTTCATGTTTCTTTGATTAATAAATATGTACATGATCCTAACCATGTGATAAATTGGGATGTGATTCAGGTGGAACCCAAGGGAGAGTTCCAAATGGAGCCAATGCACATCTTCGACAGGAAGGTCACAATGATCCAGAATTGAGCCATATGGCAGCTAAAGGTGCAATGGGAGCAATACGAACCTAAAGAGGCTAAGTGGGAGTTGGAGGATACCATGTGATTGGAACATCCATTTTTGTTCAATTTTGCAGAACACTGAGGCGGTACCAGTGTAGCATTTTTGTTCAAATTTTGTAAAGCACTGAGGACAGTCCTATTGAAGGGGGAGGGGAATGTAACACCCCAGTTTTGACCCCATTTGCATTAGGTGCACATGATACATATATTGTAAACAATCATGGTGTGGAGCTAAGGCAAAGGCCCCACCATGATTTGGTTATGTTATGTTTTGGATTGAAATGGTCACCGATGGTATATTGGGACATGCGACATACATATTAAGTTATGGCACCATGTAAATATGCATATTTAATAAAATAACGCAACCATCTATGCTCACTCCAACTAAATTGAGAAGGGGCATGATTCCTAAGGTTAAGAGGGGGAATATTCAACCTTGAACCCATGGGGGGGGAAGCCATGTGTCACCACCCAGTTTAATTATTCACTTTTCCTTGTCTCATCCAACAACCACCTTCATTGTCCTATCAATTAGTTGGGGCAGTTATTGCTGACAGTGGACTGTGGTAGGACTGCCACTCCTTTCCGCACACACACTCCACCAAATGACCCTTGCACTAGTAGGAGACCACGTTGCCATTTTCTCCTCACCTAAAAATGCTCATCTTTCCTCATGTGCCGGTTCTTACCAATCGCTTATCCTCACGCAGAAAAAAAAAAAGACACTTTGTTCCTCAGGAAGGGGATTCACTCCGTTTTTGGCTCATGCAGCAAGAAGGAAGATGGGTTTGGGACTCTCATTACATTTTTTTGCTGAGGGTGTTTCCCATATGAATTTAGCGGACTGTGTTGGCTATTGCTTTCCCTGCATGCTGAGTTGTTGCATTGTTGTAATTATCTGGATTTTTCCCCAATTGTTGGATGAATTTCCCTTGTGTTTTAGGTTGCTGTGGGGTGTTGCGGAGGAATTGTTTTGGCCATAATACGGCCAAGAATGATTCTGAAATTGTCTTTTCTTGTCAATCTATGAAGTGTTTGTTGCTGCACACACACCGTGGTTGTCCTCAGATTGCATTAGAGTGGTAAATGAGGGCCTGATGTGCTTGAAAAACCTAGGGGGTTGAGAACCACATAGATAGAGCTACTGAGCTGAATTTCTTCTCAACAACCCCTGAAGAGCACTGGAAGGGAGGTCAAGGTCTGAGGGTCTGCATTGCAGAGAAAGGACTGACTTCTTTGTGTTGGGTGTGTGTGAGTGTTCTAGAAGCCTGGATGGTTCTGGTGTCATGTCTTAAGCTCTTCAGTGAGCTCACCAGCTTAGCATTATCCTTTCCCAGCTCTCGGATGGCTTGATAAATCCAACTTGGTTGGCTTGGATGATCTGTTGTTCGCCTGATAAACCCAACTGTGTTGGCTTGGATGAACTATGTGCCCTTGTGGGGGTGCTATCCTTAGCTATGTGTAAGCCTGTTGGTTACTTATTCCTTGGGGAATCATGCCCTACTCGGGGGTGGCAGTGTTGCTGAGAGATTAAGGAGTATACAGGCTTACATTTGGGTGGAACGTTGCAACGACGCAGCTGGTTGCAGAACAAGTTCTCATTAAGATAAGTATTCTTTCCTGACTTGTGTCTGTAATCATAATCACGATTAATTAATGATAATGTACACAATGAATGTTGAATTGTATATGAATGCATGTTGTATTTTCCATGGATGAATGTTGACATACATGTTAAATTCTGATCTGTATATGCATGAATGTTGTTTGATATGTTTTGCTTCCATTGTGTATATGAATGTGTATGTTCATGGTATGTTTGTATTTTCATGTCCCCGACCCTCTGAACGGTGAAGACGACACGACCAACACCCCAATACAAAGGGAAAACAACCCCATGAACATGAACAGGAAAATCAATGTTGAAATTAAGTTGCTTAAACATAATACATAGCAGGATGCACAATCCATAATACAAAGATGCATAAACATACCAGAGTACATAATCACTCAACAATTCAGCAGAAGCAAACCACATATACATTTCCAGCATTCCACATGTTCATTATAACTCATAAAGCAATAGATATAATTGCACAGATGAAATATTCAACATTGCTTATCTTTCAATGAAGAACTCACCCCGCAACCAGCTACGTTGCTAAAACGTTCCACCCAACCATAGGCCATCATGCTCATCAATCTCTCAGCAATGCTACCACCCCCGAGATGGGCATGATTCCTCCAAGGATAAGGGTCATTGCAGACTTACACATAGCTAAGGGAAACAATCAGCCAACCAACACAGCTGGGTTTATCAAGCCATCAAGAAACCGGCCAAGCCAGCACAATCCAAGGACCAACCACTGCATACTACAACAAAACAATCCCTTCATAGCCCTGTGAAGAAGGAAAAGACAACCGGGGACAGTCCCAAACAAAAGATGAAACACCTCTCAATCCCACAAGGCAACTCAAAGTTGGTCTTGGCCCTAGCGTGGCCAAAACAACTTAACAGCAACCCAAAACTAGGGTACTTCAACAGCCTAAACTCACCATGAAAACGATGGCAACCATCCACAGCCCACAGTGGATAAGAAATAGAACTCCCAGCATAGCCATGGGAGACTCAGCCAGTGACTGTGGCAATCAACAGCCAACAAAACGTGGGGAAGACAACAATCCCACAATGTAATCAGTGAACACGACTCACAACATGGGGAAAAATGGATCCAAACGGCCTGTGCATGAGGAGAACTTGCACCAGACCCCCAAATATAAAGAAGGCGACAACAGTCACCACGTAAGGGAGATAGCAGTCTGTCATGGACAATTAAATAAGTGGAAAAACAATAATTATATAGGCCGCATCGAGGAAGAAACTACATACTCTTAGCCTATGCATGAGGGAAATTGCACCAAGCCACAAAGCACAGAGGAAAACATACCCGATTCCACTTTGTGGAAAACATGAATGACCACCGATAAGCAGCTCCTCTCCTGGCCACGTGAGATCCAGCAGAACCACTACCTGTGCATGAGGATGGGCAATACTTCCACTCCTGCGTGAGAGTGAAGAGCTCCACTCATGCGCGTGGATGAACAACCAACGTGAGGAGTGAGTAGGCCACACAGAGCATGCGTAGTGGAGAGTGTGTGAGGAAAACAGCACCAACCTCTGCATGAGGAAGATGAACAAACACCCCGAATGCCTAGCAGTGGAGGGAGTGGAGAGTATGGAAGAATCGTTTCTTCTGCCCCACGCAAGGGTGAAGGGGAGAGGCTGCTGGTGGAGTGGGAACATGGGCAAGGGCTGACAGTCCTCCACAACCACCACCACTCAGCAATAACTACCTCAACCAACAACAACAAAATAATAAAAAGGTTGACAAGGGAAGATTGCAAAACAAAACAAGGTGGAAACACATGGGTTTTTCCCCCATAGACCAAGGTTTGACATTCCCCACCCCTTATCCTTTGGAATCATTCCCTTTTCATTCAACGTTGCACTACCATAGCTGGTTGTGGTTTATTTTATTTGATATGCATATTTACATGATGCCAACTTATAATGTGCTGGATAGCACGACATACCATCGGCAACTATCTCCATTGCCGAAACATACACAACCAAATCGATGGCAGGGATTTTTCCCTTAGCTCCTCACCACGATTAATTAAATTATATACATCATGCAAACGGGGTTAAAAGCAGGGTGTTACATTCCCCTCCCCCTTGGAATAACACTGTCCTCGGTGTTCCATTACATATACAATTGCACATCAAAATTTCAAAATTGCAGATCTGTCCCACGTTTAATCATTTACTTTAAATGTTTGAGACCAAGCCCCTTAGCTTCCATGGACTTCTCCTGCTAGTTCTCAACTTCCAGCTGATCCCAAATTCTAGGAACTTGGCGGCTATTGCCCTCATCATGTTCCCACCTTGGGCAGTCTCGACGTAAATGATGTCCTCCGCATCTCCAGCATCTCACTGGTTGCTTCATCTTTACCTGCTCAATTTCCTTTGAGTCTTCATTCCTGGACTGTTTCTTATCAGGTCACTTGGACAATTGTCCCATTGCTGATCCACCTTGCTTTCCTTTGCCGATTGCTCCCAGAAGGCTTTTCACCTCCCTTTGCAAACCAATAGAGTCTTGCAAAATCTGGTGGTTCATTTCACTCTGCCTTTTCTGTATCTTGAGCATCTCCCCAAGGTTCTCTTGGGTCTTGGAAATCACTTGAAGGAGACTTCCAGCTAAGTCCAGCAACTTTTGATCTACTACCATGATCAATGTGCACCACCTGGTTTCACTTTTCTCACCTCTGAAATGCACCATTGAAATTCTATCAAACCAAGCATAATATAGACATTAAAATCAGTCAGTTAATTACCCAATTGGAAGGATAGTCCAAGTCTTATCAAGGAGGCTTTCATATTTTTCATGCCTTCCCCAACAGGCACATGAGCTCATTCATGTCCATTCTTGGGCAGGGAATTAACCACTCTAGCATTCATAATTTACCTTCAACAAAACACACATTCCATTTTCAGTCATACATGCATTCAACAATCTTTTGTTTAATGCATAAATATATATGTACATATACATAATTAAAAAGGGAAAGAAAGAGTAGCAAGAGTTTTTCCCTCTTTATTTTGTTCCATCCTGGAACCCACACCATCACCGTGGCTTTTCATGCTCTCAGCCTCTTTCACTTTATCGTGAATGCTGGACCAATCTCTCTTGGTCAGGACACTTAGTGTCTTCGGTCTATTCCAGACCTCTAAACCGTGGAGTCTCTCCACTTGGTTTGTCTCAACTGCTAGGAACCTCACGGTCTCACTGGCACCTTTTTTTATTGGCGCTCATTCCGAGCTTTCCAAGATAGTCACATATCCACATGTACCCCTAGGATGCTCTCATAGTCCTCACTTCCAGTGATACCTATATCCAAACATTGAATAAATTCACATGTTTAGTTTATTCTCATCGGTTTTTATCTCTAGAACAAGAGCTTAAAACAGCATAACTAAATCATATACACATGTATATTCATAAGCAAAATAATCCAATACTTATCTATATTGTGCGTTTCCTCGTTCTTCCACAGGATCTTGCTTCGCTTTGCAAGCCTTGGGATTGCCTATGGACTTAGATGTTAGGTCAGCACGCAAGCTTCTCCTCAACATCAAATAATTAATGTCCAGCCAGTACACAATTGTGTCGACTGGGCTTGGAACTTTACCGTGACCATTTTCTAGGTCTAGGATCTACTTTGGATCCTCAGGAATATCACATCCCAACGTATACTTATATCAGCACACACTTATATCAACAATAACCCTTACTACACAACCCCTCACAACAACCATTTACTGTTTACCTTTACCTTTTATCTTTTACCTTTAGGGTGCAACACCTGCATCTATTTAGCTTGTCAACATAAGCAATACAAGAAATAGAAGCAAATTCATCAGCGTTATTGCTCTAAAACTGTAATCACATTTCATGTCATTCCCTATCAAGTATTGAGACACCAGGAGTGCGTCCACTCCCTAGAGTGTAATCAATATTGAAAACCCTTTCATGACTCGACATCGAAAAAGTGTGCACTCTTCTCCGGTGTGTGCCATGTAGGCCCTATTCATACTCAAGCAATCGGTCATAATGGATATTAAATGAAAACATGTTCTGCATATGGAATTTAATAATTAACATGCATATTCTTAGCAAGGGTCACAGAACACTTATCCATTTGTCGTCGCAGTATGCCTTTGTTAAGGAGGAATTTAGGCTCCTTCCCTGAGTTAATAGTCCCCCAGTTAGCCACCCCAACTCCTTTTTACATTTCATATCCACACATGGCTTACCGACATAACCCATACCATCTCACTCATGTTATTACCAAACATGCAGTGCAGATGAGACATTTTCAAAATGTCCAATGGCGTTTCACCCGAAACCCATTTCCAAGGGAAAACCTTCCCATGAAGTTTGGCTCTTGCAGGTCATCACATATGATATTCCTACAGTGTGTATCCCTGACACATTCATCAAATAGCCAAACAGTCAATCATTACCTGATACTACAATCCAAATTGATCGTTCCCTAACCAAGCAATGACATTAGCAATCACATTCAATAAGAATTTGCAATTCTATCTACTATAGAAATTGACTTGCTCAATTGTGGGTCTCTTGTAAGCAACACTACTATGCCCATTATAATTTTATGCTTACTATCATAACATGAATACCCACTTACCATGCGTCCCTCCTAACACAATCTTATACAAGCCAACAATGATTAGTAGTCGTTAGCAATTCTTAAATCCGAAATTCACAATTCAAATTTACCAACCCATTATGCATACCAACTATTTTCACAACCATGAGACTCTTCTCATAAAGTTTGGCTCTTTCACATGGTAGATTCTAGCATTGGTCAGGGTCTTACCTCTCATTTCCATGCTCGAAATAATCTACCTGAAACCTGAGCTTCAATCATCCAACACAATATTATGCAAGCCAATAATGACTAGTAGCTGTTAGCAATTTCTTAAATCCGAAATTCACAATTCGAATTTTAACAACCTATTATGCATACCATAGGGTAGATTCTGGAATTGGTCAGGGTCTTACCTCTCACTACCATGCTCGAAATAATCTACCTGAAACATGAGCTTCAATCAACCAAACACTTGGTAAGTCTGGATGCATATAATTTTTTCATTGCTACAACCATTACCTAAGCATTTTCAGAATTTATAAAATTCAAACACTTCCAGCTGTTAGTCACATCAACATTATCAAAGCTCATTTACTGCATGCAATCATTATCATATTAACATTTGCAAGGCATAGTCACATCATTCATGCAATTAAATAGAATGTTTAGATACTCCTTACTTCACAAGCGTATCATTCATACCACCTTGCTCTTCCATAGAGCATTTCTGGAAACCAATTGATCATGACTATCCTGCATTCATAACAACCTTTGAAATGGTTCCTGAATTGTCATCAATTCATCATTTCAGTCATTAGTCATTCATAATATCACATGCAATCATCTCAATGCATTCATGCAATGCACCACAACATTGCACCTATACTTACTTTCCTTGGGCTGTTAAGCTTAATCAATATATACATGCATGACACCTTCCTATATGAATGTGGTATAGCATTCAAATATCCACATGGTATGAGGTCTCTTACCTTTACCACTCCTTGGAATTTGTCATAAGCAAACTCTTACCTGCATGGGTTCTACTTACACCCTTGACATGACCAATTTGGTTGGTCCTTTGCAGGAGATTGCAGAATTTGCTCGCCAACTTTTGTTATGGACTTGTTGCCTCATCCCTTTCTCCATAGGGTTACTAGTCACATTCATCAGCATCAGCAACATATTCATCTGGGTCCATGTCTTCGTTGGTTTTTCCACTAATGCCAACATCAAAGCAATGATTACCATTAGTGGTTCATTATAAATGTATAATATTTAGTATCCTATGTATACAATACATATCCTCATACATTTCATGCATAAAACTTAGGAAATGTAACATAGTTAGCAAGACAGGGTTTTAAAGGAAACTTCCCCTTTTCAAGTCTTTCATCCTTGCATGGAATTCCTCTTCCACACAACAGCTGGTTAGCTTCATAGTCCTTGCTACCTCTAGGCATGCAACTTCCAGATTTGTCCATTTGATAGCAGTGGTCGTCATTAGCACTTTTCTGGTCCATGCTCAGATTCTGGTGACTCACCCTTCTTCCCTACTGGATAAGATTTCCAACGCCTATCCACATGCTTCATTCTGACCTTGGATGTGAAAACCACACCACTTATAAGAATAAATACTTTCACCAAATCTTTGCATTTTACACACAACTGCAATTTGGACTGGGTGCCAACTTCAGCCACCTGTAAACCACTGAAAGATAGCTGAAAAATCCCTGAAATCTTCTGAAAAATCCCACTGGAAAATAGCTGAATTTTCCTTTGTTCAATTGGCTCCCATTTCACCTATCAATCCGACGTTTCGGCTGTCAAAACAGCTAACGTCCTCTGCCGTTTCGGGCCTCATTTAAACTAATATTTTGTAGTTCATCGGCGGTCGAATCCACTACTCTCTCCACCGCTTGATCGGCTCAACTTTATTCTTTTCGTCGGTGAAACAACTTCATCCGTAGCCACAACGGCGGCCCAACGTCCTCAATATCCTTCCGATTGGGAGCCCAATCTCCTTTGGTACCTGATCGGCATCGGCAGTCTTTCTCATCGGAAGACTTAGTGCCTTTCGCTTCCGCTATCTTCTTCTGATTCTTGCTGCCGCATCGGCTACTTAAACAACTAAACCTTTCTGACGGTTCCCATACTTAGTCGAATTTGAAAAATCAACTTTCATCTTTCTTCCTTTACGTCGGCGAAGAAGTTCCTTCCGCAGCCGCAACGGCGGAACACGATCTTCAGTCTTCTTCTGATTGGCGGCACAACCAAATCGGCATTGGTAGACCTCATGCATCGGAAGACTTAGTGTCTTCCGCTTCCGCAATAACGGCACAGGAAACACTATCCCCGTCGATGATTCCTACTGGCGGAAACCACCAACACTGCCGCATTGGTGCTTTAGTCCTTTCGTCAGCCACAACGACAGACTATCCAACGTTAAGTTCTTCCGCGGTTCTACCGACAGACGCTAAACACTTAGCCAAATTTTCAAAATATTTGCTCCTTGTCGGCTTATTTCACCCAATGGCATCGGCTCAATTTTCTTCTATCTGTCGGGGACTTAATCCCTTCCACAGCCGCAATGGTGGCACTCGTTCCACCTTTTTCCGCCAATGATTGCAACACTTAAACCAAATATTTCTCTTCTTCCTTCCATGGAATAGAAAACCTGTAGACCTATCGGTGGTTGGAACCATTACACACTACTGCATCAGCATTTTAGTCTCTTTGACAGCCACAATGGCGGACTGTCACACGCTAAATTCTTCCGCCACAGCGGAAGTCAATTCCTCTAACTCTTCTGCCACAGTGGAAGTCAACTTCGCTTAGTGCTCCGACGAGCCGATCATTCCAACACTTAGAAGAAAATTTTGAATTTCCATTCAACAGTTCCCGTCGGGTATACTTCCTCCTAGCGCTTCCCCTACAGCGGAAGTCTTTCTCACTGAGTGTTCCGATGAACTGAACCGACAGTTCAAACCCTTAGGAAATTTTTTGAAGTTTGCTGCCATCAAACTCTAATCTCTGCTGGGCAGAGGGAAAGTATACTTCTGTCACTGTATCCTGGTCATCCCTTCAGGCCCATGCTGCAACATGAGCTCTGATACCACTCTGTCATGTCCCCGACCCTCCTACCAACGAAGAGGACGCGACCAACACCCCAATACAAACAGGAAAACATCCCCATGAACATGAACAGGAAAATCAATGCTGAGATTAAATTGCTTAAACATAATACATAGCAGGATGCATAATCCATCATACAAAGATGCATAAACATACCAGAGTACATAATCATTCAACAATTCAACGGAAGCAAACCACATATACATTTCCAGCATTCCACATGTTCATTATAACTCATAAAGCAGTAGATATAATTGCAGAGATGAAATAGTCAGCATTGCTTATCTTTCAATGAAGAACTCGCCCCGCAACCAGCTACGTCACTGCAACGTTCCACCCAACCATAGGCCAACGTGCTCATCAATCTCTCAGCAACGCTGCCACCCCCGAGCTGGGCATGATTCCTCCAAGGATAAGGGTCATTGCAGGCTTACACATAGCCAAGGGACACAATTAGCCAACCAACACAGCTGGGTTTATCAGGCCATCAACAAACCAGCCAAGCCAGAACAATCCAATGGCCAACCACTGCATACTGCAGCAAAACAATCCCTCCATATCCCTGTGAAGAAGGCAAAGACAACCGGGGACAGTCCCAAACAAAATATGAAACACCGCTCAAGCCCATAAGGCAAATCAGAGTTGTTCTTGGCCCTAGCATGGCCAAAACAACTTAACAGCAACCCAAAACTAGGGTACTTCAACAGCCTAAACTCACCATGAAAATGATGGCAACCATCCACAGCCCATAGTGGATAAGAAACAGAACTCCCGGCATAGCCATGGGAGACTCAGCCAACGACTGTGGCAATCAACAACCAACAAAACGCGGGGAAGACAACAGTCCTAGAATGTAATCAGTGAACACAACTCACAACATGGGGGAAAATGGCTCCAAATGGCCTGTGCGTGAGGAGAGCTTGCACCAAACCCCCAAATATAAAGAAGGCCACAACAGTCACCATGTAAGGGAGATAGCAGTCCATCATGGACAATTAAACAAGTGGAAAAACAATAATTATACAGGTTTCACCAAGGAAGAAACTACATACTCTCATCCTGTGCGTGAGGGAACTTGCACCAAGCCGCAAAGCATAGAGGAAAACATGCCTGATTCCACTCTATGGAAAACGTGAATGACCACCGATAAGCATCTCCTCTCCTAGGTGCGTGAGATATAGCAGAACCACTGCCTGGGCATGAGGATGAGCAATACTTCCGCTCCTGCGTGAGAGTGAATAGCTCCACTCATGCGCGCGAATGAACGACCAATGTGAGGAGTTACCAGGCCACAGAGAGCATGCGTACTGGAGAGTGCGTGAGGAAAACATCATTGACCTTTGCGTGAGGAAGATGAACAGACACCCCAAATGCCTAGCAGTGGAGGGAGTGGAGAGTATGGAAGAATCATTTCTTCTGCCCCACGCAAGGGTGAAGGGGAGAGGCTGCTGGTGGAGTGGGCACATGGGAAAGGGTTGACAGTCCTCCACAACCACCACCACTCAGCAATAACTACCTCAACCAACAACAACAATACAATAAAAAGTTTGACAAGGGAAGATGGAAAAACAAAAGAAGGTGGCAACACATGGGTTTTTCCCCCATAGACCAAGGTTTGACATTGCCCACCCCTTATCCTTCGGAATCATGCCCTTTTCATTCAACGTTGCACTGCCGTAGCTGGTTGTGGTTTATTTTATTTGATGTGCGTATTTACATGATGCCAACTTATAATGTGATGGATAGCATGACATACCATCGGCAACTATCCCCATTGCCGAAACATACACAACCAAATCAATGGCGGGGCTTTTTCCCTTAGCTCTTCACCACGATTAATTACAATATATACATTATGCAAACAGGGTCAAAACCAAGGTGTTACATGTATTTTTAAGTGTCATGATTCAGCATTATATGTGTGTTTGTGTGTTCATGTTCATGGGGCAAGATGCCCGGTTGTTTGGAGCTTAGTAGCGTCCTCTTGCCCGGTCAGAGGGTCCGGGACACTATAGGATGATGATGGCATTAGAGGAAATTTCAATTGAAAATGGGCCTTCCAAAAATAATACAAATTCCATGTCATCATGTATTAGCCAATGAAAATGCTTTAAAATTCAAAAAGGGAGCACCTCTAAAACAATTTTTTAATATAAATTTGTAGATAGGTATCATAAAATAAACTACTTTTTTTGTTCGTATTGTCGACATATCTCCCTGTGTTTTTACTCAAATTTCGATTGGGAGATATCGTTGGATGCAGAATTAAATTCCACATCTAATGAGTACCTACTCAGCATACTTTTGATGAGCCCTGCTACCCCAAAAATAAGAAATACCTGAAAAAATGTGATGATGACATCATCATCACGTTTTTTTCATGTATTTCTTGTTTTTGTGGTAGTGGGGCCAATCAAAAGTATGCCGGTTGGATGCGGAATTTAATTCCGCATCCAACGAGTTCTGCTGATCAAAATTGGAGTAAAATCACAGGGAGATATGTAAAAAATGCGAATAAAAAGGAGTTTTTTCTTTTCTTCCTCCAAAATTAATAAATATTATTTTATTATTTTAACTATTATTTTATTAATTTTCCTTAGGAGGCCCATTTTGAGTTGAAANGATGATGATGTTGACGATGGTGACGATGAGGATGATTATGGTGATGATTATGATGATGATGACGATGACGATGATGACGATGATGATGAACAATGATGATGATGATGATGGAGGATGATGATGATGATGATGAGGATGATGACGATGAGGATGACGATGATAATGATGATGATGATGATAATGACGATGATGATGAACAATGATGGTGATGATGATGAGGATGAGGATGATGACTATGATGAGGATGAGGATGACTTTGAAACTTTGGATATATACATGGTGGATGATAAATATTGTTAGGATATATATGCCATTTGATTGAATTTTGGCGATCCATCTTTAATCAAAGATGATGATGATAAGGGTGAGGGCGATGATGATGATGATGAGGATGAGGGTGATGATGATGATGATCATGAGGTTGATGACCATGATGATGATGATGAGGATGAGGGCGATGATGATGACGAGGATGAGGATGAGGATTATGATGACGATGATGAGGATGAGGATGATGAGGATGAGGGTGGTGATGATGATGAGGAGGAGGAGGAGGAGGATGATGATGATGACGATGACGATGACGATGATGATGAACAATGATGGTGATGAGGAGGAGGATGATGACTACGATGATGATGATGATTATGACAATGATGATGAAGATGAGGATGAGGGTGGTGATGATGATGATGATGATGAGGGTGGTGATGATGTTGATGATGATGATGATCAAGATGATGATGATGGTGATGATGATGAGGAGGAGGAGGATGAGGATGAGGGTGGTGATGATGATGGTGATGATGATGAGGATGATGATGATGATGATGACAATGAATATGATGATGAATAATGATGCTGATGATGACTATGATGATGAGGATGAGGATGAGGGTGATGATGATGATGATGATGATGATGATGATGACCATGATGATGATGATGATGATGACCATGATGATGATGATGATGAGGATGAGAATGAGGATGTTGACGATGAGGATGAGGATGAGGATGATGATGATGATGATGAGGATGGTGATGATGATGACGATGATGATGAACAATGATGATGATGAGGAGGAGGATGAGGATGATGACTATGATGATGGTGATGAGGATGAGGGTGATGATGATGATGATGATGAAAATGATGATGATGATGATGAGGATGAGGGTGGTGATGATGATGATGAAGATGAGGATGATTATGATGGTGATGATGATGGTGATGATTATGAGGATGGGGGTGGTGATGATGATGATGATGATGAGGTTGATGATGATGATGAGGTTGATGATGAGGACGATGAGAATGAGGATGAGGATGATGATGGTGATGATGATGGTGGTGATGATGATGGTGACTATGAGGATGATGATGATGATGATGATGATGGTGATGATGGTGATCATGATGATGAAGAAGGATAATGGTGATGACAATGATGATGATGATGATGAGGATGAGGATGAGGATGAGGATGATGAGGATGATGATGATGATAACGATGATGATGAACAATGATGGTGATGATGATGAGGACAAGGATGATGACTATGATGATGATGAGGAGGATGATGACTATGATGATGATGAGGATGACTTTGAAACTTTGGCGCTATACATGGAGGATGATAAATATTGTTAAGATATATATGACATTTGATTGAATTTTGGCCATCCTTAATCAAGGATTAAAAGAATCGGACATCCTTAATCAAGGATTAAAAGAACCGGACATCCTTAATCAAGGATTAAAAGAACCGAACATCCTTAATCAAGGATTAAAAGAACACGATGACGATTAAAAGAACACGATAAATATAACATTGTTGATTAAAGTCACTTATCGCCTATCGACGAATCATCACTAGTGGTTTGTAGTGAGAGCGTACGTTGATCCATCGGTACTCATTCTAGATTTTGTACATCCAAAAGAGATACCAAACAAGCATTCTTGCGACTTTATAGCATCCTTTCTGTGTTGACATAAATCAATCTTCAATCTCTCTGTTAATGTTTTAAATTTTCCCTTGAAGCTGAATAGGTCGAAGGATGAGAGGAATTATTGTTTTCTTGGATGCACAGCCCATGGCTTCATTCACTGCACTATTTTCTTGGATGCACAGCCCATGGCTTCGTTCAATGCCTTATTTTCTTGGATGCACAACCCATGGCTTCGTTCACCGCCCTATTTTCTTGGATGCATAGCCCATGGCTTCATTCACCACCCTATTTTCTTCGATGCACATCACATGGCTTCGTTCACCGTTAAAAAGAGGAATTATTTGTGTCCATCATAGTGTTGTCTAAATGGTATTATAATGGGATAAGGATCCCATTACTCTTTTTTACTCTCATACCAAATTAGTTAAGAAAAAAAGCATATGTGTTATAGCTTTATCATATCGCATATGTGTTATATTGCATATGCGATATGAATAAGCTATAATGCATATGCGTTATAGCTTATTCATATCGCATATGCAATATGAATAAAATATAACACATATGTGTTATAACGCATATGCGTTATTTTAAAATTACAAAAATCGGTGGGAATAAGGTTTGGCATTATGTTAGGAAATAGCTTCGGACTACCGAACCAATTGGCTAGGACAAATAAACCAGGGCTATTGCTTGTCTTTTAGAACTCTATCAATATGCTTAGTTTATATGGCATTTTTTGCTATGACACACACAATATTTTTTTATGAAAATCTAGAATATTCACTAGTACAAAATGAGGAATTAGCTACTACGTGACTAAAAATTCTAGTCACCATAGGTTTTCCAAGTGATTTACTACTAAATATGAGCAATTTTGATTGACCCAACTATAAACGACTAAAATTAACGACTAATTTAGTCACCAGTTAACAAATATGACTAGATAATAAGTGACAGAGTTAAAAATGACTAAAATAAATGACTAATTTAGTCACAACATAAAAAATGACTAGATAGAGGAATATGAATTAGTCATTTATGTTAGTCATTTTTAATTGTGTCATGGAAAATTGGAAATTTGGCAATGAAGTGTAATTTTTGTAAGTTGCCTACCTTCTATTAGTAATATTAGTGTCATGCACCTCAATCTTTAGAGATCCAACAAAACAATTGCATGAATTTTCTCTTGACCATCTTTATCCCTGCTGCACCATTGAAGCAAACTTGGTTAAGTGAGTTCTAAAGGAAAATTATGTTCCTACGTCAATTACAAATTAGGTAATAGAACCAGTCCCATATATATTGTTACCTAGATAGAAGCATCATAGCCCTACATCCCCTCAAGAACTGGCCATTCGAATGCGCCTCCTCCACCTAGACTTACCAAATGCATCCAATGCATGGCCGAAAAAACACGTCAACTTCATATTTCTAGGCTGAAGGTATCGTTCGACCCCTGCTCCCCTGTTTTTGCACTTGATACCCTATTTTTGCAGACAATAATCCAGTTCAAGATCTCGCAGTGACCAGTTAGAGTGCTTCAAAGGTATGGTTCTTGCCGCTCCAATTGTGTTCATCACTCTAATCAATAACCAGTTATTATGGTTTTTTACAAGTCTCAATGCTGCTAAAGTTACTGCTTCCATTTTATATTTGCAATTATCACCATCTCCAACCTATGCACTCATAACCATATGCATTTTGAGCTTTCAACCTGGGAAGAGCATGAGCACCCTCCTACAATGCCACTATTTGCAAAGGTCACTTGTTTTTGCACATCGACATTCCTCACATGCTCCAAAGGGAAACTGAAGCAGACATTAGAAGAAGTGATTAAACTTTGCAAGGAGGTTTACTTGTTTCTTAGATTGTGGCAAGTTTTCTGTAATGGAACAGAGATTGTGTCCCAAAAGTTTAAAAGATTTGAATCATCCCGGTGTTGGAATCCGATACCCTATATGGATTCTTTGATGGGGCCGAGTAGGATGGAAATTGTGGTACTGGCATGATCCTTCGTATATATGAATCTCATAGTTTCAAGCTAAGGATGGGTGTTGGGAGTGGCACTAATACTTTTTCTAAACTTTTAGCCTTATGGGGGATTTTATGGTTCACAAAAAAAAATATTCTCTAGCTTTCTATTTTTGGCGAATCAAAGGTCATAATTGATTGGGCCAGAGGTTTCACCAATTTGCAGTCACTGAGTTATGATTGTTGGTTGAAAATGATTGGGCTCCTAAAGAATTGTTCTTTCTTTATCCTTTAGGCACCTGTATAGGGAGTTCAATTCAGACGCAGACAACCTATCAAATCTTGCGATAGGATACTACCCTGGTATTCTTCACTTATGTAAGTACTCAAGTAACAGAATCATGATTACTGAAGGTCTCTTTACCTGCTTCTAGTTTCTCCATTTTGGTTTTTCCTTGGACTGTTTTAGGTTGTATCTGCATGAAAACTCTTCGGATCCCTGCTATTTTTTGTCTCACAGTTATTTTGTCTTTTCCACATTTTTTCTTTCTATAGGTTGATGGGTAGAATCCCTCTCATTTATTTTTGGATATTGTAATGTTTTGCCCAGGGCTTCAATATTGGCTTCTATCCTACTTTGAAGGGGATTTTACATGAACAACTATGATGTGATTTTGATTCTTATGAATAACAAATTACATATTTTTTTACAATGAAAAAAAACCATTAATATAGAAAGATTCCACCATGTTTCTTTCTATATTTAGAAAAACAATTTAAAAAGCTATATTTTAAC
The DNA here is from genome assembly GCA_001517045.1 of Pseudotsuga menziesii. Classification (NCBI taxonomy): domain Eukaryota; kingdom Viridiplantae; phylum Streptophyta; class Pinopsida; order Pinales; family Pinaceae; genus Pseudotsuga; species Pseudotsuga menziesii. The sequence goes on from LPNX010894154.1 coordinate 344,048, forward strand.
AAAATATATAATCTAAATTTCAATAAATTATAACAAATATATAATTTATATTTCAATAAATAGAGATTCCATAATTTTTTCATTTACACCTTGGAAAAAACACAATTTAAAACAACCTATTTTGACAAATATATAATATATATTTTTATGTATAAATTTGTTTCCATTTTTCTTTATCTTTGAATTTTTTATTTTTTTTGGTTGACTAGTCAATTTTTCTTTATAAAACCAAATACCTTCAAAAATAAAAAATAAAAATAATCAAAAGTTAAAATTAACATTGTTTAATATTTCTATATATTATTAATATTACTAAAAAAATACTTAAAATCATTTTTAGTAATATAAATAAAACTAACCAAACACAATTATGTCTATACCAACATAACCTATATTTAAACCTTACCATGTTATAATTCCATAGTTCAAACGATGGCATTTTTTTATGTTATATGGTTATAACACATAAAGTTTGACATTACTGCTTGCATACAATCTCTTCGTGGCATGACCTTGGATAAAGATATGGTCAAGATTTATGATGTGGCATATAATAATATAACAATCCACTTTATATTGGTATGGTTTTAATGGATATGTTTAACATTACCGCTTGCATACAATCTCTTCGTGGCACGACCTTGGATAAAGATATGGTTAAGATTTATGATGTGGCATATAATAATATAACAATCCACATTATATTGGTATGGTTTTAATGGATATAAACATATGTCTTTGTGATATGTTTTAAACATTGGCGCTTATGGTTTAGGCTCCACATTATACCATATTATACCATATGGTTTAAATATAGAGTTATAACATATGATTTACATTATATTGGTATGGTTTTAATGGATATAAACATATGCCTTTGTGATATGTTTTAAACATTGGCGCTTATGGTTTAGGCTCCACATTATACCATATTATACCATATGGTTTAAATATAGTGTTATAACATATGATTTACATGGAGTCATGGTAACCTTGGGTTTGGTTACTAGTCTTAATCCAAAAGCAAACAAAATAAAGAAGTATTAGGTACGCTTTTTCTTGGACATGGATTGCATCCACACCTGCTGCTGCGAGTAGAATCTCTCGTCAATGATAGGCTATGTGAGTACATCTAATTCCACCTATATACCTTGCCTTCGGAAATCCTTGTTTTATTGCTTTAGACACCATCTGGCTATGGATATGTTGCACCTGCGTATTGGAAAGAAGGATACGATATGATGTGCCCATCCCTAAATTATATAGAAAAGGGAGGGGTTCTTTTCGTACATGACCAATTGGAATCCACACTACTATGTATGGCACATGATCCCCTAGTAGACTGCTATAGAGTGCCTAACGCTTCCGCAGACCAGAAAGATATACCTGAGATAACGGTGGATGTCCTATTGCAGACCAGGGTTTTTTATGTAATGAAGTGAAGCTTCATTTAGTTTTTGGTTTATTGAGGGCAATGAATTCAGTGTAGACAAGCGGAGCTGATTCTGAGAATGGATCAGAAAATTTACAAAGCAAGGCAAGAACAAGCTAAGGCCGCGGTCGTGGTCACTGAAAATGAAACCCTTTCCCCATTATATGGATCACAACCCTACCCTACTATGTTGAATACTTAGGTTAAGAGGACTATATTTACAAGTAATTTGTTTGAATCTAAGAAGATGCTTGAAGACACATCTAAGAAGAGTAAATGGAGTTAGAATTCAGGCAATTCTAAACATGGTGATGAGATTGGTGTCGGTGGACAGAAATTGAAACTGTCAAATATTGGTATTGAGATTCACGTTGGGTCTCCACTACCTTTAGAATGGCATCAATGTTTATACCTTCAGGTTTGTTCTGTGTTTTTCTTGATTATCTATTGTGTTTTTCTTTTATTCATGTTTTTTTTCTTTGTTGTGGATGTGGTGGAGATGAAATGGCTAGATCATAATTACCTTACAGTAATAGAGGATTGCTACACCTGTAGATGCACTAGAATATGCCATAAGGATAAAATATATTATTGGATATCCCGTGATTTTCACAATTTGCAGCCCTGAAAATAGGTTAGACCTGCCCAGGTTCATAATAATATTGCTATGTTTACAGATAAAACTCAGGAACTAGCAATTCCAAGGTTTGGCAGACCAAAAATGTTGTGTAGAGGATTTCAGACTAAAGGTTATAATATCTAATAATTTCCTCGCTTCAAGGTTCAAGGGAGGGACCTGGACTCTTTAGTTTCCCTGCGGGACCCCTTCCAAAAACACTTACAAGAGGAGTTGTGAAAGTCTTTACCTGCTGTTGCACCTCTTTTTTGTAGTAAAGTATAATTCTTTCCCAAATATTAAAACTACGTAATCTGCTTAATATTGTTATATTTGTAGGATTCATGAGCAGCCCCCAGGAATTGTAAGACTCATTGATTAACTTTGGGGATTACAACAATCTCATACAGAAATAAGCTTTCCATTACTCGGAGAATCCAACCTTTTAACAAAATAATTCAGAATATATACAAAACGAGAAGGAAACTAAATATAGAATTAGAAAGTTAATTCCTAAATTTATGCTAACAATCTGACAGCTTCACAAGATATCCTAAATGAATTCAACTGTATTCTATCCTATTTCTAACTTAACTCTTCCATTGACAGCAAAGCTAACTCGATTCTTTCCAGAACTAGTTCACTAAATTGATTACCACTAACCTAAACATATGGAGATTCAATTAAGGGAAACCCACTCCCTTTTGTAAAATTTATAATCTTAATTTTTGAATGGCCACATTTCAATTTAAGAGTGATTCCCCTGCATCATTTATCCTTAGTAAAATATCTAGAGTAACCTTGGTAAGCAACACTACAACTTTGGGAGAAGAGAGGTCTGTAGTGCTTTGGAGCATAACCGAATTGTCAAAGAAAGAGCTAGTACTAATTTTCTAGGTGTGAGAGGTTTGAGTACCTCCTAAATGCATACTAATTTGCCATATGTGAGAGGAAGTGATGTTTTAATTTTGGTAAAAAATTAATGACGTATTTTTTATGTTTAGCTATTTCTATAAGTCGCTGTTAATTTTTTCTTAATTTTTCTAGAGGTTGAACTTTAATGAAAGTGGTTTCTAAACCCAAATTTTAATTGCAAGTAATATGGATATGATGGGTGTATATTGCATAATGTTAGAGGGTGTCATTTATGATTTGTGTTATATCAGGAAACCTACATCCATTTTTCAACAGTGGTCACAAGTGTTTGTCGATCCCAAGAGTTGATACACTCGATGTTTGTACTTCATGTATAAGTTGATGTGATCAGGTGGCAATTAATGCTATTAATCAATCCAAGTATGCGTAAAGAGTCGATGCCGATTCTCATTATGCTACTCCATGCAGTTGATCCCATAGTTGATATAGGAGTCGATGCCTTCTTATGAAAGGAAATATTTGTTAGAATGTTTTTATTGAGGGTGATTCTTAAAAAACTTGGTGCCATGATCAGTTTTATCTCTGTGTGCCTATTTCATCAATTTTGCCTATATATCGATTTAATTGCTTAATTTTCTGTTTCTCCTTTGCATTTGCTGCTGGGAGTTGATTGTTTCAGGCAGGCCTAAGCACCTTGCACAATTTTATTTTTTGATAGAAAAATGGCAGAGCAAAGTCAAAGATTAAAATTATGTGAAACAACGTTAGTTGCAACTATAATGAAATTTGTTTCCCAAGGGGATCAGAGCCTCCGAATTCATTATGAAGGATGGGTGGCTAGGATACACGTCTTTGGTATATTCCCCAAATTCATCGAGCATACACATTGAACGACAAAGATTTATTGTGAATGGGCAATAATGATTTATTGTGAATGGGTAGTAATGTGGGAAAACCTCAAATCAAATGCGTAAGCAATTTTTCAAAATGTATTTTTGATGTAATTTTATATGCTGTCATTTTATTTTTAGTTTTTACTATTTCGAAAAACGAAATTTTAAAACCTGTTTCTAAACTCAAATTTTAAGTGCAGATAATATGAATGCTAGGAGGTGTATATTGCATAATGTTAATGTTAATGAGTATTAATTATTGATTTGTGTTATTTTTGGTAAGTTATTTTTTAGATTTTTGTTAAATATATAATAAAAACTAATTTTTTCATTACTTAAATTCTTTAAAATTTATTAATGAAAGAATTTTACCTTAAATTTATTAATGAAAGAATTCTACCTTAGTGGTTGAAAAGGTAAATTTTTTATACCAGGAAAGAAATAAAAATAAATAAATAAAATAGTTTGAAAAATAAAATTGAAATGATCGGAGCAAAAGGACAATTAGTAATCCAATTCTATTGGCATCGTTTTTTTCCTAATCCAATTCTGTTTCCATCGTTTTTTCTTCATCCCATTCTTGCCATGGATGTGCTAGTTATATATCAATCAATCTTACAATTTTCAATTGGTCGTCGTTGAGCAGATAATCCACTGAGGGACAATGTGAATCCGAAGAGAGTCTATCTATACAACAGACCGTTGAGCTGCATTGTTCCACCTATTCAGCAATCTAGGAAATGTGTTCCTCTTTCCAATTTGACAAATCAGGCATCCACCCAATGTAAGCATGGCGTTCCCCATAGCTACGTGAAAGCATTTTCCAATTTCTGTCCAAATGGATTTTCTCGGTTTTGGCATTTGTATTCAGAGAATGCAAAGGTTTTAGGTTTTTTTTGTATTTATTCTAATTTTACTGGGCAGTTTGCTTTTAAAAATTTCTGTCTGAAATTGTAAAAAAATGATTACTTTCTCTTAAAGGGATCTATTAGCCAATCAAAATCTTCAAAATCCAGGGCTAGAGGGACTCCCAGCGGCACAAGAGACTCTGAAATTCAAAAGGGTCCTGCAAAATCCTCTATTCCCAGACACACTGCAAAACCCGATAATGTTGGTCTAAGGGTTTTGAGAAACAATGTGGCCTATAGTATCTCTGGTTCCTCTAATCCGAACAACATAATTTCATCTACACGGGGGAAGATTTCAAATACAACTATTTCTCATTCTTCAATTATTACAAAGGTTGTACCCATCAATGACAATGACTCAGATATTGTTTCGCTGGAGCAGAAAACCTTGTAGAACCTGTACATATCAAAGCATCATTTAAATTCAAAACCATTGGAAGGCAATTTTATGAATAAACTCTTTTTTCTTCATCACTCGTGTGCTATGTGACCAAAAACCTAACTAGGGGGATCATTTCTTGTTGTTGTTCCAATTCTTGATCTCGCTCCTTGCCTGACCCTATATTTGTCCATTACTAATCAAATTTATATGTATAATATAGAGGTTGTTAGGGGACTATCCAAAAATAAGAATAAGAAGAAGTGCCCAGGGGTTCTTCCATGAAGTTTTTCTTGAAAGAAATGATATGATGTTCTTTCTTTTGTTCTTTTGTAGTTTATAATTTGAAACTGAACTGCTTGATTTGGCTGTGATGCAGGTTTAATTCGACGTGTCCTACATGAATTCAAGCTGCACTGTAGTATATGGTATTTCCTGTATCAGGGGAAAGAAGGACAAGTTCTATTTTTTGATATTGACCTACCTTTTCCCATGAATTCCTGAGTTTGCATTGGTGTATGCTAGTGCCCATTTGCTCAAGTCTTTTCTTAGAGTGCCTCTTGCGGTGTATCTATAGCAATGGTTTATGCAGGGTTGTCTGGTGTTCTCACATTTGACAAGAGCAAGTCTTTCATTTTAAGACTCCCATTGGATTCTCAATCCAATGGGAAATTGGGATATGAGGAGATTGATTTTTCGGATATATTTGGTCTTGCTGTGGATTCAACACAAGACTTTCCAAGGTATTCTTTCCCTGAAGGATCCTCAAACCATTAATAGGTGGTCTCACTCCTTAGTTGGCCCGTCTCTTGAACTCAATCTTGAAGGGCATTTGAGCAAGCTTGCTTTGAATAACAAAGAGAAAGGTGGGGAAGGGAATATATTGGAAAAACCTAAGAGTGTTGACATAGGATCTCAAGTTGCATCTGACAACAGATTATTGCTTTTCTCATCAGGAAGCTCAAAAGAACTTGAGTACTGCCAAGTCAAGGTCACTCAAAAAATTGGGGTTGACGATTTTGAGCTACTTAAGGTGGTTGGACAAGGTGCATTTGGCAAGGTGTTCCAGGTAAAAATAAATGGAACACCAGATATTTATGCTATGCAAGTTATGAGGAAAGACAGAATTATGGAAAAGAATCATGCTGAATACACAAAAGGTGAAAGGGACATTCTAACAAGGATTGTGCATCCCTTTATTGTTCAGCTCAGATACTCCTTCCAGGTGCCATTTTCCATCTCTTTGAATCTTGGTTATGATAATTATTTTCCTATAGTTTAAATTGTAAATTCAATTTTAGTAGTGCAAAACTGCATATTAGTTGTCTCTTTTACTACCCTCATCTTCCATTATCCATTTTTAGAATGTGTCCCTTATTCATGTATGGCCCAATAGTTGTAATTTCTTCAATGGAGTTTGAAATTTAGATCTACAATTTGCAATTCAAATATATCTGCGCTGTTGGAGAGGAATTAGGATAGATCAGTTTAGGCTATTACTCTACTTTTGATAGGTTCCAGCCTGTAAAGAGAAAACTTATGAAACTTGACAACCAGTGGCCCCAGTGCATCTCCAGGAGCACTTTTAGGCATTATTTACCTAGGGCTGAGAGTGAGACTGTATATTGGGAATGACAAAGCCATTTGGGTAGATTTTTTCCTTTGCTCTCTATTTTCTTGTTTTCCTCAAAATTTTCAAAGAACACTTTTAGACGAACATGTAGGAAAGTTGAATATGAAATAACATTGTGGTTTTAGTCACAATACTAATTCTGAAACTTCAATAGGGGCCTTAAACACATCATAATCATCACAATTATAAGACACAATGCTATATTATGAAACATTCATTATATTCGAGTTTCCATAAGGGGCATCTCCAAAATTAATAATGTCTTCTTTGAATGGAGTACAGTGTACACATAGGAATAAGCAAAAACTATATGCTACAAAGATTGGTACCATTGTGGATACTATTTGTGTAACTGCACTAATGGGTTCCTCACTAGATATATAGTCCTTTCAAGAGGCAAACTCTATTTTCCATTCTTTCATCTCTGTACACCACTAGGCCTTTCTACTTGCCAATGATATGGGGCCACTAACTAGTAAATTGTACCATATATTTTTGTATATCGATTTCACACAGTCTAATTCTTCGTTGTCCTTGTTGACACGGCATGCTAGTCTGATATGTCTGATGTAGGACCTCCGTATTCTTAAAAGTATACGCTTGTAACTATGCCACATCCCTATTTTCATAAAATTTGAGTAATGGTTCTCCTAATTATTCTGTTCAAGTTGAATGGATAGGTTCAAAGCGGATTGATTTAGTTTTTTTTCAGAATTACACTCTGTCAAGGTCAAAATATTATTGTTGGTTGGGATTGTTCAGTAAAATAATTTTCGTTTGGGGTCATTGGTTAAAGCCTATATTTGCAGATTCAAGGTGATCAACTATATGATATTTACAGAAGAGTGGTATTTGTGTAACTCTGGGTAGCCCTATCACAAGCTCCCAGATATGTACTTGCTATGGCACCTTATTAATGAATTGCATTCATTATTCTCTCCATACATTCTATGTTTCGTGTGTTTATTTCATTATTCTCATCATACTAGTTATTAACGAACCTGTTGCCCTTTTCTGAAACAATAAATATGGCCAGTCTGAAATTTACCCAAGCATGCTTGAAAATCAAGTTATTTTCTTGCTTTGTAGCAAGTGATTGTACATTATCAATCTAGAAGTTTTAAAAATGAGTACAAAGGACATTAAGCAAAGGGGACGATTAGTATAAAGTTATAAACATAATTAATGGAAAATAATTGTGACTATAGGATTGAATGATCATGTCACACTTAACACAATATATGTATAAATGTCAAGCCTTGTAATAGCATCATTCATATCATCAATACACTTCTTTTTAGTCCCTGCCATTGGCTAGCAGGGACTCTATGAATAGCCTTACCATCATTTTCAATTAACTTGCATGGAAAACAAAACAAATTATGAAGTATTTTTCCTAAGTTTGCATTCAAAGCTGCTTTTTCCACCTATCAACATCGTTGATCTTTATTGAGGCCGTTTTCTCCATCAATCGGTAACCTTGGCTGCTTTCTCCACCAATAAAACACTTAGAGTTCTTATTTGACCTCATAACGAGGCATCCCATTCATTTTTTCTAACAAAGCTTATGATAAAGTGAGATTTTTACTTGCAACTTTATAAAACCAAGTAATGTTAGAAGTATCTAGCATTACTTGGTAACATTTACTGTTTGATCAGGCTTAGGTAAATAGAAGAAAGAGTTGTTGGTTTAGTTCCAGAAGAGCTAATTGAATGTGAAGCGTGAAGGATATTGAATTTAAGTGAAGTTTATGAGTTAAGTAAAGTGTGAACAGACTTCTATGCAGCAAAGAACACAGTTTTGCACTACGGTGGCAAGTGTCTTTTTGACATGACCACCACAAGTGTCTTTTTGACATGACACATGTTTTATTGTAGTGTATTGCATGCATCACTTAGGAAGATTGGCTTAGGAGGGAAAGCAACTATAAGTACTTATTATTATTTCCACGCTCCCCTCACATGTACCCTTCATAAATCTGAGATCTGGGAGATAGTCTGGCTTGGAGACCTTGCAGAAAGCTCATCCTACAACTTCTCTTATTCTTATTCTTCTTCTGTGTTTCAAAAATCTGAGACTTGGAGCTCAGCCAGGAATCGAACCCATGACAAACTCCTTAGGGGACCTGAATTTCCCTCTCTCAGTCAAGATTTGCTTAATACGGTTCTTCTTGCTCATGGTATTAACTGGCCCCAAGTTTTTAGCTTCTATTTTCATATAATATGCATGTTAATTAGTACATGCATTATAATCATTGTTTTCAAGTCCTTGAGGACACAAGCACAACGTTTGCATCTTCTTACTCGAGGTCGTTGAGCAGCAAATAAAAGATGAACAAATGAATGTTAATGCATTTCTCAATTTTTCTTATATATATATATATATATATATATATATATATATATATATATGAATTGCTCATTCATATACATTTTACTTATGAGTCTCACATATATGTGAATTGTTCACTCTGAAGATTTCTTTTGAATCACTATGAGTACCCTTAGACATGACCCCCGTTTTGGTCATGTTTTTTGGTGGAACAGTGTATCTTAGGTTGCTGGGTTCTTCACTCTGCTTTAAATTGTCTAACTTGGGCTGTTACCTTCCAACAACTACTCTACTCAAAAGAAAACCTATTGGATCCATCCCCACAAGAACAAGCTCCTTTCCTTGGCTAATAGCCATTCGCCGAAAGAGGTTACGTACCAGCATCTTTCAACAAGTTTGATTCCGGTAAATGCTTGGAAAGTGAAAGGTGCCTACTACCCTTCTGAATTGATTGATTCTGAGCGATGGGTCCACTACTTATTTCCCTTACTTTTTAAATCAGTTCATGACAAATTTTGATGTCGTGTCAAAGGCGGCCCCCATTCTGCATGTAGCTCCAAAGGCCACCCCCAGAGAGGCTATCAAAAATCAAGAAGGCGTTGTCAAATTCATATACTCAAAGTTCTATTTTTATGTCAAAATAAAAATATGCTTCTTTATTTAGCTTCTTATCCTGCATAATACATAGATTTTACCATGGTTCTTTTACTTGGCTAGGGCAGTTCAGGTGGCTTCAAAACCAGAACAAGAATTGAGCGTTCCACTGTCTACTAGAGCTTCTTTCATATATCTTCCATAACTGTTACCGCTGGTATCCTGATCCCCACCATGGGATCGCAATTGTTGCACATTACAAGTAGAACAAGTAGGAGGTCTAGTACACGGTACATGGATAATCGTATAGAGTATCAATTTCTTTGAGATTTTACTGCATCGAGATGACAATATTAAATGCTTTCTGCTACTATTGTTAAACAATGCACCGTTCCACATAAATAATAGAATAAAAATTAAAAAAACTAGGCAAAAAGCAAGAAAAAGGCACTCGTCTAAATCAAATAGATGCAGACGTAAAAACAATGGGGTGTAGGAATGGACTAGCAGATGCATAGACATTTATGTTGCCAGGTGGAAGGAAGATGAATGATACAGGACCAAGCATGAACCCACATTTTTTCATTAGCAGAATTTATCGGATCGTTCCATAACTCTGTAGAGGACTGCCCAGAACATAGGAGGTTGGGTCCAGAAAGAAGGTTGGCCAAATGTAAGGGGGGATATTTCTTGTCTATTGTTGGCCTCTATGGTAGAATCAGTTGGGTAGACCTTCTCCAATACAAGAAGCTATAACAATATTCTGGAAAGAAGACTTCATACCATTATTTGCAAACAATGCAATTAAAAAATATAGATATGGATCAAATTGAGCTAGCTGATCAATTCAAAGAAAACATTGGATGGAAGACTGATTTGACAAAAACTCTGGTGAATATTATGAAGGCTAAATATGGTCAAGCTAATGAAGGTTGAAATAAATTGAAGCTTTCAGGATTCGAAGAAGCGATACTTGATATTCTATGAGGATAGGGATAAAACCCACCTGTAAATCTGTTCAACCCAAAACAACAAAAAAAATCAGTAAACTGGTCCATTTTCAGGAACTAGCCCAGAAACATTTTCATTTTCTGAACATTGTATTGTAGGAAGAGTTCTCATGTAAAAAGTTTAAACTTGAGATAACTGGACATACAACACTTTATCGTGCTTCCTTCAGAGCTAGTATCCAATCCTTTCTTTCAAATACTCCATAGCTCGCTACAATTAACCTCCTAAATGATCAAAGTTCGTTTGGTTCAAATACTCCAAAACTGCAAAGCACCAGAGCTAAACACCTGTTGTTTCATATTGGGTAACATATGGAGCTATTCCCTCCACCGGAGGGCTAATGCAAATAAAAATACATGATCGATGGCCTCCACAAACCGCCATGAGGATTGCAACTTTTGCACATGGCTTAAACGTGTCCGATGCAAAGAAATATTTTATGGGCATGCCTACTTGTCAATTGCATTTCAAATGCCTATGTTTACATTATATTTATATGATAGTTTTAATTATATTTAATATTATTTCGTATATAATTTTATGTTACATAATTTTAGCGTTCCTGTGATTCCTTTTCATAATAGATTTTGCTTAATAAGAATACCATGATTATGACCAATTCATTCTTTTTTGTGGTAGCTTTCTCTTGAGAAAAAGAGCAGCAGTTCAATAAACATTTTTGCTAATTGTCTATGCATTAAATTCTGGTAGAAAGACATGGTGTTTACAATTATATTTTCAACGGTCTCGATGATCTCCAATCAGGAAAACGAATGTTTCTTTCAGTAGAAAAATTTCTTCTAACTACGTAGTACCTGTTTCTTCGAAGTGGGTGATCCCTGTGTCGATGTACCCAAACCTAATTGCTTTCAAAACTAAAGCTTGTCTAATCTTAACATTGCTACGTATATTCTCATGTCTTTATATGAATCATATAATGCTAAGTTTTTTTTTTTACGTTAGAAGCTCCTCATTAAATATGAAACCTAGAACTAAACGAATTTTTTTTCCATTATGTCCGACTAGTTAAAACAATTAATAGACATTTAAATACTAAATTTCAATATGAAACCTCGATCTAAGCTAGCCCATCAATTCAAAGAAAATGTTGGATGGAAGACTGATTTCACAAAAACTCTGGTGAAGATTATGAAGCCTAAATCTGGTTAAGCTAATGAAGGTTGAAATAAATTGAAGCTTTCAGGATTCAAAGAAGTGATACCTGATATTCTATGAGGACAGGGATAAAACCCACCGATAAATATGTCGTGCAATTGAAGCTATTGTTACAACTGGAGTCCTTGGCTCAATTGAAACAGATTGTGCAATCTCAGTCCGTGGTGTTACTGAAATAGTTGGCATAAGTAACTGCGCTCCTGGAAGAGGCTGTGAAATTGAAAGTGAAAATTTCACTGGAGCTGGTTGGACTCCTTGATTTGTCAATGCAGATGAGCTACTGTGGCTTGTAGAATTAACAGAGGAATGTTCTCCATTGGCCAATGAAGTGGGTAACATGGTTGCACCTGTTGTCAATTTCCTTACTTGTTCAATCTGCAAAGTTACATCATTAGCCCACTTTATCCATGGAAAAATAACATATCAATCAGTTCAAATTGTGTAGTTCAACTGAGGCATAATATAGTGACAATAGTGTGGAAGCACCTAAAGATAGAGAATGAATACTTTTCACAATCCATGAAGATAAAAGGAGGTGCACCAATTCGTGACGTGCTCCTTGGAAATGTGAGAAAAGTATTTGATTAATGGAGGAAGACAATACTCTTTCCTGTTTCTCACGATGATTTAATTTTTTTGAATCACAACAAGCAAGGCAGTTAGTTCCCATGTCAGGTGCTAGAATATGCATGTTGAATCCAATCAAATTATGAATCTTCTGGGTAAATACATGCTTCTGTTTTTCTTTTTCCATGTTTCAGCCATTGTGACTCCACCTTTTCTGTCAACTCTTGCATATGAATTTTTTTTTTCAATATCTTGTTCAAACAATTCGAATCAAACTCGAATTCATTTGTTTATTTCTGTGAGGAGAGAATCGTTTCTCTACTCGATGATATCGTAATTAAACTATCTGACCTTGTTTCTCCTCTTCCATCACCATGGAGGATTCCATATGCTTGTTGAGAGTATTCAGGGAGTTTTCAACTCTCCATTTAATTCCTCAGCTCCTCAATCTGGCATCTCTGTGATCAATTCTTGTACCAAAACTGTGTTGCATTTTGCGAGTCTGGCATCTCTGTGATCAATTCTTGCAGCAAATATTTGTTGCATTTTGCGATGGGTGGTTGCATTTTGTTGTGCCTGAATAGTTCCTTCTCTACAGTTCATCCTCTTGGTCATGGGATACAAAGTTTACTGCCTTCCCCCTCCAGCCACCCATTAATACTTTATGCTTCAGTGATGCCACTTGGAGATAGGTCTAAAGACAAGTGTTTGGCATGTATAAAGAAGCAACACGCGAATGTTATTTGTGGCTCATTCTCCAGCTAAATTAGGATCTTTATGGTTTAAACGATGGCTAAGCTATACCTTTGAATAAATTTTTACCTAGCTTGTAGGCTGCTCCCTAGTTATTTAAAAAGTTACAAATAACTTTGTTTTTAAGAGTACTGCATACAATAGCAGTAAATCATGTGGCAGGCACTTTTAGCATAAATGTTCCTTTAACACTAGCATATGTTGGAACACGTGCAAATATTTGAAATAAGAACAAAGCTTATATTGGGTACCTGGGGTTGAATCTCGTCCCTTCCTTATAAGATAAGATAGTGTTGAAATTATGGTAAATATTGGGGCGAGAGAACATTTAAAAAAGAGACAACATTACAAATAACATTTGCAGGGTACAATTATAAAACTATAATTTCAGGTGCAAAAGAACACAGACAAGAGTCTATATAGAGGAGGCAATTGTCCTATGCCATAAAAAGTGTAGAAAGCATGACCTCATGTGTGTTTCTAATGGGATGCAATTAGATAGGAAGCTCAATGGACTATAGAAAACCAGCATGAACCTTAATGAAAATAATAGAATTTTTGAGTTGGCAATGTGAGACATTTAAAATGAAACAGATCTAACATATTGGAAGCCAGAGATTAGTTCATTTGTTCCCAAACAAAAATATTTCCTCCTATTGATATAGTTATTCAGATATTTATTGGTATTCTTGTCAAAATTTAGACATTCAAAACATCAGTCTTGTTTCCAAATAACTCATTTATGTCTAAGAGTGAATGGCAACAGTTTTTCCTGTGTGCAATACATGCTTCTGAGGTTGTAGGCTCTTGTTCCATATTGTCCAATGATGTCTATGAAAATACCTGTTCCATGTTATTCAATAAGATTACAGATTGTTCTGGAGTGTTTCTAGACTTGGAAGTTAATATTAACATATAATATTGCTTGAACATTTATTTTCTATCCCTCAAGAAGAGTTTATTGGCAAGACAAAAAAGAAATATTTGATTCAAAGGCCAAGATTTAATAGGAAACAAATCAGTATCAAATACGAAGTGCATTTACAAGATGAGAGCTTACAATGATTTCCATAATGGAAAAGGAAGGACTAACACAGGGAATCATGGCATGAAGATACAAAATACATTTATGCCTCTCAACTTTTTCTTTCCAACTAACATATCCCCTTCATGGAAAGAGAACATTTTCAAATTACCACATTCTCCCATCCATAGACCATGATTGAATTATAAACCATATCAATTCTTCATATCATATGCTACTCTTATAACTGAGAACACTAATCAAATGATTCCACAAAGAACCTCATATAGCACAAGAACAATAGTTCAAAGAGCCAACGTATGACATCAAGAATTAAATGCACACATAAATATAGACATGTAATTTCATACCAATAAGAAGCACACAAAGCATACAAAGTCATGCTGACACTAAAAATAGCAATAAATCACCATATTTGTGTATTCTGCACCAAAATGTAACAGTTAGCATACAATATTGCTAGCTGTGACAGACCAGTCTGTCTGTGGGCCTGTATCCAAAAGCTCACTCTTTTTGGATTTTAACTGTGGAAAGGAAATAATAAAAGAATAGCAACACCATGAGTTTTCTCTTACATGTATCCCCATCAAAAACATTCTTTGCAAGAAAATTAGCATCCTCCACTTTGGCAATCTTACAGTGGAAGAAGAAAATGATCTCTTTCATACCACAGGAAAAGGTGCATATTGAGCATTGATACAATGACAAAAAACATATTATCAAATGAATCTTTGCAGTCCAAAGTGTTGAACTCTGTCTCTCCGGTTATCTATCCATACTTGGCTATGGCATAGGGTAAGCAACTGGAACAACATAAGGACCATGTCCTGGAGGAAGAATTACAGGAGTACCAATAGCAGAAACCATAGGCCCAGCAATGGGATGACATACAGTAGCTCCATATACACTAGGAATCCCTGGCTGAGAAGCATGATTAGCAGATCGTCCTGCAAATCCTGAAGATTGATTTCCTTGGCTAGTTATAGGTCCCTGTGGTGATGATACATCACTCCCATTCACACTAGTAATATCATGAATGCTAGATCGTCTTCTGTCCCTGTTCATTGAATTCAACCGAATAAAATACTTCTGCGCATGACTAGCCACCTGTGTGAGAGTTCGAGAAATAACAAAATTCCTTGATATGCTCCTCTAGTCACCTTTGCCAAAATTTTCCAGACCAAGCAAGAATAAGCTGCATCAGCAAAGATACACACATTATCATCTACATTAGCATGATAGAGTATTTGATGTCCTACTTTTTCTATAACCTTCCTCCAGAACAAAGTTAATTTCAGCAAGTTCTCATATGTTGGCATTTTTGAAGCATTTCTCACAATTCCAATACCACTGAAGACATTGAAAACACAAAATGGATTCCAACATTGATAGCTATCTGTACAATATGCCTAGTGGCAGGGCAACAAGGGTCACTATCCATTTTTAGTTGTGGTTGCAATGCACGGTTTTGCATAGTTCTCTTTCACATCTCATTTTCTATCAAGTGAAATTGAAGATGTTGGCTCTCAAGTCTAAATTAAGCTCAATAACTGCCGACTCTCAAGCTCTCACTATTCAATTGAAAATGGATATGCATGGAATATTCAAGAAGATAAAACTACATTCCATTGGTTGCTAAATTTCCTGGAGAAAATTTAAGCTTTTCTTATCACAATAGTTTGTTCACCACAATTATTGGCAATCACCAAGTTACAATAATTTTAACCTGAATAAAACCAGATTGCAGGGAGAGTGGAAAAATATTGAGATGATTTTATGGCAAAGCTGGGGAATAGGGCCAAATTTCAGGGGGAAGCACCAAATGTGGTGAAATAGAGACGATACTAGGAATGAAACTACAAGTAGCACATGAGGGACAGTTAGTCGCCATGTCAGGTTTGTTCCCAACTTTGAGATTGAAACTGGTCCATTTTCAGGAACTAGCCCAGAAACACTTTCATTTTCTGAACATTGTAACAAAAAAGTTTAAACTCATTGTTGAATAGCTTAGTAACTTAGGGCAGGGACTTGTTGCTTAGCAACCTCCCTTGTTCTTATTTTTTCCTGTTTCCATACTTTGTGATCCAATTGGTTTGGTATTGTGATAATTCTTCATCTTATTTCGACTACTTTTCACTGCCATTCTTTTGATTATCTGCGTTGAAGTAAATTTCCAATAACGAAAACTTTGATTTCCTTGCTTTTGATTTTTGTTGAGGACCTTTTTATTGGTAGTACAACATTATCTGAGTTCATTCAAACTCATTCCCAGGTACAGAAGAGACATATTTCTCTAGAACGGCAATTAAATGGGAAATTGTTGGAAAGAATGCATTCAATCTCTCTGAAGGTTGTAGATTGTATTGATCAATGGGCAGATGTAGGTCCTTTAGCTTTGGAACTTGATTGTAAATTGGCTTCCCAGCACATGGATTTTTCAGTTCTTGGAGTTACTCTTTTTGGAGATGGGTTTCTAGTCTAGCCTGCCACTAGAAAGTTTGAAGAACAGCTAATGATGATTGCAAAAGAGGCTTGCTTCTGGGCAACCTACAGTGTTTTGCCATTATGGAATAAAGGCTTTCAAAGGTACAAAGCCATATGTGCAAGGCTGCAAGGATTAACTGAGCAGCTGATTCAGGAGAGCAAGAAGCAACATTACAATGTAAGGATATCATGTCAAAAGCTCTCTCCTGAAAATGTTGCTGCTGAGATTGTGGATGAATATGAAGGGACGAGTGGAGATCTTATTGATGATTTGATATCTGGAATTCTATCTTCATCAGATTCTTCAGGTCATTTCAATTTAGCAGAGGAAATTCATGGCAATGTCATGGGTATAATGTTTCATGGTTGATGGTTGTCTGACAACATCGGGCATTATAAGTGGTGTGCTCACAAGACTTGCACAACATCCAAAAATTCAAGCCAAGGTAAAAGCTTTATTTCATTCACTATATGTTTCTATTTAAGGCTTTAAGCATGTGTTTTTGCTCTCTTATATGAGTGAGATATGTTGTCTGTTCTTTTGGGGTTGAGTTATTGATGAGACCACCATTTTGATTTCCAGAATACATTGCATTTGAAGTACCTTATTCTAATTCATTTACAAAGTTGCTGTAAACTAGGACTACCACATTGCATTTGCAGGATGGATTTTTGTGGCAGCTGTTACTTTAATGCAAAGTTGTAAGAATATTTGACTTTATAGAAAGTCTTAATTTCTTTGTATGCATCAATAGTTTTAGCGATTTTATAAATGTGTTTTTATCTATATTTTAGCATAAGCTTAGCCTCATGAGCTTGAAATGAAAAACAAATTTATCATCACATGTGCATTTCCTGATTGTTTAGTTCTTTTGTGTGCCTTTTAGAGTTGGACTGGATTAGTGTTTTGAGAAAAGAAATGGGTGTAGAATTGAAAATATCAAGTTTTGAATACTTACTTGGCATCACGAAACACATTATTGGCATCACGGATACAATTGCAGAGATCATATCTCGGTGGTAGTCGTGGGAAGAAAGAATTACATGATCCCAGATTAAGAAATTGTCATTGTTTGCAACATCAAACAGCCTCACGCCCTTCTAATTAAAACTGGAAGACATAGACTCGGCTGCCAATGATTCCTAGTTAATATGATCGTGATGAAGAAATAACATCTCAGATTCTAGACCTATGTGAATTTTAGCGTTCAAAACATTCAAAATGGTACTACTCATAAAACTAGAGGACATATGATCCTATCCTGCTAATTGATCATCATGATGAAATGAAATCAAGATTGTCAGTTGATAAGTATGCCCACTTTCTCAAAATATTGGACGCTGTCATCAATAATATCCTATAGACTGTATTTATATTTTAATCCCAAATCTAGTAATTTCTTGGATGAGATGACAGCACCACCACCACCATACTGCGATTCATTGAACCTGCATCAATCAATTACCATATCATAAATTATGAAATTGAACGAACTAAGTAAACGTATAGGTCAAACAAAATTTGGACCAAATATATCTGGAAACTTTCTGACTTTGATATTATTATGTACTGTGGATAGCACTCGAAAATGAGATGTGCAAACTTTGGCAGGGTAGTGGAATGGCCAGAGCAAAAATAGCGTCCCCCCACAGCAGCGTACTCCATCAGAAATACGTGAGCATCGCAGATATCTTGAACTTGGATAAACGAGACAGTATTCAATAGGAAGTTAATGGATTGCAGCAATCCATACCATAACAAATTGCCTATGGATTGAATCAGATTTGGCAACCATAAAAGACCAAATATATCAGAACCCCCCGAAAAATATTCTTAATGCAAAGTTGTAAGAATATTTGACTTTATAGAAAGTCTTAATTTCTTTGTATGCATCAAGAGTGGCTTGGTTTTAGTTTTAGAGATTTTATACATGTGTTCTTATCTATAGTTTAGCATAAGCTTAGCCTCATGATCTTGAAATGAAAAACAAATTTATCATCACATGTGCATTTCCTGATAGTTTAGTTCTTTTGTGTGCCTTTCAGGATTAGTGTTTTGAGAAAAGAAATGGGTGTAGAATTGAAAATCTCAAGTTCTGAATACTTACTTTGCAGTGAAGCATGTTCCATTGTAGATTTCCAGGAAATCCATAACAAACACAGTCTAAGGTACCACATGCACAGATTTAGAATCCAAAGACCCAACTAGCATAAAGTAGCAACATAACTTTCTGTGAAGACAAAGTGTGTGAATTTCATTCAGGAACGTTATTGAAATTAAATTCATTTGAATTGTTAGTTGTGGAAATCTTGAACTAGCCTGTGTTGCTGTGAAAATCAGACAACTCAGGAAAATTTTAAAATTGAATTTAACCAGTGTTAGATGTGCCTTGGTAATAATATTTTTGCCTAAAATGTTTTATGTCATATTATTGCATGGAACATATATGGTTGCTCAATTAATAGATGCAATTGATCTTTCTTGTTTCATTATTTCTTTCAATTTCTCTGCCCTTTGTTCTCTTTATAAATCTGGGAGGAAGCGTAATTTAAGTAGACTAAGATGGTTTTGCAAATATAATGTTTGATTTGTATTTGACCATGTTATCCCTCTCCATTTTCTAAAATATTCTTCGTTTCAGGAGTGCCAAAGGAAAGCACGCTTTCCTTTTCTTTTGGCTTCATTCTTTTTTATTTGAGAATTTCTTTGACTATTTTAGGTTTATAAAGAAATTGTTTCAATCTGTGGGAGATCAATACCACCAAGTGCAATCAATGTGTATAAAATGCATTTTCTCTTAGCAACTGTTCATGGGTCTGCTTGGCTTTTACCTACTGGACCACTTTTGCAGCGATGTTCATTAAAGCATGGTATTGCTCCACTTTGACTGAAATGCAGACATTATTTACTCAATATTGATATGAATAGACTTTGCAATAAGTTTCATAACTAGATATACAGTAACAATCAGCCTTAATATGGGAATCTGATAACTTAGACCATCTCCATAATTTATGGTAAGGAATAAAGTAGTTTACGAAATATTTGATATTCGAATATGAAAGCAGAGAAAGAGTAAATTGTCTATGGGTTGCCAGGTCAAGTTTCTATTAGAAACTCATTGCAGATCCATATGCAAATATTAGAGGACTTTTTTCACATATGTTGGACAACTATCTAGGTCAGAAACTCTCTTACTCTTACCGTCTACTCTGCCCTACCTCTATCCTCCCACAGAAATATACCCTATGTTATAATGCTATACTAATGGTAGGTTTTGAACAATTATTCATGAAATTTGTACTTGTAAATATAACTCCACACACAAATACGAGACCCGGGTCTTAGTGAGGCTCTTAAATTCCATTGAAGAAGCAACGCATCCCATGGGGGGAGTCAGAGTGGAAGGTGTAAACATGCCATAGGGCCTCAAGGGAATTGGAACTTAAAACTAATTCATAATCATATAATCAAGGCAGGGCACTTTCACATTCCACTCAAGCAGGATGGAGACATGCTTTATTACCCTTACGAATAAATAGTTTCTTCTAGGTAGTTCAAATGGGGAATATGAACCTCATCATGATTTTCTCTATCCATTGCTTAATCATAAATGTGCATTTCATGGTCAAGTAAATTCCTTCATTTTGAAAGTCACAAATCTTGATAAGAATATGCCTTTATGCTACTGTGCATTATAAGAACACTGTAGAATACCAGTCTCTCCAACCTTTTCGATAGGTTTAGTCAATCTCAAAATCTTACTAGAATCTAAATTTTAGTGTAGTCTTATTTTAGGTGACCATACATTCTAAGGAAAGTTCAGTTCTTATCAATGGTTATTTCTCTCTGTGAACGGTTGTCCAATCATCATGGAAGCTGTTTCAGATCCTGTACATCTCAACACAGAGCTGATATATATTTTGTTATACCTAATAGTTTGCAAGTTTTTCAAGTTTAATTCATGCTTAATCAGTTGTCCTACCTTTCAAATAACTGGTATCATCACCTAGAAGCCAAATATATAACCCTTTAAAGGTTTCTCTAAAGACGCAATGTTGTAGGAGCAAGGTATTTCTCTTTATATTTGCAACATGACTATTTAACTATTGAGTCCACTATTAGGTGCCCTTATAGCCAAGGATTCACAAAGAATAACTCCTCCATACAAAATGGTACCTTTGAAACAGTAAATGATTCAATGCTAAATACTTGCAATTCCCCAAGTCAAAATACTTGCAATTCTTTGAATGCTAGGTCTAGAGATCATTTTTGCAAGACATTACGGTGCATAGGGAGTTAAGTCTCTAATTTTGCAAATGATAATCGTCGAGTCTCCATTAGAAATAAGTTTTTGAATATGCCTGGCTCTTATAATGTTTATCACTTGTCTTAAAGCTAAAATAGGCTTCAAAATAAAATAGGCTTCACAATAAGAGAAGAAACCTTTTGCAGTTTGATCACAACTATAGACCTGCTCATTATGGAACCTTCTCAAACAAAAGATGAATATACTTTGCATAATTTTAAGTTTATTAATTATCAAAGAAACATGTTGTGTTTTAATTTTGATAAGCCATGATGAGGAACATCTGAAACACCTAGAAGCTCATGGATTCTTAATATTGCAGTAGACAAGAGGGAAAGTTTTGTTTTTGACTCTTTGTTTTTGATGTAGTGATGGCATTGGGCTTCGAAATATTTTCAGGAAGGACTCTTCTTTGGACTATGAGAATGATAGTGATGAAGAATGGGAAGAGGTACTCATCACTAAATCTCTTTGGTAAGAGTATTTGTAGTATTTTTATTAGCTTTAGTTAGAGGGAAAATTGTACATAGCTCTCAGGAATTAGTTTATCATAAATACTAGTTACTAGTAAGTTGTAATAATAACAATTATGTAGTTTGTAGATTGATATCTATCATACATTTGTTTGAATATTATCATTGTCAAGCAATAACAACTTCTTAAATGGTGCTAGCTCAATGGTAGAGCGCCTACCTAATTATAGGCAGGAGGTTGGTGGTTCGATTCCTCCATGCCCTATCATAAATTTGTGACTACAAAAATGATTAAATTCGCATATACAAGATTATTAGTAGCTAATTTCCCGTATCTTAGTCGTATTTAGCTTAGTCATTAATATGTTAACATCTAGTAGTTTATTTAATCATATATTTGGTCACTAATGGTTGCAATCAGTGACTAAATCAGCGACTAAATCAATGACTAAATCAGTGACTAAATCAATGACTAAATCCATGACTAAATCATTAAATATCAATGACTAAATCAATGACTGAATCATTGTCTATCAATGACTAAATCAATGACTACTAAGTCAAGCTATTAATGACTAGTGAAATACGACTAGCTATAAGATAGTGGAAATTTGCTACTATTAGTCATCAACTAAAAAATTGTCGTTTATAGCCTGATTTTAGTCATTTTTTTAGTCATTAATTTCTCGTTTTCTACTAGTGATTGTAGAGTACGATCTTACGATTCTAAATATGCAATTTTTTCCTTCAAAACTATGTTTTATTTATTTTTAATTATTTCTTTAAATGACACACGTCAGTTTTCGAAAATAGATACATCGATTGTTTGTTATATAAATTTTGATTTCCACTACCATTTCCCAATAAAACTATATGGTGCACTAGATGAGATCAATATCTACGATATTATATTTGGAAATCAAGGATTTCATTAATTTTTTCACCTAAAGTGTTTCACCCACACATAACGTTTTAATTTCAAGCTTTTGTGACTTCAATAATTAATAATAAAAAAAATAATTTATGAAAAATTATGAATAAATAGTGTTGCACTAGGCCTATATGTCCTTTATATGTATGCAAGATTTTATCCGAAATTGACAGCATTTACGTCATATATTGTTGCGCCCGCACAAACATATATGTTAAGATGTGCTGAAAATTTGAAAACCCACTTTCACGGAAACTAATTTTACAATCATTTAAACACATTTTCTTTGCATAAATACTATATATTATGAAAGCTGATTCAATTACCTATCTTTTCTCTTTTTACTTCATCTTCAAATAAGTTAGGGAAGTACCCCTAATTGTCACCTAAAGTTAGAGTTTTCTGATTATTCTAGTATTATGTGGCATCTAAAGTGTCTTTAAAGGAGTCCATGATTGTGCATTGGCCCATGTGCAAGGCCTCCTAAACAAACCATGGTTTCATTGTATATGGTTTATGAGGGCCTTGCACATGGTTTTAAAACTGTGTGTAAGGACCTCCTAAACAGCCCATGGTTTTAATGACTTTAAAATCATTTTCAATCCTAAATCAATAGATTTTATCCCTTTCATTGCGTGATAAAACCTAGGATTTGGATCTAGGGTAGTTTACACTATTATAAAATATAACTAAGTTGAGCCTATATCTTGTAATATTTTTTAGATTTCACATACAACTCTTTTGCATGTATCAAAAACAAACAAATGTTTCTCCATAGTAAGATCTCTATATACTATAATAACACTACATTTACATTTAACTACAAATGAATTTGACAATAGTGCTCTGAATATTTTTCTTAGAGAGTTGTGCAATCAATAAAGAGAACTAAAAAATATTGTCTTTAAAACATAGCATTACTCAAATCTTTCATTACACTCCTCACTAGAATGATGCTAGACAATTTCCAAGCAAAAAAACTCAAGTTTCATTTTTATTTTACAAAAGATTTGAGAGAATTAGAGAATGAGGAGTAGACAAGGCAGATGTTGTTGCTTATTCTGTTAGGTCTTTCAGTAGTTAGACATAGATATGATCATTACACAATTAAATGGATACTAGGTAGATTTGAGTATCAATAAATAATAAATATTTTTTTATAATCATCTTGAATGATTAATAGACTTATCTAGATAAGAAATACATAGTTACCCTCCATAAAGGGGAATCTTCGTAATCATCATAGACACACCTAGTTGAGATCACACTTGGTATGTAGATAGCCATTGTGGATGAATGACTAAACTATCATAATCAAATAGAGAACATTCATAATTGGTAGCTATGGAGTAGGGTTTGAGACCTAAATATCATCGGTTGGAAATAAAAATTCTCCAATCATAGAAAGACTTTTGATGAATTTGGTGAAGTGAATCTACCTAAATTTCTTTTATGTGCGCCAAAATCTAAAAATAGTATAAAAATAGAAAGAAGGAGTAATCCAATGCTTGGATGAAGTAAAGGGATGAATAAGAGTCCTCTTTGCAAGTGAAACCTCTTTAGAAATATATCAAATGACAAGACAAACTTAAATGATCATAAAACTAGGTCTCCTTGGTGTATATATATAGGAGACTAAGGATACAATTACAATTATATCCAACCATGAAATTACGATTAAGGTCATATCGATCATTAAAGACAATAATAATATAATAATAGAAATGTAATATCACAATATGTATGGTTAAAATGCCCCTCCCCTTCAAATAAGTGTTGTCCTAAACACTTGATTTACTTTGGATTTTTTGCATTAAGAAATCATGTTCTCATGTCGCCTCTTATATTGGCATGTTCTTCCACTTGATGAGGTGCTCAATAATTGCTCGATTAGCAATTGCTTAATCCTTATGTCGAGGATTATTTTAAATTCTAGTATCCATTTCTCTTCTTTATCAATATCTAATAAAATTGTTGTTAATTTTATTGTAAATTCGGAAAATATTCCAAGTAATATTGTATTCCTCCATAGGGAGATGATTTTGGTCTTGTCAAATTCATTAAAATAATCAATGTAAATATCTGGATGCAAGTCGGGTCATTAGTACCCAAGTGCCATTATAATAAATACTATTTGTGATGTCGAATTGGACAAGTCGGCCCTAACGGCTAGAGAAGTTCGCCCCACTAAGTAGGAGGTCAGGTCAACAGAAGAATATAAATAGGAGGAACCTCCCTTCATTTGTACTCACTCACTCAAGTTGTTCTTAGAAAGAGATAAAAGTAGTAGCGCAAGAAAGAGAAGGAGGATGTTGTTGCATGAGTCTTACACTGCACTGGTTGAGTTCTATGCTGAGGAAGTTTTGCGGGGTTTTCTCCCTTGTGGTTTCCCTGAGGAAAATATATGTGTACTTGTGTTATTATGTTTTTTTTCATTCAATGATCTTCTAGTGGCTAATTGTTTAAATATATCATATAAACAATTTTAAATAAAAATCAACATGGTATCAGAGCCACCCTAAAAGGAGACACTGCACATCTAGGTTTTGTTGTTCTTAACAAACCTATCGATAGATCAACCTGAAAATAAGGATCCTCAAACTTGCCTCTGAAGGGCACATCCTTCTGTGGTGACAGAGCTAAAATCCAATAATTTTCAATTTTGGACCTGTTACTACTGTTGGGACAAACTAGGGTTTTAGTTTTCCAAGGTTCTCATCATCAATCTCAGAAAAAGGAAGATACAGTATACCTCACCACAGGAGGGTGCATCTTTTCCATCATTTAACTCCACGTGTGATCCGAGCTACAAAATTAGGGTTCCTACTCCAAACCCTAGAACCTCTGAATCAAGGGTTGCCTTCTGCAAGTAAGCATTCTTTTATCTTTTTCCATTTGAGGTTCTTAGTCTCTTAAAGATGACAAATAATGCCAAGCTAGATGAAAATCTTGAAGGGGCTAAAAAAATTCGAGCATGGAAGTAAATAATCATGCTCATCCCCTAAAAGAATGATCTAGATGAATTTGTGAAAGAGGAAGTGAAAGAACTAGAAGAAGCTGAAGATAAATCCAAGCATAAGAAGGATATGATCATAGCTAATAGAATCATAGCTGATTCAGTCAAAGATAACCTGATCCCTCAGGTATCATCCATGGAGACTCCTAAAGAAATTTTCAATGCCCTATGAATTCTATTTGAAGGAAGGAACATTAACATAAAGATGACCCTGGGGAATCAACTCAAAGGTGTAAGAGCTCAGAAGTCATAAACTATGCAATATTATTTCACAAGAATAGCTCAAATCAAGGATCAATTAGAATCCATCGGTGGCATGGTTGAGAAGCAGATGTTGTAGTGACAACCTTGAATGGCCTTCCAAGCGATTGGGAATCTTTCATCCAAGGAATCTATTCAAGAAGAAAGCTAACCAAATTCCAGAAGTTATGGGAAGAATGTGTCCAAGAAGAAGAGAGAATAGAAACCAGAGAAGAAAAGCTAAAGGACAATGAGGATCAAGCCTTAACTTCCCATACTAAAGGCAAAAGAAGGAGCCATGACCATCCTAATAAGACTCGATGGTTTAAAATACCCAAGAGATATTTCTCAAGATTTGAACGCTTCAACTATCACAAGATAGGACACATTGCAATCAATTGTCCCTTCAAAGAAGAAAGAATCAAAAAGATGAGAAGGTTTCAAGCACATGTCGTTGAAGACAGTGATCAAGGAGAAGAATATGAAACAAAGAAGGATGAAGATTCCAGTGAAGAGTATGTTTTGATCTTTGTCCTAACTAGATCTGTATCACAAGGAAATGATACCTTGATGATTGATAGTGGTACCTCCAAACAAATGGCTGGTTTAAAGGAGTTACTCTCATGCCTTGAACAAAAGGAATCTCCACACAAAGTAATGTTTGGAGATGATTCCCAATATACAATCAAAGGACTAGGAGAAGCATGTTATAAATTGGATTCTGGAAAACCTATGAAGATGAAGGATGTCATATATGTCCCAGGACTAAAGAAAAATCTTCTCTCTATTTCATCATTAGACAAGAAAGGCTTCATAATTTCCTTTATCGATGGAAAATTCCTCATGTGGACCAAAGGAAAAATCATCGATGATGCAGTAGAGATTGGAGTTGAAGAAGGAGGTCTCTACAATTTAAAGGGACATACAAATTCTTCATTAACAACCAGCACCATCAATCCAAGTGAGCTATGGCACAGAAGGCTTGCTCATGTTCACTACAAGGATATTCCAATTGTAAGCAAGGTGGTAATTGACTTACCAGAAATCCAGGTAAAACATGAAGGGGTGAGCAAAGGATGTGCACAAGGAAAGAATACTAATAATACCTTTCCAAAAAATAATAGTAAGGCAAAAAGGATCCTAGACATTATTCACTCAGATATTTGTTGTCCAATGCAAACCACTTCATTAAGTGGGTACTCTTACTATGCCTCCTTCACTGATGATTAATCTAGAAAAACTTGGATATAATTATTGATAAAGAAGGATGAAGTATTTGAAAGATTCTAAGAGTTTAAAGCTCTAGTAGAAAACCTTTCAGAAAAGAAAATCAAAATTCTGAGGTCAAATGATGGAGGAGAATTTACTTCAAATGAGTTCAATGATTTCTGGAAAGGGGATGGAATTAAGAGGGAGCTCACCATTCCCTACAATTCATAGTAAAATGTTGTGGCAGAAAGGAAGAACAGATCTATCATGGAAGCTGTGAAAGCCATGATCCATGACCAAGATCTCCCAATGTACCTATGGGCAGAATAAGCATGAACAACAGTATATTTTCAGAATCGAATTTCTCATAGTGCTCTTGGGAACAAAAGTCTAGAAGAAATATTCTTTGGAGAAAGACCAAAGGTAAGTCATCTTAATATTTTGGGCTGTCATGTATACATTCATATTCCCAAGGAGAAAATATCAAAATTAGATCCTTTTGGAAAGAAAGGATTATTCGTAGGATATAGTGAACAATTGAAAGCCTATCATATATATATCCCTGGGTACCCTCAATCAATATTAGCAGAGATGTTACATTTGATGAAGATTCAGCCCTCAAGAAGTCAAGAAAAGACAAGGAATATGAAGAGTAGAATGAAACTCCCAAGACTATTGAAATTCTTAAATAAGTCAGAGTTGAAGAAGAAGATCCGATACCTGAAGATAATGATGTAACTAAACCCTAGCTACTTGAATATTTACCAACTGAACTGATTTCTTGAAAGAGAAAAACTGCTTGGAATCGTGAAGCAATTGAAGAAGCAAAAAGACTTGGTGCTCTCGAAGGAGTCATCTGGGAAAGGAAGAAGCCAAGGACATACCCCAGATACATGGCCTTAATGAGTGATCTAGTTGATAAAGAACCATGTTGTTTTGAGGAAGAAATAAAACAAAAGGAGTGGGCTGATGCAATGGTTGAAGAATACCAATCTATCATGAAGAATGATGTATGGGAAATAGTACCTAGACCAAAGGATAAGTCATTAGTATCCTCCAAATGGATATTCAAAACCAAGCACTCAGCATATGGGAGTATAGAAAAATACAAAGCCAGATTTGTAGCTCGAGGATTCCCTCAGAAAGAGGGAATTGATTATGAAGAAAAATTTTCCCCAGTGGAAAGATACACCTCTATAAGGACAGATATTTCCTTGGCCTCCAACATGAAATGGAAGTTACATCAAATGGATGTAAAGACGACATTCCTAAGTATAATAATTGAACAAGAAGTCTATATAGAACAACCACAAGGATTCAAGATAAATGATCGGAAGACTCATGTATGTCGATTAAAGAAAGCATTGTATGGATTGAAGCAAGCACCCAGAGCATGGTATGGAAGGATCAATGGATTCCTAATGAGCTTAGGCTTTACCAAGAGGAAAGCAGAATCCAAACATTACTACAAGGTATATGAAGATGGAGTTTTAATTTTGTTACTATATGTAGATGATCTATTCTTCACAGGTGAAGACAAGTCAATAATCAAATGTAAGAAGAGGATTGTCACAAAATTCAAAATGAAGGACCCTGGAATGATGCACTACTTTCTAGCGTGGAAACACTTAGATGAGATTTTTATAAATCAAGGAAAGTATACTATTTAAATCTTGAAAAGATTTGGAATGCTAGATTGCAAAGCTATGACCACTCCAATGACTACTAGTTTGAAGTTATTGAATGATGACACCTCCAAATATGTTGATGTCACACTATATAGACATATCATTGGTTCATTGATGTACCTCACCAATACTAGACTAGATACATGTTTTGTAGTAAACATTTTGAGTCAGTACATGGTAAATCCTAAACAAGTTCATCTAATTGGTGCAAAGCATGTGATGATGTATCTAAAGGGAACTTTAGATCATGGGCTCAGATATACATCTAGTGGAGAGATCAAGTTTCATGGATATGTAGATTTAGATTGTGGTGGAAGTGCCAAAGATAGAAAGAGTACATCGGGATGTTGTTTCAGTTTGGGATGTGGCATGATATCTTGGTTCAGTAGAAAGCATACCAATATTGCACCTAGCACAACCGAGGCATAATATATTGCAGCATGTTCATCCTGTAGTGAAGCAGTATGGCTTCGAAAGATGTTTTTAGGATTATTCGATGCATAAGTAGATGCCACTGACATCCTTTGTGATAATCAGATTTGTATCAAGATGACAGAGAATCTTTTATTTCATGATAAGTCAAAACAAATTGAGATCAAATGTCATTTCATATGGGATATGGTGCAGAAGGGAGCTGTAAAGCTCAAGTATGTTCCCACTAAGGAACAAGTAGCAGATGTGTTGACTAAGCCTCTGGCTCATGTAAAATTTGAATATTATCGAGACAAGATTGGTCTTGTCCGAAATGACCTCTCTCAAAAGAGGGTGTGACAACAGATGTTGGATGCAGTGGTGAGTAGGTCAATGTAGCGGAGGGTAGGTCTGGCTAGGCTTGTTTGGCTCGAAAGGGTTAGTAAGCCAAACTAAAGACCTATCGATCCTAGGGAGATTAGTATGTCTATCTAGGATTGTTTGGACCGAAATGGTTAGTAAGAAAGACAAGGCTTGTTAGGTCCCCAGGGAGATCCATTTGTCTAACTAGGCTTGTTTGGCTCGAAAGAGTAAGTTAGACAAAATGCCTAGATGAATCTATGAGATAACTCATCATGATGCTACTCCGAAGAAGATGAATGGAAAGATGTATCCTCAGTATTTCTATACTATTGATTGTTGATGATTGCTGAAAATATTGATAGATGGTTCAGTATTGTTATACTGATTGATGACTGATGAGATGCATGATAGCTAATACCGTATTGCTATACTATTGATTGGTGCTGACTGCTGAAAAGCTTGATAGATGTTTTAGTATTACTATGATGATTGTTGATGACTATTGAGATGATTGATGGTTGTTACAGTATTACTATAATGTTAGTTCATAAATGATTGATACAGTATTGACTAAAGATGTTGATGATTGATGTCATGCCTTATTATTTCTTGATATGATGACTGTTGTCAATAATTATATTGTTATTATTGAGATGTATCTTTTTATTCTTTATCAATGATTGATTGAGTCCATATCAGTAATGATACAATGACAATTATAGTGTTCATATACTAATGATGACTATGCAGATGATTCTCTAGCATGTGTTATGATTGAGTCTTTAGTACTAACAAGTTGATGATGATTGTTGATGTTGTCAATATCCTTAAACAGATATTGCAGATAATAGAAACAAAGAAGATTCAATGTTCACATACTAATGTGACAGAACAACACTTAGTATTCACATTCTGATGTTACAAAAGAAGGTACAAAAGCTGATTCAAGTAGAAGACAAATAAAAGATGATTGAAGCTATACAAAAGACAAAGACTACAAGAAGAAGATCCAGAAGATGGAAAATAGAAGATGTTTGAGAATATACGAAAGATAAATATTATAAGAAGAATATTTAGAAGATGGAAAAATACAAATAGAGGTAGTTCAAGAATGTACAAAAGATGAAGATTATAAGAAGAAGATCCAGAAGATGGCAAAGAAAAATAGAATATGTTTGAGAAAACAAAGATTACAAAAGAAGATATTGAAGATGAATATTACAAAATATGTTCCATCTAAGATCGATGATGAAGATGTTAGACAAGTGTTTTAAAAATTCCTATGACATATAGAGTCTCACTAGACAGTTGTATAGTTGTAGAAGCCAATGTTGAATACCTTCCTAGGTAAGAGGGAGTGTTAATTTTGTTGTAACTTCAGAAGATATTCCAAGTAATATTGTATTCCTCCCTACGAAGATGAGTTTGGTCTTGTCAAATTCATTAAAAGAAGCAATGTAAATATCCAGATGTAAGTCGGGTCATTAGTACCCAAGTGTTAGTATAATAAATACTATTTATGATGTCTAGTTGGACAAGTTGACCCTAGCCGCTAGAGAAGTCGGCCCCACTAAGTAGGAGATCGAGTCAACAAAAGAATATAAATAGGAGGCGCCTCCCTTCATCTGTACTCACTCACTCAAGATGTTCTATCATTTACAATAATCTTGGGAATTCCATGTAACTTCTAAATTGTTTCCATAAATGCTTCAACTACCGTACTTGATTTAAAATGATAAGAACTTAGAGAATAAATGAGAATATTTTATGAATCGATCCACTATTACCACGATGATTGTATTTTCTTCTAACTTGGGTAGACATGTTATAAAATCTTATTATTTCCTAAACAATTTTATTTTCAGTAGATCAAGATCAAACAATTTTTTTCTTTTAGGAAGTAACGATTTCAAGGTTTGTTATAGATCTTTTGATAATTAACAAATTTGGACTGCATGGTGTGCTGTTTGCTCAAAATATTGAAAGTTTTAGCTTTCAGTGGCTTAGGAGAAGGTTCCAATGGTTCATTAGCCATCGAAAAGCTAGCTTTCGGTAGCTAACAGTTTTGGCCCAGGACCACGTTAACCACCGAAAGCATGTTGATCACGTTTTTTGAAAAGGGACTCTCGGTGGCTTAGCCAAAATTTCAAATAGTTCATTAGCCACCGAAAGGCTTTCCTTTCGACAGCTAAATGATGAGATCTGAAAAGGCATTAAACCACCGAAAGCTCATTGAACATGTTTTTTGGAAAGAAAGCTTTCAATCGCTTGGGCAGATGCAGCAGCGGTTCATTAGCAAATTAAACCCTAGATTCTCTTAACTACCAAAAAGGATGAAAAGGGAAAACAACTACCTGCCCATCAAATCAAAGTCATCAGCACCAGCAAGGTCATGATTTAGCATGATTAACCACAGAAAGGATGGGGAAACTGCAATAAGGAATGAGTTGATGTCTAAAGAGGTCATTATTGATCTGACCTGACTGATGGAAATTAAAACCCTAATCTTCCCTCCACTTATCCCACAACTGCAGTTAGCCTCCATGAAACACCAAGTTTAAACTAAAGATGATTACTAGGCTGGCTAGCTTGTGGACATCACCAGAATCTACCATCATATCACTCAAGTACCAATCAAGTGGTTAACCCCTAAAAATCAACACCATATCCTCAGTACATTCCTCATGTTGTGCATGCATATTTACTGCTCAAGGCCATCCCTGAAACTAGCACGCTAATTTCCTACATAGAGTTCAAATTTTGGTTTTCCAGGTACTAATAATCATAGGTCAGAGATGAAGAAAGGAGAACCATCCCTCAGACAGGAAGTAGGAGACATCAGCTATCTCAAATCACATCCAGAATTCTACCAATTCTTCAAGGATGCAGGCTGTTACAAATTTTGTTAG
Organism: Pseudotsuga menziesii; assembly: GCA_001517045.1. Taxonomy (NCBI): domain Eukaryota; kingdom Viridiplantae; phylum Streptophyta; class Pinopsida; order Pinales; family Pinaceae; genus Pseudotsuga; species Pseudotsuga menziesii. Next base: position 376,297 of record LPNX010894154.1, read on the forward strand.
AAGATCCAAGGTTCACACCAGCAGGTTGCAAAAGCATTTTCCCTTTCTTTTGATAGCTCCAAGGTGCTAATAGGCAAGGAGGAGTTCCTAGTAGATAAAACCCTAATTGCAGAGGTGACATAACTCCCAAGAAATGGGGAGAAGTGGTTTAAAACCACCATTACTAAAAATGTGGAGTTTAGATCATATTTAAAACCTGAACACATAAATGTAACATGGAAGAAAAATGTTCCATCCACATGGCTAGAAGAGAGATCGAAACAATTACTAAAAGCAATTTTGGTGTATATAATCTGTGAAGGCAGATACAATAGGGAAATGATATATCACTTCAAACTTATCAACCATTTCACAAGAAGAAGCCCTTTAAATCTACCTTTCTACCTCCACAAGAGCTTAACAAAAATGACACACCAGGTAAAGGATCAGCCCATCAAAATTACAAGAAGGTTGTCTCACCATGGCCTCATACAACTCATTGTCCAAGAATTTTTGCAGAGGAGAAACATAGCATGGACACATTTTTTGTTTTGGAATGAGTTTGAAACAAGCCTATAGCCAAAAGGGAAAGGAAGTACTCTTCGAAGAAATCCACCACCCCTAGGAATGGAAAGAGAAAAAGAAGGGCTATCTTGCCAGCAACAGTAGATCAACCTTCTTCCCCTTCTAAAACCAGCTAGGCTAAAATAAACCTAGACTTCAGTGAAAAGGGCAACGAGGTCCCATCAAAAAGTGAAAATATTCTGAACTTACCCTACTCAGACTCAGAAGAAGAAACATAGGAAGCGGTTGACCTTAAAGAGCAGTTGATAGTAGAACAAGAAGAGTTTCCTTTTTCCAACACCAAGGGAAGGGCAGGGTGAACAAATAGTAGAGACCTCCTCAAGAAAACCTAGGTCTTAGAGAGCAAAGTAGCTACTAGAGAAAATACATGAACTAGAGGTTTTTGGATAGGGAGATAAAAAGAAACAATGCAAGGTTGACCAAGAGAAATAAGGAATTGTACAATTATGTTCTGGAGATGAGAGGAATGTATGTCCTATTGAAGAGAAGAAATCTAAGGCTAATGAAGGACAACACCAGGATTTATAGGATGATTGGGCTTCTGAGATTGCAGGTGAATAATTCAAAATAAAACCCTAGCTCTCAAACACACTTTGCACTTGAAACCCTAGCTAAGGTAGCAATGAGCCTTCAAAATCCAGAGGTAGCCCAGGATGCTGCTAATTTTCCAAACATTGGGAAAGCTGAAGAAGTGCCATAAGATCAACAACAAAGCTGAAAATGATGAATTGGGAGGTTGATTTACAGTTTTTGAAAAAATAGGGCTTTTGATGGCTTATGAGGATGTGGAAGCAGTTCACTAGCCACTAAAAGCAGTGCTTTCGATAGCTAACAAACCCGAGATTTCGATTCTGAAACGACCAAAAGAAAAAAGAGGCACAGAAAGATATTTTGGCACAAAAGACCAGTTTTGGCAATTACAACTATCTCAAGGATGAAGTGTGAAGCTGAAAGTTGCTGAAGAACACCATCAGAGAAGGTATGTTCAAGTTTTGAGGATACATCAAGGAGGAAAGGGTCACAAACCCTAGCTGTTTTAACCAACAATGGCTTATCTATCAGATCGCAGGTTATAGCTTTCCTCGAGTACTCACTGCAGTCATCAAAAGGTTCAATAAGTGAACAAGTGTTAGACTTAGATATACTAGTAGTTAAATTAGGGTTTCTGACCTAATTTTGTAAAAACATTTATTTTTAGTAAAAACGGATCCAACTTTTCAAGATCTAAATATTTTTGTAAAGGATATAAAGCCTAAGACTTATGTTATAGAAAATGTTTGACTTAGGGGACCTGTAGAATATTATTATTGTCAAGCTTATCATATTATTCATGACCTAATATAAGCTCTTTTGCTATCATATGTTCACCTTCTATATCTTATCTATTATGTGCTTGTGCCTGAATCTCTGATTCAGTTTTATTCATGTTCTTTAATGTTTGATGGTTGTCATCCTATCTGTATGTTGATGAGTTGAATTGGAAGTACCTTTCTTGTTATGATTAGCCATTTATATGTAAATGTTTTATATATGAATATGTCAGCATAGTAAGTTCTCCATCTGAACAGTGGTAGTCAGAAGCCTTATCTTTGATTGAGTTTTGATCCTGTTAGAAAAAATGATAAAAACATTCAAGTTACCAGGCATCCTCGAGCTGCAATGCAACTTAGAGGAGTTTCCTGGAGTGATAACAAATCTATTGAGAAATTTTCCCAACGCTATCTTGGTCTGGATGGTGCCTATAGAGGACATGTTTTTTTTATTTCCTCTCCTTTGTTTTGTTGGGAAAACAAACATTTTTCCACCAACTTTTGAACATCAATTTTAACACCTTCCTAGAAAGAAATATTCTTGGTCATATGGTAAGTTTTCAATAAACCTAAATGTAGTTCTATAGGGGGAGTGTGCAATTCCAAAAGGACCTTTTTAATTGAGTTAACTATTCTTATATAAATATAGGAAATCTTAGTACCATAGTAAATAATTATTCCACAAAAATTTATCTTCTAACCTAGGGTCCTCATCGTAGTTGTTGAAAGAGGTTCTGGTAATTCATATTCATTACCAAAAGGGAGCCAATTATTCCACTTCATAAACATTAGAAATCCTATGAAAAAAAAGCAAAAGATAAAAGAACAATCCACAATTACAAAAAAAACCTATTTCATTTACTTATTGTAATAAGATCACCCTAAATAGATTTAGAAAATTCATAAATAGATTTAGAACATACAAATAGAAGTAAAAGACTTACAAATTTGGTAAACACATTCTTAATAAATCTCTTTGATACTTTGGATCTTTCCTGAAGAATTTTCCCATTTTCAAGAAAGCAAATAAACTTTACATAAAATGAATAAGTTTCTCTTGAAAATCTAAACTTCAAATTCTTAACCCATTAAAAATCCAGAAGTTCGTAACATATTTAAATAACTAAAAAAAACTTTAACTGAGAAAGCTTGAATCCTCTTCTACCAAATCTATTCATAAGAAACAACCAACAGTATTCAGCTTACGAAATTGCAGTGTCCTACTCGACTTTCATATATGGCCTCGGTTGAAAGGCCATGCTATCGTAAACACCCCCCGTACAACCCTCCTCTCCAACGCAATGATGATTTCTCGGACATCTAGGTAGCCAATTCCATGTGTTGCCGATTAAATTGTAGCCAAGAACTTCTATTGGTTGTTCAAAGTTGTTGGGTCTAGATATGAAGCAAACATGATTCCCCACGCCAATGCCATAATTACACCAGGTATCCAGAGGAATTTTATTCATCCACTCCCTGCAAACTAAAGGAGGCATCCGTGCAATCTCCACCCATTTCCATAACTCCAAGTTTTCCAGAGAAACCGAGCGGTCTTCCTCGTTCCTTAACTCCCACAGAATAATCATCACTTCCTTCTCCCCTTCCCCTTCCCCATCAATTTTTCCAACATGGACGGGCATCCTTTTGCCGGCGATCAATAATAGACGCGACCCGCATGTGACCATCCACGGGTGAAACAGGATATCGTTGTCACCTTCCACATTCTGCATTATTTCAGGGAATGGCACAAGAATCACTGGAATGAGGATGGGCCCTACAGCTGAACCATTTCTTGGAACGGTGAAACCCACAATGCCGGTATGCAGATCATGCCCTGGCATCTCCCAGTAACAGTAGAATGATCCGTTGCAGAAAAGAAGCTCATTGGATATCGGCAGTGTCACATCATCGGGAAGGTATCCAGCGATATTCCATCGTTTTTCGGAAGGATCGTAAATGTCCACAACCGGTCTTTCCAATCCATTTGCATCTGGCGGCGAATACCCAACCGCCACCACTTTGTATGCAGTCTCCGATCGCGAATTATTGTTCTCATTGACCACGATGCATTCACCGAACAAGTCTATGGATGACTCCGGAATTTCGACGAAAGTTTGTGTATAAGGATTGCAGACCCTCAGCGGTCGACCAATGTAGGGGTATACTAGACAGAGTCCTCCCTCTGAGCGTGAGCAATAGATACCCAAATCACTTCTACAAGTTTGCGGTATCCAGTCGTGCAGGAAGGAAAGGGTGAAGCAGGACTTAATCCATGTCCGTGTGTGGAAGCAGAAAGACATACAAGGAATTTTGGGATTCCTATCACACAGAGCAAGTCGTGGCTGCTTGCTGTTGATAGGCGCCTCGCACCACCGAGTTAAGAAATCGTTTGAAGAAAGCCAGTCCTTCCATTCTTTGGAGACGATTCGATACCTATACAATAATTCGACTAGAAGCCAAGATAATATATTCATTTGCAAATCCTCCGACAGTTCTTTCCATCGTTCAGAAACAAGATCTGCTGCTTCCATTTCCATATCTTTAACCTAACGGAGCAATAAAAAGAAGAAGAAAACAAATGTCAACCAACCAATAAAGAAACGAACACTGACTATGTAAAGATCAATTGAGTGTTTTATTAAGGTCACCGCACCAATTTATAATGGTATAGTTTGGAAATAGTTTATTTTTCAAGGCACAATTTCCATAAAATCGGGTTGGAATTAAAAAAAAAGTTTTATGTTAAAATGGTTAAGTTTTAAAATTTTAGGTAAAACAGAATGTTTAAAGGTGCTGAATTTATTTATACTATTAAAATTGGGATTAAAATATAATTGTATTTTAATTTTTTAAAATAAAAAAATGACGGACTTGGGAAAAGAAATGGGTGTCTAAGTCTAAATTGTGGAATTATGTTAAGTTATCATTTACAGATTTATATTGTGTGAGAGAAATTTCATTTTTATAAAAAGAGGAAATAATTAAAAAACTGAAAACCAGCATAATAGGTTGATGGTATATTCTGGTATATATATTGTTGGAATTGATTTTTTTAAATATATATTTGTGTGTTAAAAATAATTTCAAGGTGTATATATTTTTAACCATATCCTACCAAGGGTCATTTTATCTTAAAAAATCTAAAAGGAGTATTATAAAGCATTGTAATGACAGATATTTTTGGTATTTTTCTATAGAAAAAGGAGGAAAAGCCAAACAAGAAGCATAATCATACCATAATGGAACAAAATTGGACTAGACCCTCTTTAGAACAATTAAAACTCGAAATAATTAAAACTAACAATGAACTTCATATATATCTTAAACAAGAAATTAGAAAAAAATATTTTATAAAAATTGATAAATAATTGTCTTCAACTCATGCACCTACATGTATGCCTCATCATGTATGAGAAATGCAAGATGTGTAAGAAGACATTTTTGTGCTTAGATGGGTTGTACAACCCACTATAGGAGATGATGTTGTAATGTTCTTTTCTAACAAAATAAAAAATTTAATTATCCACCAAAATAAATGTCCACAAGAAAAAACAACCTAATATGGGGGAGATGTTGTAATGTTCCTACCTAACGAAACAAAAATAAATAAAAAATTTAATTATGGGCCAAAAAAATTGTCGTCCACAAAAACAACCCAATATTGGGAAGATAATGTAATGTTCCTACCTAGCAAAATAATAAAAAAAAAAATAATAATTATTGAACCATGTGTAAGGACTTCTAAACAACTCATGGTTTTATTGTACATGGTTTAGGAGGACATTGCAAATGATTTTCAAACCATGTGCAAGGTCTCCTGAACAACCCATGGTTTTATTTTACATGGTTTAGGAGGGATTTGCAAATGGTTTTAAAAGCATGTGCAAGGCCTCCTAAACAACCCATGGTTTTATTGTATATGGTTTAGGAGGGCCTTGCACATGGTTTTAAAAGTGTGTAAGGACCTTCTAATGAAACCATGGTTTTAACGACTTTAAAATCATTTTCAATCCTAGATCAATAGATTCTATCCCCTTCGATGCCTGATAAAACATACGATTTGGATCTATGCTAGTTTACACTGTTATAAAATATAACTAAGTTGAGCCTATATCTTGTATTATTACTTAGATTTCACATACAAATCTTTTGCATGTATCAAAAACAAACAAATGTTTCTTTATAATAAGATCTCTATATACTATAGTAACACTACATTTACATTTAACCACAAATGAATCTAACAATAGTGCTATAAATATTTTGCTTAGAAAATTGTACAATCAATAAAGAGAACTAGAAAATATTGTCTTTAAAACATAACATTACTCAAGGGTGAGTGCAAGCTAATGAGGGTCACTTTTGGCACGTTAGATTCAATAGAAATCTAAAATATCAGGCATCCCTCAACTTAATTGTATTTTTTGAGATACTTACATAAAATATCTTCCTTTGAGTAAAAGATATTAAATGTAGGAAATTGAATCACGTTTTCGAATATATAAGGTTTATGTATTGAAAATTTGTATAACTATGTAAAGTTTCATTTTTTCTAACAATCACCTTTTATTTTTTAGGCAAATGATAAGGTATGTGTTTTTTGTGGGCCCAGCCTTTGAGGGCCTAAATGATGCTTTTGAGATACAAAAATTTGTAGGCATGTAGAAAACATATAGCACTAGTGCAGTGCTATTTTTTGAAAATTAAATTAGTAATTTTTAATTTTTTTATAATTGTCTAAGTGATCATTCCTCGAAAATGGTACGTCTTTTGTGGGTGCAGCCTTTGAAGGTCTTACTGAAATAATCATGAAATGATTTTTTTTATAGAATGTAGAGGTCAGAGTCTTCTAATGCACCATATAACTTATTTTTAAAATGATTAAGAATTGAAAAGGTTATGGAAAAAACACTAACAACATGTTTTTTGACTTAAGAAGTTATGACACCATAAAAATTGAAAAAAATAGGAAAATATAATATTTTTTAATAAAAATTACATATTTAGAATCTGCAGAAAAAAAAAGCTATTTATGTTTAAGATTTCATAAAAAATAATTGTGTGTAGTATAATGTAACGAGTGCGTAAACATTGACTTCTTCGGAAACTGGAAGAAATGCCCAACTAGCTATGGTTTATCATATACCATAGCAAAGGTTTGTTATTACCGAAGCAAATTCCAAACCATACACATAGGACTATTGGTGACATGTGAGCAAGTGAATTAGCATGTTTAAATTCAAATTACATTTATCGCCCTTATAGAATTGGAAAATGAGTGCGCGTTATAGAACTACAAAACATCCACGCGTCATAGAACTACAAAACGGGTGCATTAAAGAACTACATACATTAGAGATAAAAATATAGCACTATATGCAATATATCAATTGTATGGATAGTAGTTTAGAGGGGGTGTGGAATGGTTAAGGGCCTAGGAGGATGTTGGAATTTCAAGTAGGGTTGGTTAATAGTTGAGAGGGGGTGGGGAAGGGTCAAGGGCCTAGGAATATGTTGGAAGTTCAAGTGGTGATGGTTAGTAGTTGAGAGGGGGTGGATAAGGGTTAAAGGCCTATGAGGATGTTGTAAGTTCAAGTGAGTATGGTTAATAGTTGAGAGGGGTGGGGAAGGGTCAATATCCTAGGAGGATGTTGTAAATTCAAGTGGAGAAAGATGAATGGAATGAGAACATTCAGGGTTATAAGGGTGAAGGGGAGTAGGGATTGAGAGAATTATTAGGAGGAGAAGAGGTGTTGAAGATGTATAGGGTTAGAAGAAGTACATGAGAATTAAGTGATGAAGGGGGATAAGGTGGAGGGGAGGAAGTGGGTGATGGTTTGATAAGAGAGAGAGGAATGGTGAATGGAAATGTGGATATGGATTATTAGAGGATGAATAGGATGTGTTGGAGGAGAGAGGCAGAGGAGGAAGAAATTGAAGAGATGAGACTGAGATGCGATAAAACAGAGAATATGGGAGGTAGGGGGTTGAGGAGAAGGGATAAGTTGAAAACATAGATAAAGGAAGTATAAGAGAGACAAATAATGTTGTGGAGAGAGTGTGAGAGAGAATAATATAGAGAGGGAGGAGGGGGCATGAGGGAAGGATGGAGATAGAGTGAAGGAAAGATATAGTGAGGGAGCGATAGAAGGCATTTGTGTGAGAGGTAGGGGCAAGGGGATAGACACAAGGAGAGAAAGGGGGCAGGATCACACACACACACACACACACACACACACACAGATGGTGTCCAATACTGGGGATGGAGGGTTGGGCGATGGAGATACAAGGAGGTTGTGAAAGAAAGAAACATGGAGAGGGAGAGTGAAAAGAAATAGGTAGGGATGGATACAGGTTGAGAGAGAGAGAGGATAGGTAGATGAATAATTCCATAGAGGTCTGGTAGTTAAGGGAGAAGGGAGGGACATATTAATAAAGGGAGTAAAATAGAAGGTGGAGAGAGAGGGTGAGACATAGGTAGTTTGTGAGAGGAGGGAACACACACACACACACAAATATTATGTGGGAGAGAGGGGGATGGGTGAAAAGCAAAGGGAGAGGTGGAGGGTTGAGAAATAGAGAGAGAGTGTGATGGAGGAAAGGATAGTGAGAGAGGTATGTAGAAGGTGGAGACGGATTATGAGATATGGGAAGTGGGGGAGGGACAGAGAGAGATAGAGAGATAGAGACAGATAGAGATAGATATATATATAGAGAGAGAGAGATTGTGTGGGATATAGGGAGGGAGGGGTGAGCGATAAAGAGGAAGGGGGTGAATGATATAGAGATTGATATGGATGAAGGGATAGTGAGGGAGGTATATAGAAGTTGGAGAGAGCCTATGAGAGAGGGGGTTGAGGGAGTGACACATGCACAAAGATATATATAGAGAGATGGGGAGGGACACACACACACACACATCGATGAGAGATAGAGAGAGTGATGTATGGAGGGATTGTGAGGGAGGTATAAATAAGGTGGAGAGAGGTTTTGAGATATGGGGAGTGCGGGAGGGACACAAACACACACACACACACACACACAGGTTGTTAGAGAGAGAAGGGGGAAAGACACACACACATACATATAGAGATAGATAAAGATGGAAATACAAAGGCAGGGAGGGCCCATGAGTAAGGAATATAGGGATAATGAGTATGGCACCCATAGATGATAGAAATATTATTTAGGGATCAAGTCTTGTAATTCCTTCCTTGACCATATTGACGCCTTAATACCCATATCTAATGCTCAAAACCTCTTAAAATCATGTGCATATTTTCTTGGAGACTAAGCATACCTTGAGTAGGTCATATTTGGTGCTTCAAGGAATTGTTCATTAACATGGGTGCCTCAAATATTCCATTATGGAATAAGGAAGGGGCATATTCCCTCAAACATGTCTTAGAGATCCCATACCTACTGCTCAAAACCACCTAATTCTACTAACATCTATATTCATAGTCTAAATATACATATGAGATGGCATGTGTGATTTTTTAAGGAATTGTTCCTATCCCTGGATGCATAGAAGCTTTAGTTAGGGCCTAAAGCTATAGTTTCGTCCCCTTACTATGTCCATGGCCTTGAGATGCATACCTAGTGCTCAACAAATGATGATGGAATGCATATCCCTATTAAGATTCAAATGATTCACTTTCAACATCATGTGTGGTGGTTGGAGGCATCAATTTTGGCCCTAAATGGTTAACAAATTCCTTTAAGGCCTAAGGACCAAGTGTTCCCCTCCACCCATGTGAAGGGGCCTAGTATTTGTACTTATTGAAAATGTTCTAATGGCACTAGTATCCCCATTTCAAGGTAAATGAAACCATGGAAGGATATATTGAGGTTGTTCAACACATCATTCTTGGCTCTATATGCATAGAAGCATCTTATATGTGCTAAGGACTAGGTTTCCTCCCTTATTATGTCTAAGGTCCTAAGACACATACATAGTATTAGAAACCCCTAATGGTTCCCATATCCCCATTCATAAAAAAACTACCAACATGAGAGGTCATCTATGGTGATTCAAGGTGTCGTTCATGGACCTTGAGCCTTAAATGTTAGTTTAAAACCTAAATTTAAAGTGTTATGTACCAACCATGATTAACACCTTATTCCCATATCTAACACTAAAAAAATCCTAATCATGGCCATATCCCAACTTAAAGTTTGTGGATACCCCTAATATATCCTGTGTGTTTGTTCAAGGTGTTGTTCTTGTCCTTATATGTCTATAGGATTCCTATAGGGACTAAGGACTAGGTTTCCTCCATCAACCATGTGTATGGATATGTTTCTAGTGCTAAGAGAATTCTAATGTACTACATATTCTCTCTTAGATGCAAAATATCACATGTGAAGGTCCAATGTGCAGGCTCGATCCCTTGTTCATGGACCTCAAGCCTTAAAAACTACCTTTAGGACATAAGTCTTAAGTTTTATCCCTCAAGCATGGTCAAGGGACTGTGACCCATACTTAGTTCTTAAAACCTCCTAATGTTGTCCATATTACATTACAAAGAAAAAATATGCTATTGGAAGGTTAGGCATAGTTGTTTGAGATGTTGTTCTTGATGATGCTAAAATATTAATATAGCCCTAAGTCTTGATGATGCAAACTATTGTTTTTATTCATTTCCCTATCCATGCATTAAAACAATTTTTTGTGGTTATCCATAATGTGTGCATGTTTTTCCTCTCTAAAATGTGTGCGTGTTTTGATTCTCGAAAATGTGTGCACTTTTTGCTTTTCTATAACACGTACACGTTTTTCTTCTCCATAACGTGTATGCGTTTTTCTCCTCCATAATGCGTACGTTTTTTGTAACTATAAAATGCGTGCTTGTTTTGCTTAGCTAAACCTACGTGTCATATGACATGTCATGATCGAGCTTAACCAAACCAAGCATTACATAATGCGATCGCGTTGTATTTTTATACATCATGAGCGTGTTTCCTAAAAGTAGCATTGCATCTAAAAGGTCCATCAACTTCTTTCACACACCCTCAAATATTTCAATACACTACTCAATAGAATAATGCTAGATAATTTCAAAGCAAAAAAACTCAAGTTTCATTTTTTTTTTACAAAAGATTTCAGAGAATTAGAGAATGAGGAGCATACGAGGAAGATGTTGTTGCTTATTAGGTTGGGTATTTGAGTATTTAGACATCTAGATATGATCATTACATGGTTAAAGGGATACTACGTAGATTTGAGTATCACTAAATAATAATAATAAAAATTTATAATCATCTTGAATGAGTAATAGACTTATCTAGATAAGAAATACATAGTTACCCTCGATAAAGGGGAATCTTTGTAATTATCATAGACACAACTATTTGAGATCACAATTGGTATTTAGATAGACAATGTGGATGAATGACTAAAATATCATAAGAAACTAGAGAACATTCATAATTGGTAGCCATGGAGTAGGGTTCGAGACCTAAATATCATCGGTTTGAAATCAACATTCTCCAATCATAGAAGGACTTTGGATGAATTAGGTGAGGTGAATCCATAGTGAATCTACATAAATTTCATTTATGTGCACCAAATTCTAAAAATAGTATAAAAATAGAAAGAAGGAGTAATCCAATGCCTAAATGAAGTAAAGAGATGAATAAGAATCCTCTTTGAAAGTGAAACCTTCTTAGAAATATGTCAAATGACAAGACAAAATTAAATGATCATAAAACTAGGTCTCCTTGGTGTATATATATAGGAGACTAAGGATACAATTACAATTATATCCAAACATGAAATTGCGATTAAGGTCATATCAACTATTAAATACAATAATAATATAATAATAGAAATTTAATATCACAATATGTATGGTTTAACATGCCCCTCCCCTTCAATCAAGTGTTCTCCTAAACACTTGATTTACTTTGGATGTTTTGCATTAAGAACTCATCTTCTCATGTCGCCTCTTATATTGGCATGTTCTTCCACTTGATGAGGTCCTCAATAATTGCTATATTAGCAACCGGTTGATCCTTATGTTGAGGATTATTTCAAATTCTAGTATCAGTTTCTCTTCTTTAATAATCTCTAATAAAATTGTTGTTTATTTTATTGTAACTTCAGAAGATATTCCAAGTAATATTCTATTCCTGTCTAGGGAGATGAGTTTGGTCTTTTCCAAGTTATTAAAAGAAGCAATGTAAATATCCAAATGTAATTCGGGTCATTAGAACCCAAGTGTCATTATAATAAATACTATTTGTGATTTCCAGTTGGACAAGTCAGACCTGGCAGCTAGAGAAGTCGTCCCCACTAAGTAGGAGGTCAAGTAAACAGAAGAATATAAATAGGAGGCACCTCCCTTCATTTGTACTCACTCACTCAATATTTTCTTAGCACACTAGTAGAAAATGAGAAATTAATGACTAAAAAAATGACTAAAATCAGGCTATAAACGACTATTTTTTAGTCGATGACTAATAGTAGCAAATTTCCACTATCTTATAGTTAGTTGTATTTCACTAGTCATTACTAGCTTGACTTAGTAGTCATTGATTTAATCATTGATTTAGTCATTGATAAACAATGATTTAGTCATTGATAGACAATGCTTTAGTCGTTGATAGTCAATGATCTAGTCATTGATTTAGTCATTGTTTTAGTCATTGATAGTTAATGTTTTAGTCATTGATTTAGTCATAGATTTAGTCATTGATTTAGTCACTGATTTAGTCACTAATTGCAACCATTAATGACCAAATATACGACTAAATAAACTATTAGATGTTAACATATTAATGAATAAGCTAAATACGACTAAGATACAGGAAATTAGCTACTAATAGTCGTATATATGCAAATTTAGTCGTTTTTGTAGTCACAAATTTATGATAGGGCATGGAGGAATCAAACCACCAACCTCCTGCCTATAATTAGGCAGGTGCTCTACCATTGAGCTAGCACCCTTTAAGAAGTTGTTATTGCTTGACAATGATGATATTCAAACAGATTTATGATAGATATCAATCTATAAACTACATAATTATTACTATTACAACTTACCAGTAACTAGTGTTTATGATAAACTAATTCTTGAGAGCTATGTACAATTTTTCCTGTAACTAAAGCTAATAAAAATACTACAAATACTCTTACCAAGGAGATTTAGTGATGAGTATTTCTTCCCATTCTTCATCACTATCATTCTCATATTCCAAAGAAGAGTCCTTCTTGAAAGGATTTCAAAGCCCAATTCCATCATTGCATCAAAAACAAAGAGTCAGAAACAAAACTTCCCCTCTTGTCTACTGCAATATTAAGAATCCATGAGCTTCAAGGTGTTTCATATGTTCCTCATCATGGGATATCAAAATTAAAACACAAGCTGTTTCTTTGATAATTAATAAACTTAAAATTATGCAAAGTATATTCACCTTTTCTTTGAGAAGGTTCCTATTTAAGCAAGTCTATGGTTTTGATCAAACTGCAAAAGGTTTCGTCTCTTATTGTGAAGCCTATTTTAGCTTTAAATCAAGTGATAAACATTCTAAGAGCCAGGAAGACTCATAAACTTATTGCTAATGGAGACTCGATTATTATCATTTGCAAAATTAAAGACTTGACTCCCTATGCACCATAATGTATTGCAAAAATGATCTCTAGACCTAGAATTCAAAGATTTGAAAGTATCTTGACTTGAGGAATTGCAAGTATTGCAAGTATTTACCATTGAATCATTTACTATTTCAAAGGTACCATTTTGTATGGAGGAGTTATGCATTGTGAATCATTATTCCTTGGCTACTAGGGCACCTAATAGTGGATTCAATAATTAAAGAGTCATGTTGCAAATATAAAGAGAAATACCATGCTCCTACAACATTGCATCTTTAGAGAAACCTTTAAAGGGTTGTATATTTGGATTCTAGGTGATGATACCAGTTATTCGAAAGGCAGGACAACTAGTTAAGCATGAATTAAACTTGAAAAACTTGCAAACTATTAGGTATAATAAAATATATATCATCTTTTTGTTGAGATGTATAGGATCTGAAACAACTTCCATGATGATTGGACAACAGTTCATAGAGAGAAATAACCATTGATAAGAACTGAACTTTCCTTAGAATGTATGGTCACCTAAAATAAGACTACACTAAAATTTAGATTCTAGTAAGCTTTTGATATTGACTAAACTATCGAAAAGGTTGGAGAGACTAGTATTCTATAGTGTTCTTATAATGCACAGTTGCATAAAGGAATATTCTTATCAAGATTTATGACTTTAAAAATGAAGGAATTTATTTGACTATGAAATGCACATTTATGATGAAGCAAAGGATAGAGAAAATCATGATGAGATTCATATTCCCCATTTGAACTGCCTACAAGAAACTATTTTCCCACTTCCTTCTGATTCTAGTGATGACAGTGCTGATAGCATTGTTGTTTGTAAACAGGAAAATATATAAATACAAATTGTTGCCAGTCTATTCTAAGCTTTCGTGTTCTTACATACAATACTGAAAATCTAACTATATATATAGTTAGTTAGTTAGTTAGCTTTTCAATACTGTATGTAAGAACACCAAAGCTCAGAATAGATTGGCAACAATTTGAGCTCTTCTTCATTGCAGTGGTCCATCCTATTGACCTAAGGCATTTTGGGACATGGGAGAAGGTAATCCAACTTGATTTTCAATTTGTCTGGTTTTTTTAGGAACATTTGAGCCCTTGGTTATCCAATATTTTGAGACTTCATTTCCTCACTGCTCTGGGTGGAAACCCTCCTAACTTCACAAAGTTGTGAGGCTACCTTTGCTACAACGGATGGTCATAGGAATATAAGTAATATTTCATGTAAAATAGAAAAAATTTGCATGGTAATAAGAAGGATGGTGCACAAGAATGAAGATCCTCAAGTAGTAGTATCCCATTTCAACAATAGATTGTTTTCACAATTAAAATTTCAACTAGCTCGAAATTTAGTGCTGGAAGTCAAAGTGGCAATACAAGGTGAATAAATTAAGAAAAATGTTGCAGTTTTATACTTAGCCAAATGTTCAAATTCAAAGACTTCTCCCCATCAAGACTCAGTCATATCCACAAAGGAAGTGGCTATGGAGTAAGACAAAGTTCAACAAAGACATGGAGATATGGAAAATGAAGAAACAACTCCAGTGTTCAAAGTAGAGGATCAGCCGGAAGCCCATAGTGGGAAATATTTTCATTGAAACATTAAGGTTTTATCCATTATTACTCAATAATAGTATTAGGGAAGTTATATTGAAGAAAGGCATTCAGTTTTGTGAAGAAAAATCTAAGGGTAATGTTCACTGTAGACAGACATCTGTCTATTTTCGTATATTTTGATTTCTCATGACTTCATTCCTAGATTTAGAACACGTTTCTCGCATGGGATCTTCTTAGAAATTTATTTTAGGGGTCAGTCATGCCAATACCACTATAGAATTTAATATTATATTTTCAACAGGTTTCTCATGCTTGCGTGTGACATGCAATATTTGGCACATGCATTGGAAGGTGAAAGCTTAACAAGGGTACTTCGAGATTTCTGAGACTTTTGTTTCTGGTAAACCTTGTATTTATTATTTTTAGAAAGTTCATATTTTCAGACACTGATCATGTTTGTAGATACACATTATCGATAAGTGAGAGTTTCAAAAGGGTACTCTCATTTTCTAAGATTTGATTTATAGGAAAGTTCCTAGTTTTAGAAAGTTCATATTTTTGGATACTAGTCATGTTTCTTGATACCATTTGCAAACATGTGAGTATAAGGCAGCAGTCTGTGCATCAATATAGTTCACATGGATTTTCAGTGATCTAAACCTACAACAAGTTCAGGCCATGCCTCTCTCTTCTTATAATCAGTAGTGTATAGAACTCAAAAAAATAATGTTTCTTGCAAGAACCATGGACATTAAGATTCAAAACTACTACATCAGAGAGCATGCATATAAAAAGGGTATTTAATCGATCTATTGCAGATTTCAAGATCAGCAAAACCCTAATTGAAAGACTACCAAAACTCTAAACCCCATTCCTATTCAAGATATGATTTATCCTTATGTCAAGATCTTCTCTCAAGTTCTGTTCTATCAAGGTCTGCTCTAAAGGTTTGATCTATCGTGGTCAAGGTCTGATCTATCATTGTGTGCTACATCAGTCAAAAGCTAAAATTTCAAAAATGGGTAAAACATTATTTCTTTTCTTCGGTATGTGAGCTACCAATCTCTTTGGAAGACTGGTTGCATTTTCTAGGAAGCTCATCCTCAGTAGCCCCATTGCTCAATGGCTTATCATTGTGATTCAAGTCCTCCATTTCACCAAAATTCAACCTAAAAAAACCCTCTACTCCTCAGCTCCACAAACCCAGAGACTATAAACACACACTTAACAATATCACAACAATTCTGATGAAGTTCAAAGGAAGTACACTAAGAGCATTGAGTGATATGCAAGGCATTTACTAGGATTAAATTTTAATGAGTGTTCATTAACTATTGCCATCCACCCACATTTAAATCCCATTAAAATAAATTTCCAGATCTAAAGAAGAATAATAATTTTCTGTTAAAGAAGTCAGAGCATATTCATGAATAGAGGCTGGCAAAATCCAAGAAGGTCTATTTATGAAGCTCCCATTCCACCAGCCTAGAAGACATACATAGTAATGCACCAGACTGGAAAAATCATCAATGTCATTGTTGAGTTCCAGAATGTACCAGTGGAATGTGTTGAAGCTGAGAAACAACTTGATATTGTGGATTATCTGGTTATATCCTTTTCTAGGCCTTTATATTGTTGGTTAGGGTTTTCTATTGATGGTTGTTTCCTTAGCTAGGGTTTGGAGGAATTGGAGAGTCCTAGCTTGTGATAAGCTTGAAGGACTATCTTGTACCAGATTGTAATTAGCTCTTGGTATGCACTACTAACTTCATAATTATGTATATATGAAGTGTACTTTTCTATCCAAATTGTGTACTTGCAGATCTGTTTTTCAGCTTATATTGATGTGGTGAATTACTAGTTTCTTGGGCTATCTGGTATGTTGATTTATCATGAACAGTTAGCAGATTTTCTTGAGTAATTTGACAATTATAGCTAACGGGATATATTTGTGGCTGTAATATATCTTCTTTAATAAGATTAATTTCAGGTATCTTGTGTTGAGGTTTATGCCCTTAGGGCCGGAAACATAGATTCCTGAAGTGCATTTGCTTGATGTTTGTTCTATTGTGCTGCCTTATATATTTGGTTGAACATAAGTGAAATATATACTGTTGTAATTTATACTTCAGATTGAGCACTAAGGTTTAATGTCCATAGGAAATAGACCTAGCAAACCTCAAGATTGAGGCGAAATTCCTGAATTTGCATTAAACAATGGATTTTCAAAATTTTCACATTGATCAACTAACAGGTTGGGGAAATTGCCATGACAAGGAAAATACAACACCATTATCTCAACCATTTTTGTTTCTAGCCACCTTCATCAAAAGGTCAAAATAGATGACTGGAACCTCCCTGCCCCTAAAATGAGCCAATGAAAATAGTCAAATACATGAGGCCATGATGATCATGATCAAGATTCATTAGCAGGCAGTTGGGCCATGGTGGAAAGCTAATGGTAACATCCTTTTCCTCCTAGTTACCTGTTTTGATATGTGCATGATCAAACGCATTTCTTTTGCAAACATTATGTTATGTTAAACTTTCGAAAAACTTTCTTGGAAAAAAATGTTAAATCTTTAGAACTCTGAAAATTTATGGTAGAATCATAGCTTTAAAGGCATTATGTAATCAGAATGGTAGTTTGTTACTCTTTTAAAATGTCACAAGGAAATTACAATGGCAGCTCAATTGGTTTATTGAAACCATAGCCTTGCAGTATATGTAAAATGTTTTTGAAATTAGAGATATCTATTTTTTGATTAAAAAAACGTGTGTTTGCCAAACATTAAATAAATCACCATACCTGTGAGAACTCATTAGCAAGAAGTTGAGGGATGCACCATGTTGTGGTGAATGCCTCGATAGAAAATGTTGCAAATATATCATGTAAACTAGTGAACCCATCATGAACATATGTTGGTAGAACACAAAGCATCAGTCCATAAACTGCACCAGCAAGTGTAGCCATTTCCTCTATCCCTATTGTCCATAACTCATCCACAAAAATAGATAATGAGTTTGTTGTAGTTGATTCTCTTGCAACAGATGCAACATTGGTTGCTTCAATTACATCTGCACTACCTTTCTTCTTTAGACCATGTGATGAGCTTTGCTTTAATGGTATATGTTGAAACAAGAAATCCAACAATGTTGAAGGAATGCCAAAATCTTGTACATATTGTACCATTCGTTCCCTTACTGTTGATAGAGAAGGAACTGCTTGAAGATGAGTAAAACTAAATGACCATGCTAACAGATATTAGACCTACAAATGTACAATATAATACACATGAGAGACATAAATGAAAAACCTACTGCATATCAAAAGTAACATTTGAAACCCAACTTGAACAAACTTGTGTTACAGTAAAATTTTCAGTTAAGGCATATCCGGCTTGCATTACCCGATTATTTGCAAATAAATGGCTTTCAAAAATATCCAATGGTGGTTTCTGAAGAACACAATGAAGCTCATCCCTAACAAAATATTGTTCTTCTGAAGATGAATCAATGTCTATAGTTTTATCAATCTCTCCATTTTGTGCAATGTTTTCCTCTGATCGAGAAATAAGAACTTTTGTGACTCCAAAAGGATGAACTGAATCAATTGAAATAAAATTATAGGAATATCGTTGCAAGATGAAATAGGATGAAATGAAAATAGAATAGCATACAAATCATTTATTCCTCCTTTTCCTAGTCCCCACAGGTCGGATAAATGCATTGCTGCGTCCCTTTTTTGAGATGGAGCACCAAGCACAATAGTAGCAACATTTTCCTAGACGTGAACATCAAGCTGTCGTGATAGTGCTATTATAGCTCTAGTGGCCTTTCCTACACAAGAGCTTGATGGAATTGATTCAACTATACCTGTAGCAAAAAATATATGAATAATATCTTCAAAAGCACGAGCTTCTGCTATTTCCTAGTTGACATCCTTTAAGGAGTTCAACGAACTAGTCATTTCCGCTCTATCTAGATTGTGAAGTCCAAACAGAAGACGGAAAATGAAAACACTTGTTTCTGCCATATCCATTGGACAATCCCTGAACCTATTAATTGCATTTTCTATTAACTCTATTGTAAGATCAACTTCTGTTCTTGTAGAAACATTGATATTCTTCACAACATCATGAATTCCCTTTTCCAATTCCTCCATGTGTCCAGCTACTGACTCTAGCCATTTGCGTAGCTGAGCATGTACAAAAACCCAGTCATTTTCCCCAAATTCCTTCCTACAATACCCAATATTAACTACCATTAATTGAGCCAGAATCAGTTCTTTGGCTTGTTCCCATCTTATATCTCTACTTGACAATGTAGCTAACGATCCCAAGAGCAGTTCTCTTTCTTTTGTACTTGTGTCATCTGTAGACATCATCCTTAAGGTTTCCATCCCACCAACTAAACTCAAAGGAAAATAGGACACTGCCACACAAACCCATTCTTCTACATATGCAACATACAAGAGCAAAATATTATGTTGGCAATGTCTAATTTCCAGGAAAACAAGTAATAGCTTACCCTTAACACGATAAAATAACTAATAGAAAATCTCCTCAATTTCATACATGTAGCCAATCAAATTAACAATGATTTGTAAATAAAAGTTTCAATTCACCTACCTGCTCCATTTGACATAATAATAAGGGTGGTCCAGAAAGATATCTTTGAAGCCACTGTCATGTGCCCTCTTTCATGTTTCCTATATTCACTTCTACCAAAGAAAAGTCTTGATTGATTTCCTCTGAGTTCCCAATTCTCTTCGGCACCATTAGAACAAGTATTTGGAAAATATGTGGTATAATCTTTGTAAAGCTATTGACAGTAGATGCATTTTGAAACTCCTTTTTTAGGAAATAATGTAGTAAGCGAGAAGTATCTGCCTTTGTACAAACAGTACTATTATTTAACAGCATTGTAAGTAACATCACCAAAGACCATAAAAATGGTTCCTCAATCTTATCCACTTCATTATCAAAGTTAAGCTAGGAATTTAGAGGCTAGGATTTACCGAAAGTGATACCTTTTAATGCCCGTACAAACAATATATTAATGATAGAGTTCACCATAATTTTTTGAGGATAACTTTGGTATCTTTTTGCACATTCACATACGAATGGCAAGAGATATTGCACTACATTTCCTCCTGGACACTTCCATGTGCATAAAACCTCTATTTCACACCATATTCTACAAGAAGAAATTTCATTGCAAACTGTAATGCTCATGTTCTCCATTGTGATGTGTGAAGTCTCCATCATTGAACCAAACAACAATTTATCTTTTCCAAGGGCCAAACCAATCTTGTCCACGGAAATTAGAAATCTTGTATGCATATTTTTCTGCAACTAAGTCCACAAACTGATCATCAGTACAAACTCTAGCCTCTAAATACATTTGAAAGAATTGACTGCTATTTTAAAGGAAACTCATGAGATTTGAGAAAAATATACCTTACAGTAAATTCCAAAGTTGTAAGTACTTTTCTTTTAGTATTTCATTGCCTATCAATTACACATTTTTCAGACATTCTAGGACACAGTGATGTATGATGATCAGAGAAATGATGGTGTGAGTACCTTCATTGCTCCTAAAAATACATGACTACAATTTTCAATCTAGAGATATATCTAGACAAATCTTAGTCTAATAATCCAATCTCTTCAACTCCAAATATGGCTTGAAATTGTAAAAGGAAGAATCAAGGTTGCAAGAGCATTGTATTGGAGCAGAAGAGGGAACGAGAGTGAGAATTCCTGGAGAACCATTTCCCCAAAAACCACAGGAGTGGGGCATGCCAAGGTTAGCTAAACCAGTTGTGAATGTTTTTTTCCATTTGGCATTGTTGTGTCCCTTTCCCTAGATGGAGCACCAAGCACAACAATAGCAACATTTTCATCTCCTGCACAATAGCTTGCTACAATTGATTCAGCTATACCTGTAGCAAAAAATATCCAGAGAATGTCTTCAAAAGCATAGGCTTCTACTCTTTCCTAGTTGACATCCTTTAAGGATTTCAACAAACTGGTCATTTCTGCTCTGTCTATATTGTGAAGTCCAAACAGAAGATAGAAAATTAAAATAGTTGTTTTTTCCATATCCATTCGATAATCGCTGGACCTATTAACTGCATTTTCTAATAACTCTATTGTAAGATCAACTTCTCTTCTTGTAGAAACATTGATATTCTTCACAACATCATGAATTCCCTCTACCAATTCCTCCATGTGGCCAACTACTGACTCTATCCATTTGCGCAGCTCAGCGAGTACAAAAACCCATTCATTTTCTCCAAATTATTTCCAACAATACCCAATATTAACTGCCATTAATTGATCCAGACTCAGTTCTTTGGCTTGTTCCCATCTTATATCTCTACTTGACAATGTAGCCAAGGAGGCCAAGATAAGTTCTCTTTCTTCTGTACTTGTGTCATCTGCAGATGTCATCCTTCAGGTTTCCATCCCACCAACTAAACTCAAAGGAAAACAAGACACTGCCACACAAACCCATTCTTCTACATATGCAACATACAAGAGAAAAATCTTATGTTGGCAATGTCTAATTTCTAAGAAAACAAGCAATAACTTACCCTTAACATGATAAAATAACTGATAGAAAATCTCCTCAATTTCATACAAGTAGCCAATCAAATTAACAATGATTTGTCAATAAAAGTTTCCATTCACCTGCCTGCTCCATTTAACATAATATTAAGGGTGGTCCAGAAAGATCTCTTTGCAGCCACTGGCATGTGCCCTCTTGCATGTTTCCTGTATTCACTTCTTCCAAAGAAAAGTCTTGATTGATTTCCTCTGAGTTCCCAATTCTCTTCCACACCATTACAACAAGGATTTGGAAAATATGTGGTATAATTTGTGTAAAGCTATTGACAGTAGATGCATTTTGAAACTCCATTTTTCAGGAAATAATGTAGTAAGCGGGAAGCATATTCCTTTTTCCAAACACTAATATCATTTAACAACACTGAAACTAACATCACCAAAGCCCGTAAGAATGGTTCCTCAATCTTATCCACTTCATTATCAAAGATAAGCCAAGAATTTAGAGGGCAGGATTTACCAAAAGTGATACCTTTTAATGCCCCTACAAACAATATATTAATGATAGAGTTCACCATAATTTTTTGAGGATAACTTTGGTATATTTTTGCACATTCACATAAGAATGGCAAGAGATATTGCACTGCACTGCCTCCCAGCCACTTCCATGTGCATAAAACCTCTATTTCACACCATATTCTACAAGAAGAAATTTCTTTGCAAATTGTAATGCTCATGTTCTCCGTTGTGATGCGTGAAGTCTTCATCAGTGAACTAAATAGCAATTTATATTTTCCAAGGGCCAAACCAATCCTGTCCACGAAAGTTAGAAATATCGTATGCATATTTTTCTGCAAGTAATTCCACAAATTGATCATCAGTATAGACTCCAGCCTCTGACTACATTTGAAAGGATTGACTGCTATTTTAAAGGAAAATCATGAGATTTGAGAAAAAGATACATTACAGGAAATGCCAAAGTTGTATGTACATTCCTTTTAGTATTTCATTACCTAGCTATTACACATTTTTCATACATTCTAGGACATAGTGATGTACGATGATGAGAGAAATGATGGTGTGAGTACCTTCATTGCTCCTAAAAAGACATGACTACAATTTTCAATGTAGAGATATATCTAGACAAATCTTAGTCTAATAAGCCAATCTCTTCAACTCCAAAGATGGCTTGAAATTGTAAAAGGAAGAATCAAGGTTGCAAGAGCATTGTATTGGAGCAGAAGAGGGAATGAGAGTGGGAGTGCCTGGAGAACCATTTCCCCAAAAACCACAAGAGTGGGGCATCCCAAGGTTAGATAAACTAGTTGTGAATGTTTTTGGCCATTTGGCATTGCTGTGTCCCTTTCTTGAGATGGAGCACCAAGCAAAACATTAGTAACATTTTCCCAGAAGTGAACATCAGGCTATCATGATAGTGCTATTACAGCTCCAACGGCCTCCCCTGCACAATATCTTGATGCAATTGATTAAGCTATACCTTTAGCAAAAAAAGTCCGGAGAATGTCTTCAAAAGCATGGGATTCTGCTCTTTCCTAGTTGACATCATTTAAGGAGTTCAACGAATTGGTCATTTATGCTCTGTCTAGATTGTGAAGTCCAAACAGAAGACAGAAAATGAAAATAGTTGTTTCTGCCATATCTATTGGACAATCCTTGGACCTATTAACTGCATTTTCTAATAACTCTATTTCAAGATCAACTTCTATTCTTGTAGAAACATTGCTACTCTTCACAACATCATGAATTCCCTCTACCAATTCCTCCATGTGGCCAACTACTTACTCTATCCATTTGCGTAGCTGAGCAAGTACAAAAACCCATTCATTTTCCCCAAATTCTTTCAAACAATACCTAACCTTAACTGGGAGACATCTTTTTGGGAACTATGGTTGCAATAAGGTTGTGGGCCAAAGGAAAGATCCAGAGATCGACAAGGGAAAGATGATTAGCACCGAGAGTAGGGAAAAGGAGATAGAGTCTAGGAGTCGAAGTCCTACTCTCCTATTTTAATAATATTTTGCTGTAATCTTTTAATACAATCTTTGGTAGGAGGGAACTCCTTACAAATACTAGCTTTATAATATAAGTAGCATGGGTAAACAAACCCAGGGGTATGGTTCGCATCCCTGTCTCGGGTTTGCATTCCCACATCCCCAAATGGACCCTACAAAACTAGCCCCTGGGTACTCAACCCATTAACCAAAGATGTTTGTCATGAAACCGTGGGATGTTGATCAGAAACGAGACAAGGTACCCCTATTTTAAGCATGTCACTTTTACTTTTAAATTCTTAAAAGTAAAAGTGGCATTCTCCTTATCTTTAATTTTCTATCATTTTACTGAAATTTTTAACATTACCATTAATTGTTTCATCCTTTGGGATGTTTGAGAGTGGTTTCAACGTCATTGAACATCATATGCAAAAAGTAGAATTTTCAATCCCGTTCAGGATTGCAATGATTCCACTGGATTTTATCATGTGTAATAGTATGGGATTAACATTTAATCAGGAAAATCAATCTCTCTACATTTCTTGATGTTCCTAGTGCTAATTGTTGAATTCCTCTATCATGAGTCTAAATCATTAATGGCGAGTTTGAAGTTGGTATTATGGTATTTTATATTTTATTATATATTTTGTTCAAGTATACATTTCGAATTAGTAATAGGTTTATTAGTTTTGAAATTTACTCTTTTAATGTATTTAGCACCCAAATTTCAAAATTGGCGTACCCCCATCTGTACCATTCCCCTGCAACTATGATCATGCCCACACACCTTGGATACCTTGGTATATGACCACTAATGTAGGGTAAAATTTATAGTCCCTTAACCATAAAATGTAACTGAACTCAAATGTAATTCACTGGTGAAAAATGGATTTTATATGTTCTTTTTTAAACAGTACAGTATTTTGAATCCCCCCTATAGTTCTTGACTACCTATTAGTCTACTTTATTGCTACATCAAGCCCCATCTTCGATAGTGACGTCACAAATAATTGATAACTGAGCTGGTTATCCTTTGGATCATGTTCTCTACTAGTTGAGCTATGTGATAAATAAATTTTTACTTCTTATTAGTAAAAACAAAACATAATCATTTGTTTTGCTTTGATATAGTTAGGTTCTCATGGTATAGTTCCACTGGTAAGATAAGATGTAATTTAATTAATGTTCAATAAGTGACTAAGAAATAGGTAATGTGATTATAGAGTATAACCAATAATCAATCGACAATGTAAGTGTTTCTATAGCAGACATAGCAGTGACAATTGAGTTGAGAAAGATCAGGGCTTAACTGTGACTCCATGCTTATTAGGCACCCACTTTTCTCCAATTTTATAAAGTTCCAATCTTATAATCTACAGGCTTCTCCTCTGCTTCAAGAGGGCCACATTGACATAATGGCTATTATAGTTGGCTTATTGATTTCATTTTGATGTATTAGTTGTTGAGATTTATTTGTTCTATATTTATTTGTAACGAGATTGGTCTTAAATTATATAAAAACAATTTGGTTTTTTTTCTTCCAAGAGGCTAGTTCACTGACTTGAAAGTTGATGTTTTCCTTATAGAGTTAAATTTATAGACCATGGTAGTATGATCTGCACTTAAATACAAACCCTACTCTAAGAAATTTAATCTTTAACCTTCAATCAAAACTGCTACAACTTAAATACAAATTATTTTATACATACAGCTGGGAATTACTAACAACAACACACGGTAAACATGCCCAGGAAATATGAGTTTCAATTATGCAACTATGTTTATCCATGAACTAGAAAAATTGTAAGCATTAACAGTCCCAAACAATAATATTTCCACACATTCAATGGTCCACCCTCTGCCTCCTTAATAGACTAGGGGAATGGAAAATACATTGAATCTAGAAACATGCACAATGGTGTCTACTAAACCAAGTCAAACCCAACTTAACTGGTGTGCCTCCTTGCATGGATATAAGAGATTCATGAACAAAAGTGTGTCGTTCACTCCAGCAAAATCACTTATTTAGCATGGGAAGATTTTTCTATTATTTTAATGCTTGGATTATAAAATTTCATAATAAAAACTATAGGGTTTTGACTAATATCCTTAGAAGATCAACATTGAGATTCAGGTAGATGCAAGGGCAAGATCCTAGAGGAGAAGGGCACTTGGTGTTATTGAAGAATGAGATCCCAATATATGCAATGATTTTGATGATATATTGTTATTTGTTGTAGCATGAAGTTTTTTGGACTCTAGAGGCCATTTAGAGCCTCTTTGTTTATGTATTTTGGGTCAGATATGGATTGCACTCAATGTTATTTTAGTTATATGTATCATTGCTATATAGATGGGAAACTTTTCATATTTGTGTATAATGGTTTTGATTCATATGCACATCAATATATCTGTTAGTTTTCAAATTTGAATATTTTATGTATTTTTTGGTCGTGTTCTCTGCTAGTTGAGCTATGTGATAAATAAATGTTTACTTCTTATAAGTAAGAACAAAACATAATCATTCGTTTTGCTTTGATATAGTTAGTTTCTCATGGTATAGTACCACTGCCAAGATAAGATGTAATTTAATTAATGTTCTATAAATGACTAAGAAATAGGTAATGGGATTAGAGAGTATAACCAATAGTCAATAGACATTGTAAGTGTGTCTATAGCAGACATAGTAGTGAAAATTGAGCTAACAAAGATCGGGGCTTAACTATAACTCCATGCTTATTAGGCACCCACTTTTCTCCAATTTTCTAGAGTTCCAATCTTATAATCTGCAGGCTTATCCTCTACTTCAAGAGGGCCACATTGCCATAATGGCTATTATAGGTGAATTATTGATTTCATTTTGATATATTAGTTGCTAATATTTATTTTTGATATATTTATTTGTAACGTGATTGGTCTTAAATTATATAAAAACAACTTGTATTTTTTTCTTCCAAGAGGTCAGTTCACTGACTTGAAAGTTGATGTATGTCTTATAGAGTTAAATTTCTAGAGCATGGTAGTCAGATCTACACTTAAATACAAACCCTACACTAGGAAATTTAATCTTTAACGTTCAATCAAAACTGGTGTAGCTTAAATACAAATTATTTTATGCATACTGCTGGGAATTACTAACAGCAGCACATGGTAAACATGCTCAGGAAATCTAAGTTTCAATTCTACAACTATGTTTATCCATGAACTGGAAAAATTGTAAGCAATAACACTCCCAAAAAAGAATAGTTTCACACATTCAATGGTCCATCCTCTGCCTCCTTAATAGACTAGGGGAATGGAAAATACCTTGAATATAGAAACATGCACAATGGTGTCTACTAAACCAAGTCAAACCCAACTTAACTGGTGTGCTTCCCCGCATGGATAGAAGAGATTCATGACCTTAACAAAAGTGTGCCCTTCACTCCAACAAAATCACTTATTTAGCATGGGAATATTTTTCTATTATTTTAACGCTTGGATTAGAAAATTTCATAACAAAAACTGTAGGGTGTTGACTAATATCCTTGGAATATCAACTTTGAGATTCCAGGTAGATGTAAAGGCAAGAGCCTAGAGGAGAAGGGAACTTGGTGTTATTGAAGAATAGGATCCCAATATAGGCAATGATTTTGATTATATATTGTTATTTGTTGTAGCATGAAGTGTTTTCGACTCTACAAGCCATTTAGATCCTCTTTGTTTATGTATTTTGGTTCAGATATGGATTGTACTCGATGTTATTTTAGTTATATGCATCCTTTCTATATAGATGGGCAACTTTGCATATTTTTGTACAATGGTTTGGATTCATATCCATATCAATATATCTGTTAGTTTTCAAATTTGAATATTTTATGTATTTTTTGGTCAATGGGTTTTTTGGTCCAGTTTTTTTCTAGTTCCGGTCAGGTTCATATTTTTGGGGTTGATCAGTTCAATGACTAGTGTGGTTCTAATAACATTGTCAGGGATGTGTGTAGACTGTTCCACAAACCTATGGATCCCAAAACAAATAATAATAAAAATTCCACTTCGTTTATCATATTCAGACTTATGATTCATATGTAATTTCCACTTTATATCAATGAACTTTGACACAATGTGCATGTTTTACAATTTACTTTAGTAATTTTAACTTAGTATGTTAGAATTTATACTTTATAGTGTGTTACTTGCTCAAGAGTGAAAATGATTTGAATTTCAATTGTATTATTATTTATAATTTATAATTTTAAAGATTTAAAATTTAAAATATAAATGTATGTCTACAGTACCCCCGACATACGCAAGTGCCGTGTTTCTAAAAGTGGTGTCCCCATCCCCATCCCGGTCCTTGTCCCCGTTACAATCGCCAAACCCATGTTTCTTGGAAACTTAGTTTCTAAGTAAACATCTTTGCCACATAGGCAAGTTGACCTCGTGGATGCTTTGATAAAATTTCATTTCTATTCTATTATCTTTGTAACTTTCCTAAAGAAACATATTTATATCAAACACCTAAATAATTTTTTCATAATACTATTTAACAAATAGAACAGCGGCAAAAATAAGAGGTACAAGTAACAATTGTAACAACATTGAGCAACTTACTATGGGCACAAAAGAGAAACCATGATTCAGATTCAAAAAAGATAGCACAAACTCTTTGATAGACCCTACAAATAATTAAGAGAAGAAATACCATAAAAAAATATGACATACTTTAATATTCTATCATTCTATGTAGCAAATAATTTTTAACTTAGGCCATATAAGAAATGGAAAGGATTATCCTTAAATCTACAGAAAATACTGAAATACTAAAATATATTTTGGGTTCACATCAAGAATATGGATGGGATTTGATATATGGAGGATTTGGTAAATACCCAGTAGCTACCAAAGTTACCCAGCCACAGATACACAACGGATTGGCCCTTGGGCCTGGTATGGATAATTTTTCAATTATGGTGTGATTTGCACTCCATGGTTTTAAAATGAATTATTCTCCCAATTAACATCACACCATCTTAGAACTATAGTGTATGAACCATAGATCCTTTCTTGTGGCAAGATAACCTTACTTAAGGGCATGCAGTCAATCCAAGACTTGTTGATGTAATTGTAACTTCAGAATGTATTCACTTGTATTTCTTATATATTGTAACCCGATGTTTATTCCATGATGAATTTGTAATGTACTTGATTCATGTCATGCCCCAATGTTCCTATCAGGAATTTTTTATAATGTAAAAAAGTCATGTCAACTCAAGGTGGTTAATTCTCCTATTGTCTAAGGGTTAAAGTCCCCGCAGTTCCAGGCCACTAGGGTTATTAGACTCACCTACTGAAGTTGGCCCTAGTTGGGTTTAGTGAAGTTAGGAATTAGTATAAATAGAGAGCTATCCTCTCTATTTATCACACACTCACTCACACTCAGTTGTAGTGCATAGCCGAGGAAGAGAAAGACACTGGGGCAAGGAAGAAAGGGGTTACTGCTGTCGAGAGATCATCTTACTATTTTTGGGTTTCACTTTCGTGTTGATTCTATCTATGAGGAAGTTGCAGGTTTTTCTCCATTTATGGTTTCCCTGAGGAAAAACAATGTGTTCATTGTCTCTTGTGTTTGATTTCTATGCTTGTTGTTCTCTTAGTTAAAGATCCTAATCTTATGCTAGCTTAATGTTAAAAATCTAACATGGTATCAAAGCTAACCTGAGAAGAAGACACTATGAAGCTGCGGGAACTAGGGATTCCTATTTTGTGGATCTATCTCCATAGTTTTTCAGCAAAATTAGGGTGGAATAACTCTCCTCCCTAGGGTGCATCTTTCTGTCGAAGCAGATTCCAATTTTGAGTTTTTTTTAGTTTTGGACCCGACAATACTGCCGAAAATAAGGGCTTTCCACAAAAGTGGAATTTTTCAATGAGCATAGGTCTGGATTGATCTCCTCCCCAAAATTGAAGTTAGGGATCAAATTTAAAGCATTTGGTTGGACAAAACTCCGAAAAAGCAAAACCCTAATCTACCCCTGAACCAGCACTGTAGGATTTCAAATCCAACTCCAGATTCGACATCTTGACCTGATAAGATCTAAATATTTTATATTTCCATTTGAGGTTCTCAGTTAATATGTCTCATCATACCAAGCTTGATGAAAATATTGAGGGAGCTGACAACTTGCGATCCTGGAAGTATAGGATCTCCTTGGTCCTGGAAGAAAATGAGCTGGACTCCTATATCAGTGAGGAGGTTCCAATTCCAGAGGGAGATGATGCCGAGGCCTTACACAAAAAGAAGTTGGTTATGGAAAAGACAATTATTGTAGATTCCATTAAGGATCACCGCATTCCACAAGTGTCCTCCCTCAAGACACCTAAAGCCATGTTTGATTCCCTAACAAAACTGTTTGGAGGGAAGAACATCAATCAGAAGATGGCTCTAAGGAACCAGTTGAAGAATGTCAAGATCTAGAATGAGGAGACCATCCAGTCATACTTCACAAGGGTCTCCCAGATCAAAGAATAGCTAGAAGCAGTAGATGAAGAAGTGGAGAATGCTGAAATTGTGATGACAACTTTTAATGGCCTCCCTAGGTCATGGGATTCTTTCATCCAAGGAATCTATGCTAGGAAGAAGTTGGTCAAGTTTAGTAGATAGTGGGAAGAATGTTCACAAGAAGAAGCTCGAATAGAAGCTCGAGAAGAAAAGATGGGAAGTGAAGATAAAGCTCTCACAGTACACTCCAAGAAAGGAAGAAGGGAAAAGCATCATCACCAAGGTAAAAAATATCATCAGAAAGGTTCATCTAAACTCAGATGTTATACATGCGATGAAATAGGACAATTTGCTAGAAATTGTCTCATGAATAAGAATGGATCCAAGAAGAAGAGGAACTCCAAAAGAAGACATCATGCTCACACTGCTGAGGATGATGATCCTCTAAGGAAGAGAGTAAAACAAGAAAGTGAAGACTCGTCAAGTGAAGATGAATATGTTCTAATCTCCGCTCTCACAGTAACTATCACTCATGCAAGCAAAGATTGGCTTCTTGACAATGGGGATTCCAAGCACATGATAGGTTTCAAGGAATCCTTTGAGAAACTATCCGAACACAATTCACCCCATAAGGTGAAACTTGGGTATGACTACCAATATCCCATAAAAGGTAGTGGTGACTAGTCCTACAAGCTAGACTTTGGAAAGTCTATAAAAATGAATGATGTCTTGTTTGTACAAGGACTGAAGAAGAATATTCTATCCATATCAGCATTGGATGTAAAATGCATGAGGGTTTCATTTTTAGATGGCCAATTCCTCATGTGGCCAAGAGGAAAGACTATTGACGATGCGATAGTGATTGGAGAACAAGAAGGAGGTTTATACAAACTAAAGGTCCATCTAGAATAAGCTATGGTCCATGACACAGTAGAGCCAAATGAATTTTGGCATAGAAGGCTTGCACATGTGCATTACAG
Source organism: Pseudotsuga menziesii (assembly GCA_001517045.1). Lineage (NCBI taxonomy): Eukaryota > Viridiplantae > Streptophyta > Pinopsida > Pinales > Pinaceae > Pseudotsuga > Pseudotsuga menziesii. The sequence goes on from LPNX010894154.1 coordinate 407,393, forward strand.
AGCACTACCACTTGCAAGCAAAGTTGTTGAAGGTCTTCCATAAATTCAAGCAAAAAATGAAGGGGTCTTCAAAGGGTGTGCGGAAGGAAAGAATACAAAGAAGACATTTCCGAGCAGCGAGAGCAAGGCAAAAAGAATATTGGAAATCATCCACTCCGATGTATGTGAACCAATGTCATAAAGTTCACTAAGTGGGTATGTATAATATGTTTCTTTCATTGTTGAATTTTCTAGGAAGACATGGATTTACTTCATGAAGAACATAGATGAAGTTTTCAGCAAGTTCAAGGAATTCAAAGCCTTGATCGAGAAGCACACAGAAAATAAGATCAAGATCTTTCGATCAGATAATGGTGGAGAATTCACATAAAATGAATTCAAAGACTTATGCAAAGAATCAAGGATTAAGAGGGAGTTTTCCACTCCTTATAATCCACAATAGAATGGGCTTGCAAAAAGGAAGAATAGAACTATCATGGAAGCTGTAAGAGAAATGCTTCATGATCAATATATTCCTATGCATCTATGGGAAGAAGCTGCTAGAATAGTGGTGTATATACAGAACTATACTCCACATAGAGTACTCAAGAACAAGACTCCTGAAGAAGTCTTCTCTGGAAAGAAACTAGAAGTCAGCCATCTCATAATATTCAGCTGTCTGGTATACATAAACATTCCAATAGAGAAGAGAACAAAACTAGATCCTTCAGGAAAGAAGGGTATTTTTGTGGGATACTCTGAAAGCTCAAAGGATTATAGAATATACTTCCCAGGATTCAAGAAGATTGACATCAGCAGGAATGTAACATTTGATGAAGACACAGCTTACAACAAATCCAAAAAGAAACCCACTGAAGATCCTAAAGAAGCAGAAGCACCCAGAATTCATGATACAACCATGAATGAAGAAACTCAAGAAGAAGATCGAGAATTTGAAGAACCACAAAGACCTATAGATCCACCATAGGAGAATAATCCTGACAAGAAGAAACCTACTTGGGTACAATAAATTATCCAAGGTGTAGAAAGATATGGGGCTCTAGAAGAGAATCATAGAGAAAGAAAGAGAACCAGATCTTGCTCCAAATATGTAGCCTTAATTTTTGACTTTATCAATGAAGAACCTTCCAGTTATGAAGAAGCGGCAGAATAGAAAGAATGGAAGGATGCTATGATCTAAGAGTATCAATAGATCATGAAGAATGATGTTTGGGATGTTGTCCCAAGACCAGAAGGGAATTCAGCTGTAACTTCCAAATGGATCTACAAGATCAAGCATGCTACAGATGGTAGCATAGAGAAATATAAGAAAAGATTCATGGCTCGTGGCTTCTCACAGAAGGAAAGAATAGATTATGAAGAAACCTTTTCACCTATATCCAAATACACTTCCATCAGATCAGTACTTGCTTTGGCTGCAATGATGAAATGAAAGATACACCAAATGGATGTGAAACTGTTTTCTTCAATGGTGTAGCGGAAGAGGAAGTGTATGTAGAACAACCTCTCGGTTTTGAGACACATGACAAGGAGTATCATGTGTGTAGATTGAAGAAATCCCTGTATGGTTTGAAACAGGCACCCAAGACATGCTACGACAGAATTGACAGCTTTCTATCCAGTTTGGGCTTTACCAAGAGTAAAGCGAATTCCAACCTTTACTACAAGGTTGAAGATGGCAACCCAGTGATGCTCCTACTATATGTAGATGATTTGTTCGTAATAGGTATGGATGGGTTGATTGTTGATACAAAGAGAAAGTTTGCTTTCGAGTTCAAAATGAAGGATTTGGGTATGATACATTATTTTCTAGGTATGGAGGTGTGGCAGAATGCGGATGGAATATCCCTTGGACAAGGGAAGTATGCAGTAGAGATCCTGAAGAGGTTCGGGATGATGGAGTGCAAGGCCATGACCACACCTATGGCATCGAACTTGAAGCTATTGAGTGATGCTTCATCAGATATGGTTGATGCTACGATCTATCGTCAGATGATTGGGTCCTTGATGTACCTGATGAACACAGGACTAGACATTTGCTTTGCTGTGAACACCTTGAGCCAGTTCTTGACATATACAAGACATGTTCACTTGATTGTTACAAATCATATTCTGAGGTACTTAAGGGGTACAATTGACTGTGGGCTCAAGTACAAGGTGAATCAGAATATTAACCTAGAGGGTTATGTTGATTCAGATTGGGTAGGCAGTGCCATCAATAGTAAGAGCACTTCAGGTTGTTGTTTCAGTATGGGATCAGGTGTGACCTCTTGATTTAGTAGGAAGCAATCCTATGTGGCACTGAGTACAGCTGAAGTAGAGTATGTCACAACTTGTTTAGCTAGTTGTGAGGAATTATGGCTGAGGAAACTACTATCTGATTTATTTGATCTCTAGATCGATGCTACTTGTATACATTGTGACAACCAGAGTTGTGTGAGGTTGTCAGAGAATCCAGTGTTCCATGACAAGTCGAAGCATATCGAGATCAAGTATCACTATATCAGGGATATGGTGTAGAGGGGAGCAGTGCAGCTCTAGTATGTTGCGATGGAGGAACATATAGATGATGTGTTGACAAAGCCATTGGCTAAGGTGAAGTTTGAGTACTTCAGGGAGAAGTTGGGACTGACTGTTGTCCTCCCTTTTCTTATAGTATGGCCTGTAGAACTTTTGTGCTTCTTTTTCTTTCTCCAAGTCTATGATTTTGTTGGAAAGCTTTTGCATCAATTTTGCCATATTTTCATAGTTTGGTGACTTCTCTTCCTTACGCTTAGCAAACAGAAAGGCTTTCCTTCCCCCACCTTTCTCTCCTGACTGTTTAGGATAATCTTCAATGCTCTCTCTTTTAGCCTCCACCACTTCTGCCTCTTTGTAAGTTTCTGCCAAAGTAGGATTGGCCCTACCTTTGGCAAACATGGCCAAATTAGGGCCTAAGGCTGATGTATAGTACTCAATCAGGACTTTGTCTGAATTTTTGTCAACGTCAGAAAAATTATTGATGTATGCTACAAATCTCTGAGTAAAACTATGCACCTTCTCCTTTTTCTCTTTCTTTAAGGCACATAGTCCTTTCATGAGTGCTACGTGAGTCTTCTGAACTGCATACTTACTTCTAAAAATTCTCTCGAAAGTATCCCAATCTGGGATAGAATTAGCAGGAAACCCAAAATACCATGATGCAGCAGCTCCTTTGAGGGTATGCGGGAATAGTCTGCACACTACATCTTCATGCTCCCCATCCCTCAATCCTTCTATCACCAAGTAAAACCTCTGCAGATGATCATCCACTAATATCTTCTCATTGGGATCGAATTTAGGCAACAACTTTTCAAAGGCTTGAGGTAAGTCATGCAAAGGAGGGGTAAGGTTTAGGGGTGATCTGGCTCTCCATGCAGGTGGTGGATTTGGTGGATTAGGAGGAGGTTGGTTGGCGTTAACGCCTGGCATAAGTAGAGGTGGGGAGTGAGGAGGTGAGCCAACAGGAGTATGGGCAGGAGAACTGTAAGGGGTCTCTGGGCCTTCTTGATTCAAAGGTAGGACAACCTCTTGTAAGGCTGTTTCTACAAGCTCTTCCCAGTCTCCAACTAGCACATAGTATTCTACTATAGGACGGTGTTTCTTTTTGTATTCTCTTCTAGGTGATTTTGGGATAGTTGGCAATCCTCCAATCTTCTTTACATAAGCCCTAGTGTGTCTTCTTAGGTAATTTACCACTTCGTTACCAACAGAATATAAGTGTTCTCTGTTCCTTTCGTCTGGAATTGGATTATGGAACCCGCTACTTTCAGGACTATTACTGATGGAATAATCTCAGGAAAACGGGTTTCCTCGGCCAGCCATGCACTGGCAGCCCTCCTTCTAGCGCCAAAACTGTTGAGGCCCAGAAAATCGCAGGCAGCAATAGTAAGGGATTCTCCCCAATCAACGTTCCCAACTATCCCATTGACTGTTTGGTATAGGGAATCCGTTCGGTTTTGCGGTCCAGCTACCGTAGGTCAAACAACAAAACAAAGGTTTTACCGGTTGCGGCCCGGTCCACCGATTTTTTGTATTTTAACTTAAGATATGAAATGCAAGTGCCTAACTAAATGCAGGGTGACCCGGATGCAAGGAGCTATCACAATGTGATGCGCAGGTTCTTACCTCTCGTCCTAGGCTCACAAGCAGTTGAATCACATACAATAAGCAAATAAACTAACTACCTAATCTATCCCTAGGGAGGAAAGTTATCATTCATTGATGAGTAATACATTTTGTACATGCATTATGAAAAGTTACAGATAGCTGACACTTCCTTCAAAACACAGGAACAATTAAAGATGTTTCAACAACCAGATAGCCAATTGTTTATGAAAAGCGTTTATTACTCACAACAACAAAAAACATCACAAAATAAACTGCAGAATATTCCAGCAAGAACATAGGTTCAAAAAATTAGAACAATCTCACAGTTAATGAGACACAGCTAAAAACGAAGTAGTTCCTCTTCAACATCGCTCATTTAAGTACATTGATGCATTCCATATTGCACTTCTTCCAGCATGCAAAAATTGCAATTTCTCATTGTAAAACGAAATAGTTCCTCTTACAATAGATAGTTTACAAGTTTTCAGGGGAAATAGCCCTTTCTAAGTTCTAAATATACAATATTTAAACTACATAGCAGGCCGCTTGGGATCCCCCAAACGTGTGGCGTTCCAGTTCCTCTAACGCTTCCTCTTCTTCTATTTTGTCCTTGCTCGTTCACGACTATTTGAGCAACTGCTGGACCTTTCAAATCTACACCTTGGTTGCCTTCAACTTTGTCTTTTCCTGGAATCCTTGCTGGCATTGCATCCTACCTGCAATCAATTACTGTGCATCATTCTTTGGAAAAGCGTTTTAAACATCAGAATTGTCCGCCTGATACATCTAATCCACTAGGAAACGACTAGGTGCGTCCATAGATCTGAAAAGAGTCTTAATTAGGTTTTGGGTGGGAAAGCTCTCAATCAGCAGTCAAGAACCTTTGACGTCGAAAACAAAAGGGATTTCCTAGCCGCAACGGAGGAAGTAAAAGGGTTAACGTGACACCAGACGTGAGCGAGATAAACCTCAATCGAAAGTTGAACAACTTTCTGCTTTGAAATCGAAAGGACTTTCCTAGCTGCAACGGCGGACAGGAAAAGGTTAAAGACACTCGACGCGGGAGGAAAATGCTTCAATCGAAAGTCGACGGGATTTGGACATCGACAATCAAATGGATTTCCCAGTCGCAACGGCGGATAGGAAAAAACTATGGGCAGGCGACTAAAGATCGATACGCATCGGCAGTCGGAGCCACTTGCACTTTGGACGCCATACCACTTTGGCAGGCACAACAGCGGAAGGGAAAAATATCAGAGCTTCTGATTCAACAAAAAAATGACGCCCGATTTCAAGAACACTCAAGTGCTTTAAACAACTTTAAGGATCTGCTACAGCTAAAGTTGCTCTTCCTTCGAAATGGCAACCTTAAAGGACAAAGATTTGACTTCTTCAAATCCACATCCGTGACCCAACACAAAAATCAAAACATGGTAGAAATAAACCAGCTGACAATCAAACTTCAAAGTCACTCGAAAAGAAAGGATGCTCAAGAGGCTCAAGAATTCAACGATCCAACAAAGTTAAACCATGAGGAGGGGTCCAAAAATTCAATAAATTTGGGGAAGAACAATTGCAGCTGCAACACTCACATGTGTTGAATGTAAGTGTAGAGCCCTTTCAAACATGCATGCTGGATTGGTTCCTCACAAGTATCGAATGTAAGTGCAGATCCTTTTTGAACATGTATGTTGGATTGTTTCCTTGCATGTGTCAAATATAAGTGCTGATCATTTTTGAACATGTATGTTGGATTGATTTCTCGCATGTGTCAAATGTGAGTGCTAGGCCTTTCTGAAAGGGTTGTGGGATTGGTTCCCACATGGTCAGATGTGAGTGTTGGGAATGCCTTTTTGATATGATTATAGGAACGGTTCCTACATGATCAGATATAAGTGCTAGGTGGGCCATTCTAACTTAGGATTAGATATAAGCACTGAAGAAGACCTACATGGAGGCTAGGCCTACAACCAGCATGAAAAAGGGCTGGCTCTGTAGAACTTCCTATGATGAGAAGAATCATGAGATATCACCCATGAAGATTCAGTGTTGATGATCCAATAGAGATGATCACGATTGAGAAATGATCCATATCTAGAGATGATGCTCCAGAGATGATCTAGATCGAGGGATGATCCAAATCTAGTGACAATGATCCATATCGAGTGATGATCTAGATCCAGGTGAAGATGACTTGAAGATGAATATGACTTGCAGATGAAGGTGACTTCAATATAGAGATGACTTGAAGGTGAAGATGATGAATACTTGATGATCTAGATGATACAAAGAAGAAGACTTGTGCTAATAAATTGTGTCATGAAAATACATTCCTAGTTAAGAGGGAGTGCTAATGTTATTGTAACTTCGGAATGTATTCACTTCTATTTCTTATGTGTTGTAACCCGATGTTTATTTTGGGATGTATTTGTAATGTACTTGAGTCATTCCATGTCGTGATGTTCCTATCAGGAAGTTTCTATAATGTAAACAAGTCATGTCAAGTCAAGGTGGTTAACTCTCCTATTGTCTAAGGGTTAAAGTCCCCTCAGTTACAGGGCACTAGGGTTATTAGAATCACCTAGTGAAATTGGCCCTAGTTGGGTTTAGTCAAGTAGGGAATTAGTATAAATAGAGAGCTAGCCTCTCTATTTATCACGCACTCACTGGCACTCATTTTTAGCGCATAGCTGAGGAAGAGAAAGACACTAGGGCAAGGAAGAAAGAGGTTACTGCTGTCGGTATATCATCTTACTATTTTTGGGTTTCACTTTGGTGCTGATTCTATCTCTGAGGAGGTTGCGGGGTTTTATCCATTTATGGTTTCCCTGAGGAAAAACACTGTGTTCATTGTCTCTTGTGTTTGATTGATGTGCTTGTTGTTCTCTTAGTTAAATATCCTAATGTTATGCTAGCTTAATGTTAAAAATCTAACAATACTTACTGTCTGGAATAAGATGGGAACCTCATCATCCTCGAAACTCTTTCTCTATATCACATTCTATTCACTGGTGCAATTCCTCCTGAACTTGGAAATTTGAAAAACCTAAGCTTGCTTCTTATGTATGATAATAAACTATTGGTTAACATCCCTGTAGAATTAGGAGATTGCTCTAGTTTAACCAAGATAGATTTATTTGGAAACCATTTTATAGGTAGCATTCCAATCACTCTTGGAAGGCTTATAAATCTGATTTTTCTGGATTTAAGACAAAATGACTTAGATGGGGAAATTCCTCCAAGCTTGGGACACTACAAAAGGATTCAAGTAATATATTTGGCTGACAATAAGCTATCTGGAACAATACCACCATTGTTTGGAATGCTTGAAGGTTTGCAGATGCTTGTTGTGTATAATAATTCAATTGAAGGACTTATTCCTAGAGACCTGATTCATTTGAAAAACCTAACTCATGTCAATCTCTTGAACAACAAATTGAATGGAAGCATAATTCCTCTTTGTTGTTCAAGTTTTCTCAAAACATTCGACTTGACAAATATTAGTTTTTTCATGGGAAATCTCATCCCAATTGGGTGACTCTAGAGGTTTAAGTTGTCTTCGACTAGGTAGGAATGGCTTGAACGACAGAATTCCTAAAGAGATTGGCCAGATGTTGGAGCTCAATCTATTGGACTTATCTTGGAATAAGCTCACTAGTGGGTTACCTGAAGAGCTTGCTAAGTGCATGCATCTGAGTCATCTGGATCTAAATAATAATAATTTCTTTGGACCTATCCCTCCATGGTTTGGTGATTTTTTAGGGCTTGGAGAGATGAAACTCTCCTTTAATGAATTTAATGGAACAATTCCATACCGCCTTGGGAATTATGCCAGTTTACTCACTCTTTCTCTTGACAATAATAAGCTTTGTGGTAGTTTACCAAGGAAGCTGGGGAACCTTGTTTCCTTGAATGTTCTCTATTTGCAGAAGAATAACTTTTTTGGACTAATCCCTTATTCTATCAAAATCAGTGAAAAACTTAATGACTTGCTGCTCTTAGACAATTCTTTGACAGGCTCAATTCTAGTGGAGATTGGAAATATTGGTAATCTACAATTCATTCTAGACTTGAGTGGTAATTTTTTGTCTAGAATTATTCCTTCTTCACTTGGGGATTTAATGATGCTCAAAGTTCTGAATCTCTCCAATAATCAATTTAGTGGTCAAGTTCCTGATGAGATTGGGGATCTTAGAAGCTTGGATGAGTTGAAATTAGCGAAGAATTTTCTCCAAGGATAGTTGCCATTGAGTGCTTCCAAATGGCATTGGATTTATTTTTTTGGGAAATCCTGGACTTTGTGGAAAGTCGTTCGCTCCCTTCTCACAGGTTTCATTTGAATCTTCAAGATCTAGGAGGAATCAACTCACAAAGAGAGCAGTAGCTGGCATCTATCTCTATTACAAGATGAATGAAAGATATCCAAAGGCCCTTCATGAGACTAACCCAACACGGATAAGAATCCAAAAAAATAGAACTATGGTCTTCAAAATGGTGGCATTTTCCTCCATGAATGTGCAACAAATCCTCTATTATTGAATGTTAGCTTCCAGCTTGCATGAAAAATCACCAAGATACCTTAAGTGTGGATTGTTGACAAAAGAACATGCCTCCAATCAGGGATGAATCCTCCAAAATGAGACTTATGCACTCTCAAGGTGGTCACCCCCCTTAAAATAAATACAAAGGATAAATGCTCCTCCTCCCGGGTCCTTAATCACACAAGAAATATACATTTAGGGCTAATGCTAGTTGAGATAGTCAGTACACATGTTGCTAGAAATAGATCCATACCTAGAAATACTATTGTTTGAAGGTGAACATATGATTCTCAAATCTGTTGGGGATGATTTATAAGGGTTGGTGCATTCATGGATGAAAATACCAATAGGCCTGGATATAATTCAATAGCAAAGGACTGAAACTATGGATGAATGAGTCTGAAACTGTGTTGCTGGTATGATGCTATGAGATACAAAATATGGAGATATTTGCATTAGGTTTACATATTTTTCCTAGAGATTCCCTAAAAGGGTTTTATGATTAACCTCTCTTCCAACTAATGTTCTTATCTTTTATTGTTGTCTTGAAACCAAAAACTAAAAACCCTCAAAAGTACCCTAATCTATTGGTTCATAATGTTGTTTTCTATTGTTATACTGCTGTAAGATCTGAGAAACTTTCCTCAAATTTAGTAGTTATAATGACTATAATATTCAATATAATATTTTTTAGTTGCATGGGACATTTTGTCAATCTGTGGCAATATTTTGTGCAGACCATCCCCAAGGAACAAAAATACATGGCAATTCATTGCTTCAAGTGACCAATCCAATCCATACATACCATGATATAGGAAACAAAAAGAGAACCTTGAAAAATATGTTGCAAAGAAATATGCACTCAGACACCCGAAAAGAAGTGGTTACATAACTAGGATAAACATAGCTTGAAGTGGTGTGGCCTACTTGCAGATGTAACTCCAACATTTAAAGTGGTAATTACACAAGGAATATCTCCTCAATAGTGGATCCTCCTAGCTATCATAAACCAAAACAAGAAATCTACTTGCTGTCCATAACTTCCCAACATATGTTAGAAATAACAGCAAAAGGAGGCACCATGCTTGCTATCATTAATGTTGATAAAATGTCTAACATGACATCCTTAAAGACTGCACATGTTTATTGTTGTAATTGTTGGGTACAGGGCTAAGGGAACCACTAGAATAGGAGAGTGTAACTCCCTCAATTAATTTCCCCATGCTTGAAGTGTAACTCTCCAATATTAAATAGCTAGAAAGCAAGTAGCAGATGTGTAAAACAATTACACACACAGGGAATTTCTCCTTCAAACCATATTATTATTAACTTAATAAAATCTTACATTTTCTAGGGATAAACTCTTATACATAAAAAAAAATGGCTCCCTTTAAATATATGCAATAAGCTGGAGATTATCCAAATGTAGGAAGAAGTGAGAAATAGTGCCCAAACTATGCATAGAACATAATCTTATTTGGGTATGCGGCCTCATATACAAAATGAAAAATTTGTTCATATTATTTTCATCCTAAAAAATCCTACAGGCACCCTAAAGGAACAACTTGCTTCTATTACAACGACTTTGGAACAACTTTGGTCGCAAAAGGAAGAGAGGATCAAGCAGTTTTTGCATGCTCAAGTACAGATTTAGAGGATTTGTGGGGAAATATATGGGAAGTTGCATCCCAATGAACCTACAACACCTGAATTTTATGATTAAGACCTATCATTGAAAAAGTTTGAAGATCATTGTAGCGCCGAGAGCTCCAAGGGATAGATGCTGCACCTGTGGGTGTAATGCTATTAGACTCTAAGAGCATTTTAAAGACCAATAAGGAGGTAGTTAGTTGAAGGATGGCTTGGGTTTGAGGTTTATTGAAAAAGGGAAAATATGTATTATTTTCTACCATTTACATGGGTTTAGTTATGACCTAAATGGATTCATAACTATCGTGGCTTCGGTTATGACCTAGATGGATTCGGTTATGATCCATTTAATGATTTTTGTAGGTTAGTTTTAGAAGTTCATAAATGGTGCATGATGAATGGGTGGACATTCGATTATAGATTTTTAGTTTTGTGAAATTATATATTTCTACACTTGCTGGAAATTAGATGGATGTATGGAAATTACCATCTTTCTCACATGGAATGAGTAAAGTTTGGCACAAGTGGAAGGGAAAATACAGTATTGGATTGACCTAAATAATCACTTACAATTGTCCTCTCAAATCTTATGTACTCTATTTTACTTGTCTTAGATTCCAATATCAATTGGATGAGGCACCAACTATATATTGGACTAGACTTAAGTAGGTCAAAGAGGTCCTATCATCCTGTTATCAAATGCAGTTTATAATTCACAACTTTTTTTAATTTGAATGACCCTTGTAAATACACTACGAATTTCATCAGGATAAATGTCACCTCAAGAATGTTCCTGCGTAGAAAAACGATTGTCTTGGTTTTCAGTTTGGGGGCCAAGATAGACAGTTTGGGGACCAAGATTGAGAGCCAACATTATTCCAATATAAATATGGAATTGTTTGTTTACAAGGCAACCACAATACTAAGAAAAGGAAGCTAGACACACACACACAGCACACATGTTCGAGAAACTCAAAGAGAAGACTATGTATGACTTACCTTAGAGGTATATTTGAAAACTTGATCAATAGCTTTGAAAACTCCTTCTGTACTGACTTCAAAAGCCAAGAATTGCAATATAACGTCATAAATTGCATATTGATGAATTTAGGGAATCACGTATTTACAGAATTGGTACAACACTGGGAACTATATACGAGTGCCATCCATTTGGCCAACATCATATACACTTATAATAAGGAGGGGTATGTTCCTGCAGTGCTCCAAAAATTCTAATGTCAGAAGGAATCTATACATTTAGTTAGTTCAAAGGAATAATGGCTAGCTAGCTATCAGAGAGAAATAATGAAAGGGGCAGATCCGCTTGACCAAAGGGAGAGGTTATAGTTTAGTAACAAGAATATCGATTTTATATCCCATTAGATTCAGCCGAATATACATACCCATCACCATTAGCACTAGTAACATCATAGGAAAAAACATCTTAGCTAGTACATCCAGCAGTGGATTCTTTTTATCAAGTTTATGAGCTTGAACCAGTTGCTCAAGTAGTAGCAACAAAGACTTACCTACATGAAATGCTAGATTTTAAGAGAAAGAGCTAAGAGAAGAGGTAGAAAGGGCAGAACCTTACCCAACATTCCTTCTAGGAGCATCAGTTCCAAGTCCAACAGTAGTTCTAGCTTTTAATATTGTTGATCGAACAGAAGCATCATTAGCAGCCTAGTGGAAGCCGTGAATAAAGTTGTTGATTCCGTTGATCAAGTTTAACCAGTAGCAGCTTAAGCAGTTTGAGCAGTCATATCAGATTTTTCTTCAGCAGCACACGTTAGGGTATAGAGTTTCAAAATTATTTGACAAATCTTCTAAAATTTTCAAACCAATTTCCAATTTCCATGAAAGACTCGACTTCTAACATAACCCTTTTTTCCTCTGTTCTCTACTGTTCATTTCATTGTAAAAACATTTGTTGCAGTCACTGCAAATTTTCGTAGGATAAAAAAAACTCCATTCCCGCTAAAAATATTCTTGGCACTGCAATGATTCTTCCATACCTCCATTTCCTTCATTTACCCAAGAAAATCATTATAGACCCAAATTTACCTCCTTTGTCCATTTTTGGGATAAACCGTAGGTCTTACGGATTTGTTCAAGATAAATGTTTAACAATACAATATTACATTTAGAATTGGTTTTTCATGATAAAAGTATTGAAACATTATTACATTTACTTTGAATATTGAATATTTTTTTCAATATTTTCAATATTTTATATTTTTATTATAAACGTTATTTATAAAACTTTAAACATTGGCATGGTAATAAAAATAGTATTTTTTTTTATATTTTAAATATTTTATATTTATATTATAAATATTATATATACAATTTTAAAAATAAAATGTTATTAAAAAAAAATATAAGATTATATATGATTGATTAGACTATATAAATTATAAGAATATATATAGTTTATTGTTTTTTATGTAATGCAATATTTTTTATATCAATTAATATAAAAATTTTATTAAAAATAATAGTGATTTTTTTAATACTATTATAATTATATTTTTCATTAAATAATTAAAATATGAATATATTTGGGTTTTACATTTATTAATTATATAAAATGTAACATGGCTTATTTGTAGTGTGATGTGGCTTTGTTTTATTATTTTCTTTAGGAGGTCCATTTTATTGACTTTTGGTAGTGATAGGACCTCAATTCCCCATCGATTTGGCTCCTAGAATCAGCCAACAAACACTTCAATCTTGCAATCTTGACCTCTAAAGCTACTTGACCCTGTAATATCCTTATCAATGGCTCATTAACAGAGGTCAGATGCAAAACCTCCTCCTCCAGGGAGGTTGTCTCGGCCTTCTTCTTTTCCCTGTATTTTCTAACTGCCTCTCTATTACCTATTGGTCACTTTTTGGCTTGGAAGAGTTGTTTGGTGGACACTCAGAAGTGTTTGCATACTTCTCGCCATCGAGGGCAGGAAGTATTTTAGTGTGTGTGTGGAAGGGTGTGAATGTGTTTGTTTTCCACCTCGGGAGGGTTGTAGTTGTGGGTATGAGTGTAGGAATGAGTAGTGTCCATGAGAATCTCATCAAAAAATGTCTCCATGGAGGATCCATTACCAATATCATCTAACATATTGCTACTAAAATTAATGTCCCCACCATCCATACCAGCCATTTTCCAATCCCTTCACTTTGAAATTTTTTAGAACAAACCATACAATATGGAGTCAGAGGTTTATCAAACCATCCATTTTATCAGCCCTTGTCTTCAATATTATTCTATAACAAATCAAATAATTTGCTACCAAAGAATTATCAAGCTAAAATTAATTTCCCTATGAAATATGCTAAGAAATTTCTGTCAACTAGATCTAAATTTTTATTTTTATTTCCTACCAAAAATATCCCAAACCCTGAAACTAACCCTAACCCTGATAATCATGAGAAATGATTCTATAGACTCCCATGCCTAACCCGTAGATAATTGTTTGCCATCCATTTTTATCCTTCCAATGTAATGACCAGAGCTTAACAATGGAAGATGTTCCCAATGCCAAAACACCCCAAAACAATAGTCAAGCAATAAGGAAATGATAAATACTTTCAAATCATCTAACCTAAAAGAAATCAGCCAAACCACAAGCCCTAATGACCCATTCCCACACAGTTTTACTCACATGCAACCGCAAATTGCATCCAAGTCTGTTTCATAGTTCTTCCCAGGCAATTCCAAACCCCTTATAATCCCACATTATTTTTACAAATGATGTTCAGTCAAAATAACAGAATCCAAATTCATTAGTATGGAAGAGGGTATGTTACAAAACATGCCTTCAATTTATCGAAAAGAATCGCACCTCGATTAATTATCTCTACAACTCTGGCTTTGCCATTAATGTTGCTCGTAGATCTGTGTCTAGAACTCCATCTTCGCCATGAATGTTGCTCGCAGAGTTGTGTCTGCAAATCCATACCTAGATATTCATGTGGGGTTTCAAAATAAAGTAGAGATTTATAATAAAACTGCTAAAATGTAGACACGTAGTTGTAGATACGCCTACGGTTTTGTTAAAAAAACTTAAAATAAAAATAAAAACATTTAGGGGTGTGGATTGGTGGAATTATCTTGATTGGTCCAACCAAGAAAAGCTAAATTGTACTAGGATTATCATTGTGTTGTATCCTCACCTCTTGAGTTATGTTGGCTATCCATCTAGACATCGCCATCGTGGAAAGTCCAAATTTATGTCTTTCATAAAATACATATGACAAGATGTTAAGAAACTTAGATATGAGAAGGTGTAAAGAAAATTCTATATAAGCAACATGGAAGAAGTCATAAAAAAGTAAGGAATAAATCATAGTAAAAAGCCTCTATGAGCAATATGAAAATTTGTTGTTTCTTTTAAGAAAAAAAATCTATATTATATATTGATAATATATGAAAATTTTACAAAAATAAATAAATTAAAAAATTAAAATGAACACTAACATACTATAATAGTCAAAGATAGATATCTGTAAAAAAAACTAAATAGATAGATAGTTGCAAAAAAATCCAATAGACGGCTACAAAAAAACCTAGATATTAAACCAAAAAACAACATCATAAGCTCAATGGATGAGCAACAACAAAGCAATATCCATCTAAATCCAAGGAAAGTTCAGAAACTTACCAAAAAGGATAAAAGAAGATAAGAAGGATCCACTAAAAAACACTAGAAAGAGATATAGTGATGGAAAATCCGAATCTTTCCTTTGAAAGAAAGCTTTCCATCAACCCACAATTTGTTGAAAATAAAACCCTCCACCATGTAATGGGATTTGTTTGAAAGTGTATCCGCCAATTGATTAAATTGCATGTACACATGTGTGGAGGAGATATCATTGAACTTCCCAATTAGGAGGCGAGTAATTTTCATCCAAGCTAATAAATGGAGAATATTTATGTTGCAAACATTTGAATCCCAATCTATAATTACGTTTGCATCCCAAAAAATCCAGATATTATCCAGCTAAAGGTGTTTAGCAAAGTAGAGGATCACCCATAGGGATAAGAGTTCTCCTTTTGTGTTAGTGCCAGAGCCACAACACATCCATATTGTGTACATATGTGACCCATATTCCAACCATAAGCCAACACCTACACCACAGATTAAGAGTTCCAATTATGAAGACCCATAAAAAAAAGCCATTTATTTTCCCACAATCCAAAAAAGGATTAAAGGAAACCACTGAGATACTTTTTTTTAACAAAATTAGAACTAGTTGTAAACTCTCGAAAAGAGGCAATGCCCCTAGCTCCAACCTTGTTGACATCTGATATTCTTCCTTAAAAAATGAGCTTGTTTCTTACCTTCCATATTTCCCAACAAATAAAGTTAGGAAGACCCTACCACTCATTTCCACACTATTTCCAGTAGTAGAAACATTCATCCAAAGTATTTCTAGCCGATATCGATATGGTACTGGTTCTAGTACCTAATCCGTAATTGTAGGAACCTAATTTTCCGTTGGCATGCGCTTAACAATTTACTTCAATGGTGCAGCAGGGATAAATACAGTCAAGAGAAAATTCGTGCAATTGCTTCGTTGGATATCTGAAGATCGAGTTGCATGGCACTAATATTACTAATAGAAGGTACACAATTTACAAAATTTACACATCATTAATGTCAAAATTCCAATTTTCCATGAGACAATTAAAAATGACTAACATAAATGAGTAATTCAATTCTTCTAGCTAGTCATTTTTTATGCAATGACTAAATTGATCATTTATGTAGTCATTTTTAACTCTATCACTTATTATCTAGTCATATTTGTTAACTGGTGACTAAATTAGTCATTAATTTTATTCGTTTATAGTTGGGTCAATCCAAATTTCTCATATTTAGTAGTAAATCACTTGAAAAACCTGTGGTGACTAGAATTTTTAGTCACCTAGTAGATAATTCCTCATTTTGCACTAGTGGCAAGAGAGCGAAGTAGTAGTGCAAGAAAGAGAAGGAGGAAGTTGTTTTCTGATTCTTACACTGCACTAGTTGAGTTCTATGCTCAAGAATTTTTGCAGGGTTTTCTCCCTTGTGTTTTCCTCGAGGAAAATATCTGTGTTCTTGTGTTATTATATTTTTGTGCATGTTTTTCTTTCAGTGATCTTCTAGTGGCTAATTGTTTAAAGATATCATATAAACAATTTTAAATAAAAATCAACATGGTATTAGAGCAACCCTAGAAGGAGACACTACACATATAGGGTTTTTTGTTCTTAACAAACCTCTCAATAGATCAACTTGAAAAGAAGGCTCCCCAAATTGCCTCTAAAGGGCACATCTTTCTGTGGTGACAGAACTGAAATCCAAGAATTTTCAATTTTGGACCTGTTACTGCTTCCAGGAGAAACTAGGGTTTCATTTTTCTAGGGTTCTCATCATCAATATCAGAAAAAGGAAGATACAGTCTGCCTCACCTCATGAGGGTGCATCTTTTCCATCATTCAACTCCACCTGTGATCACAGCTGCAAATTTAGGGTTTCTACTCCAAACCCTAGAACATCTGAATTAAGGGTTGTATTCTGCAAGTAAGTATTCTTTTATCTTTTTCCATTTGAGGTTCTCAATTTCTTAAATATGACAAATAATACCAAGCTAGATTAAAATATTGAAGGGGTTAAAAAATTCCGAGCATGGAAGTACAGAATCATGCTCATCCTCCAAGAGAATGATATAGATAATGTTGTGAAAGAGGAAGTGAAAGAACCAGAAGAAGCTAAAGCTAAAGCCAAGAACAAGAAGGATATGATCATAGATAAAAGAATCATATCTTATTCAATAAAAGATATCCTAATCCCTCAGGTATCATCCATGGAGACTCCAAAATAAATGTTCAATGCCCTATCAAGTCTATTTGAAGGAAGGAGCATTAACAGAAAGATGACCCTGAGGAATCAACTCAAAGGTGTAAGAGATCAGAAGTCAGAATCTATGCAATCTTATCTCACAAGAGTAGCTCAAATCAAGGATCAATTAGAAGCCATCGGCAACATGGTTGAATAAGTAGAGGCTGTAATGACAACCTTGAATGGCCTTCCAAGAGATTCAGAAGTTTTCATCCAAGGAATCTATTCAAGATGAAAGCTAACCAAATTACGGAAGTTATGGGAAGAATGTGTCTAAGAAGAAGAGAGAATATAATCCAGAGAAGAAAAGATAAATGGAAATGAGGATCAAGCCTTAATTTCCCATACTAAAGGAAAAATAAATAGCCATGACCTTCCTCTTAAGACTCGAGGATTTAAAATACCTAAGAGAGATTTCTCAAGCTTTGAACGCTTCAACTGTCACAAGCTAGGACACATTGCAATCAACTATCCCTTGAAAGTAGAAAGACTCAAGAAGATGAGAAGGTCTCAAGCACATGCTGCTGAAGAAAGTGATCAAGGAGAAGAAGAGGAAACAAAGAATGATGAAGATTCCAGTGAAGAGTATGTTTCAATCTCTTCCCTAACTGGATCAGTGTCACCAGGAAATGATACATGGTTTATTGATAGGCATGCCTCCAAACACATGACTGGTTTCAAGAAGTCACTCTCATGCCTTGAACAAAAGGAATCTCCACACAAAGTAATGCTTGGAGATGATTCCCAATATCCAATAAAAAAGCTAGGAGAAGCATCTTATAAATTGGATTCTGGAAAACCTATGAAGATGAACGATGTCCTATATTTCCCAGGACTAAAGAAGAATCTTCTCTCTATTTCACCCTTAGACAAGAAAAGATTTATATTTTCCTTTATCGAAGGAAAATTCCTTGTGTGGACCAAAGGAAAAACCATCGATGATGCAGTAGAGATTGGAGTTGAAGAAGGAGATCTCAACAAATTAAAGGGGCACATAGATTCTGCATTAACAACCAGCACCATCAATCCAAGTGAGCCTTGGCACAAAAGGCTTGCTCATGTTCACTACAAGGCTATTCCAATTGTAAGCAAGGTGGAACTAGTTTTCTATAAATCCAGGTAAAACATGAAGGAGTGTGCAAAGGATGTGCACAAGGGAAGACTACTAAGAATCCCTTCCAAAAAGTAACAATAAGGAAAAAGGTATCCTATACATTATTCACATAGATATCTGTGGACCAATGCAAACCACTTCATTAAGTGGGTACTCTTACTATGCCTCCTTCATTGATGATTAATATAGAAATACTTGGATATAATTCTTGAAAAAGAAGGATGAATTATTTAAAAGATTCAAAGAGTTTAAATCTCTAGTACAAAACCTTTTGGAAAAGAAAATCAAAATTCTGAGGTCAAACAATGGAGGAGAATTTACTGCGAATGTGGTCAATGATTTCTGCAAAGAGGATGGAATTAAGAGGGAGATCACCATTCCCTACAATCCACAGCAAAATGGTGTGGCAGAAAGGAAGAACATATATATCATGGAAGCTGTGAAAGCCATGATCCATGACCAATATCTCCCAATGTACCTATGGGAAGAAGCAACACGAACAACAGTATATGTTCAGAATCGAATCTCTCATAGTGATTTTGGGAACAAAACTCTAGAAGAAATGTTCTCCGGTGAAATACCAGAGGTAAGTCATCTTAGTATTTTTGTTTGTCCTATATACATTCATATTCCCAAGGAGAAAAGATCTAAATTAGATCCTTCTGGAAAGAACGATTGTTCGTAGGATATAATGAACAATCAAAATCTTGTAGAATATACATCCCTGGGTACCCTCAAATCGAGCTTAGCATATATGTTACATTTGATGAAGATTCAGCCTTCAAGGAATCAAGAAAAGACAAGGAAGATGAAGAGGAGCATGAAACTTCCAATACTATTGAAAGTGATAAAGAAGTCAGAGTTGAAGAAGAAGATCTGATACTTGAAGATCATGATGAACTGAACCTTGGCTACCTAAATATATGCCAAGTGAACTAATTTCTTGAAAGAGAAAACCTGCCTGTGCTCGTGAAGTAATTGAAGAAGCAAAAAGAATTGGTTCTCTCTAAGGAGTCATTCCAGAAAGGAAGAATCCAAGGACATACCCCATCTACATGGCCTTGATGAGTGATCCAGTTTATAAAGAACCATCTTGTTTTGAAGAAGCGATAAAACAAAAGGAGTGGGCTGATGAAATGGTTGACAAACACCAATATATTATGAATAATGATGTATGGGAAATAGTACCTAGACCAAAGGACAAGTCAGTGGTATCCTCCAAATGGATAGTCAAAACTAAGCACTCAGTATATGGGAGTATAGAAAAATACAAAGCCATATTTGTAGCCCGAGGATTCTCTCAGAAAGAGGGAATTGATTATGAAGAGAATTTTTCCCTAGTGGAAAGATACACCTCTATAAGGACGGTTATTTCCTTGGCCTCCAACATGAAATGGAAGCTACATCAAATGGATGTAAATACGACATTCCTAAATGGAATATTTGAAGAAGAAGTCTATATTGAACAACAACAAGAATTCGAGATAAATTATCAGAAGACTCATGTATGTTGACTAAGGAAAGAATTGTATGGATCGAATAAAGCACCTAGAATATGGTATGGAAGGATTGATGGATTGCTAATGAGCTTAGGCTTTACCTAGAGTAAAGTAGACTCCAACCATTACTATAAGGTTGATGAAGATAGAGTTTTAATTTTGTTACTGTATGTATATGATCTATTCTTGATAGGTGAAGACAAGTCAATAATATAATGTAAGAAGAGTCTTGCTACAGAATTTGAAATGAAGGACCTTAGAATGATGCACTACTTTCTAATATGGAAACACTCAGATGAGATTTTTCTAAATCAAGGAAATTATACTATTGAAATTTTGAAAAGAATTGGAATGCTAGATTTCAAATCTATGACCACTCCAATGACTACTAGTTTGAAGTTATTGAATGATGACACCTCTGAAGCTGTTGATGTCACACTATATAGACATATCATTGGTTCATTGATGTACCTCACCAATACTATACCAATATATGTTTTCTAGTAAACACTTTGAGTCAGTACATGGTGAATTCGAAATAAGTTCATCTAATTGGTGCAAAGCATGTGATGAGGTATCTACAGGGAACTTTAGGTTATGGGCTGAGATATACATCTAGTGGAGAGATCAAGTTGCATGGATATGTAGATTCAGATTAGGGTGGAAGTGCCAAAGATAGAAAGAGTACATAAGGATGTTGTTTTAGTTTGGGATATGGCATGATCTCTTGGTTCAGTAGAAAGCAGACCAATATTGCACTTAGCACAACCGAGGCATAATATATTGCAACATGTTCATCCTACAGTGAAGTAGTATGGATTCGAAAGATGTTTTCAATTTTGTTCAATGTAGAAGTAGATGCCATAAATACTCTTTGTGATAATCATATTTGTATCAAGATGACAGAGAATTATGTATTTCTTGATAAGTCGAAACACGTTGACTCCAAATATCATTTCTTAAGGGATATGTTGCAGAAGGGAGCTATAAAGCTCAAGTATGTTCCCACTAAGGAACAAGTGACGGATGTGTTGACTATTCCTCTGTCTCATGTAAAGTTTGAATATTTTTTAGACAAGCTTGGTCTAGTCCGAAATGACCTCTCTGAAAAGAGGGAGTGACAACAGATGTTGGATGCAGTGGTGAGTAGGTCATTCTAGGGGAGGGTACGTCTGTCTAGGCTTGTTTGGTCTGAAAGGGTTAGTAAGCCAAATTAAAGACCTATCGATCCTATGGGGATGAGTATGTGTGGCTAGGATTGTTTTGCCCCAAAGGGTTAGTAAGCTAGACAAGGCTTTTTTGGTCCCCAGGGAGATCCATCTATCTAACTAGGATTTTTTGGCTCGAAAGAGTTAGTAAGTTACACAAAATGCCCAGATGGATATACCAGATAACTCACCGTGATGTTGCTCCGAAGAAGATGAAGGGAAAGTTGTATCCTTAGTATTGATATACTGTTGATTGTTGATGATTTATGAACAGATTGATAGATGGTTCAATATTGTTTAACTGTTGATGACTGGTGAGATGCTTGATAGTTGATACACTATTGCTATATTGTTTATTGGTGTCGACTGCTGAAAATATTGATATATGTTTCAGTATTACTATACTGATTTTTCATGACTACTGAGATGATTGATGGTTGTTACAGTATTACTATATTGTTAGTTTATAGATAATTGATGTTGTATTGACTAAATATGTTGATTATTGATGTCATGCTTGATGATTGTTTGATATGATGATTGTTGTCAATAATTATATTGTTATTATTGAGATGTTTGTTTGCTTCTTAATCAATGATTGATTGATTCCATATCGGTAATGATACAATGACAATTATAGTGTTCATATACTAATGATGATGTCGATGTTCCAACATCTATATGCTGACTATGAAGATGATGCTCTAGCATGAGTTATGGTTGAGTCTTTAGTACTAATAAGCTGATGATGATTGTTGATGTTGTCAATATCCTTAAACAAATATTGCAGATAATAGAAACAAAGAATATTCAGTATTCACATACTAATGTGACAAAAGAAAACCCAGTATTCACATACTGATGTTACAAAAGAAGGTCCAGAAGCTGATTCAAGTAGAAGACAAATAAAATATGATCAAAGTTGTACAAAAGAAAAAGACTATAAGAAGAAGATCCAAAAGATGGAAAATAGAAGATGTTAGAGAATATACAAAAAATGAAGATTATAAGAATAAGATTCAGAAGATGGCAACAAAAAATAGAGGATGTTCAAGAATGTATGAAAGATGAATATTACAAGAAGAAGATCTAGAAGATGGAAAAGACAAACAGAAGATGTTCGATAAAACAAAGATTACAAAATAAGATAATGAAGATGAAGACTACAAAATATGTTCCAGCTAATATCGATGATGAAGATGTTAGAAAAGTGTTCCAAAACTTCCTATGACATATAGAGTCTCACCAAATAGTTGTATATTTGTAGCGACAGATGTTGAATACCTTCCTAGTTAAGAGGGAGTGTTAATTTTATTGTAAATTTAGAAGATATTCCAAGTAATATTGTATTCCTCCTGAGGGAGATGAGTTTGGTCTTGTCAAAGTCATTAAAATAAGGAATGTAAATCTCCAGATGTAAGTCGGGTCATTAGTATAGAAGTGCCATTATAATAAATACTATTTGTGATGTCAACTTGGAGAAGTTGGCCCTGGAAGCTAGAGAAGTAAGCTCCACTAAGTAGGAGTTCAAGTCAACATAAGAATTTAAATAGGAGGCACCTCCCTTCATTTGTACTCACTCACTCAAGTTGTTCTTATGAAGAGAGAGAAGTAGTAGCGCAATAAAGAGAAGGAGGAAGCTATTGTCTAATTCTTACACTGCACTGGTTGAGTTCTATGCTGAGGAAGTTTTGTAGAGTTTTCTCCCTTGTGGTTTCCCCGAGGAAAATATCTATGTTCTTGTATTCTTATGTTTTTGTGCATGTTATTCTTTTAGTGATCTTCTAGTTGCTAATTGTTTAAACATATCATATAAAAAAATTTATATAAAAATCAACAATTGTCTGGGTTGGGATCTTATAACGAATTGCATTTTTAGGAAAGACATATATAAGAATGGATGCAAATGTAAATCCTAGAGGAAAATCCAATTTGTAAGACATACTCCCAATCCTCTACAACACCTTGCAGTGATAATAGTACTTATGTGAGCTCTTATTTATTTTCCTTCTTTGTTTACTTGAGGGGCATCTATGTGTATGGTTGTAGCCTCAAATATACCGAGTATCCCACTTCAAATTTCCTTTCACTATGATGTTGATCTACTTGTTGCTTCATCTTATTATTTGTGATAGCCAAGTTATCTTTCAATAGTTGGAGAAACCCATCTTGATGTTCTATATGGTTATGTACTTCGTGAACCATAGCTTTTTATTTCTAAGATGATTTGATGAGAGCAATCTGAAATCCATAAGGTACCATAAATTGTTACATTTTTTATGAAGTATGTAAATATTTGTTGTACCACCATTTTTTTAAGGGTAGCCATTTATTCCATTGTGTTTTCTTATAAAATGAAAATAAATTAACATTTCCTTATGGTAATTCAATCACAAACTTATTCTTCCCATTAGAACGAGGATGGTAAGAGGAGTTGTGAACCGACTTCCCAAAAAAGAAAATATTTTCTTCTAAAAATTACTAATGAAAATTGGATCTCTATCATTTACAATAATCTTGGGAACTCCATGTAACTTATAAATTATTTCCATGAATTCTTCAACTATTGTACTTGATTTAAAATCATGAGAAATCATATAATAAATTGGAATACTTTATTAATCGATCCTATATTACCACGATGATTGTATTTTCTTCTAACTTGGGTAGAGATGTGATAAAATCTATTGAGAAATTTTCCTAACACTATATTGGTATGGATGGTGCCTATAGAGGACATGGTTTGTTGATTTAATCTCCTTTGTTTTGTTGGGAAAACAAACATTTTTCCACAAACTTTTGAACATCAATTTTAACACCTTCCTAGAAAAAAATATTCTTGATCATGTGGTAAGTTTTCAATAAACCTAAATGTCTTCCTATGGGGGGAATGTGCAATTCCAAAAGGACCTTTTCATTTGAGTTAACTATTCTTATATAAATATAGGAAATATTAGTACCATATTAAATAATTATTCCACAAAAATTTATCTTCTAACCTAGGGTGTTCATCGTAGTTGTTGAAATAAATTGCATCATTCTTGATTCTATTCCCATTTTTTCCTTTGTTCTTCCAACCAATCAAGTTTCATAGTAGAAATAGAACATATTAATCCCTATGTGTCATATTATTTTCTTAAAGTGCATCTACCACCACAATTTATTTTCCGTTTTTGTAAATAATTTCAAATTCATAAGGTAACATTAGTGTAACCCATTTTTCTTGTAATTTTGATGATAAGTGTTGTTCCAAGAAGTAACTAACACTCTCATGATATGTTCTTATGTTGAAATGTCTTCCTATTAGGTGAGGGAACCATTTAATAAATGCATGTAGTATTTCCAATATTTCGTTTTCATAAATTGGTTTGAAATAATACTTTTCCTTTGGAAACATTCAAAGAAAATTAACATTCCTTCTTGAATTAAAACTACACCAAAGCCACTCCTTGAGGCATCACATTCTAGATTAATTTTTTGCGAATTCAGGAGTGGCTAATATAGGACTTGTACACATAGTCACTTTCATTTTTCAAAATATTTGGTTTCATCTTGAGTGCAAGAGAATTCCTCCTTTTACAATTCTATTGTTAGAGGTGTTTCTATTTGAACATAATTCTTGATGAACTTGCAGTAGTATTGTGTCAACCCTAATATTCCTCAAACATTATTCAAGGGTTTAGGAATTGGCCATTACAATATAATATTAAATTTTCTAGGTTATATTTTGACACATTCACTAGATATAGTAATACACAAATATTTCACTTCCTAAACTCAAAAGGAACATTTAGAAGGATTGACATGTATTTGGTTCTCCTCCAATAATTTTAACAACCTATCAATGTGTTGTACATGCTCTTCCAATTATTTGTTATAGATAAATAAATTGTCAAAAAATACTAAACAAAATTTTTTTTAAGGGTTTAATAATAGAATTCATCAAGATTTCAAATGTGGAAGGAGCACTCATCAGGACAAATGGTATCACCAAACTTTCATAATGACCTCCATGTGTTCTGAAGTTTTTTTTCATAATGTCATGTTTCCTTATTTTGATTTGATGATATCCAAAGTGGGGACCCAACTTGGTATAAAGAAAATTTCTCCATGTAATTCGTCAAATAGTTCATCAATGACAAGAACAAGAAAATTTTCTTTAATGGTCATTTTTATGAGTTCTCTATATTCTAAACACATATCCCATGAACCTTCCTCTTTGTTTGGTACCATTCTTTGGTCAGTCCAAGGTGATGGCTAGAATGAGGAGGAATGCATGAGTCTCAAATTGAATTCTCATATTTTATATGCATGGCCTTATATTTCGGTGTGGATTATCCACATTCGGATGTCATTTCCCCTCTTAATCTTCTCTTAATACAATGAAATAATGTTGTAATTACATCATGAGTCTTAGTCATGGTTTAGAAACTTTGGGTTAAATTGGTAAGTCTAAGGAAATAATATAAATCCAACTACTTGGTAAGTTCCCTTATTTGACTATCTCTTCCCCACTTGTGGAATCATATCCCCCCATATTTTCTTTGTCCTTTTTCATCTGCAATTGTCAAGTATTTTATAGTAATATCAAAATATTCATATTTACAATGATCTGGATTTCCTAGATCATTTGTTTCCATATTCTATCCTTTTGTGATCAATATATACATGATTACATCACATGATAAAAAATACGGCATTATGATTCCCCTCCCCTTTAATTTATGCACCAACTTTGATGCATATCAACATTATGTGCATTAACAAAAATTCTATCAAAATTTCAAAATAGCTACAAGTATGCCTCTTGGATTACAATATTTAGCTCCCAAGTTGCTTCTCCTTGGTTGTAGTGACTCCACTATACCTTTAAATACTTTATGGCATTGTTTCTCAACAATGTGACTTTCCAATCGAGAATATGCAATGGTTGCACCAAAATATGTCCTTTTGGTTCCACCTAAATCAAATCCCAATCAATAATATGGTTAGCATCAGATACATACTTTTTCAATAATGACGCATGAAATACATTATGTACTTTTATGCAAGAATGAAATGCAAGATACCCTAGCTAATATATTAAATTACCCATAGAATCTAGCTAATGGCTTAAGACAAATCTTTAGCTTCAAGGAATTTTATTTGGCCTAAATTTCAAATACACATGATCTTGTGCTTTAATTTTGTTTTATATTATTCCACTATTTTCATAACTTTTCTATCTTCCCTACGCAATTTTCAAATTATGACTAATATTAACCATTTTATCTTCCATATCCTTAAGCAACCATGGCCTAATCACTACTCTATCAACTGGATTATCCCAACTGATTTGAGTATTGCAATTTCTACCATGCAAGGATTCAAATGGACTAATATTTAGATAAGCATGTGTTGCTGCTGCAAACACTACCACAAAAAAATCCATGTTTTAGGGGCCCCCTTTAATTTCTTAGCTTTTGGTTTTACGTACATTTTTTCTGCCCTTTGAAAATTGTTGCTCATGACTTGGTTTTATTTTTTATTAAGATAAAGGAGTTTTACCTTTCTATACCAATTATGAAAACTCTTTTGATCTGATATGTCAAAATAAATTTGGTCTTTTCGCCGACACAGTGGAGATTTTATGGTCTTCCTTCTGACATTTTTTAAGTCGATTTAATGATGATATTTTTGAACCGGTGTATTGGAAAAATAATTTTTTTTCGTCGACGTAGAGAAGTGGTCTTGGTTTGTTTTTAAGTTGGACGCTTTGTTGTCTTTTTATGAGTTTTTTGGTCTGACGTAGTGGAAATAATTTCATCTTTCAGCGAACACAGTGGATGCCTTTTCTAGTTTCACCTAAAGGTTTCCAACTAATTGTGCAGGGAACTTTCAGTATTCGAGTCAATAACATCGATGGAATCTTGCCTTTGTAGCCGACAATTTTCACTATGTCGTCTCATCCAAATATGGTCGATAGCAGAAGCTATATTTTCTTTTTAGAAATTATGCTAGTGGGCGAGTTAAGTTTTCTTTTTTTCGATCGTTTCAGTGTGACGCAACGGTGGGAAGGTCATGCACAGCAATCAACAGCTGATTTTTTGTAGAGAATGCTGATAGTTGTGGCAGGATTGTGATTTTTGAGCTGCCGCAGTCAAAATTTTTTCACTTAGCTTTTCGATGTGGTTTTTTTGATGGTTTTATATAGGTGCCACATGAAGTTCCTTCACACTTGTGTGGCGTAAATAATTCACCATTGTAAGTGTTTTTCATGTGCTTTCCTATACATAACCTATGGGATTCATTGTCACTTTCATGATGTGTTTGCAAGTGTTAATATTTGTTGAGGCCTGTGGAGCTTACCCATTTTAAGTTTCCATTATGAGTTGGGGGAATCGCCATCTGGAGCTTACAAAGCTTTTGGAATCATGTTTTCAACAACCTTTGATCTTTTCCTGTTAGGTAGGATCTAAGCCGTATCACATCTCATTGATTGGTAGGATGGTTATTTTTTGACCTGTCATTGTTCAATAAGTAGTGCATTTAGGTTTCATTCACAAATCTAGGGTTGACATGTTTTTCGTTGGGTTTAAAAGATTTCTCCTCAACCTCTCGATTTGTTTTAGTATTATTTTCTTATGATCGATCTATCTATTTCTTGACCTAGCTTACTCTGGCTATAGTTTTTCTACCTGCTCCCAAGATTTTCCTACCGTTTTCATTAAGATATGGCATGCTCATAGCCCTGGGTGCGTAATGATGAATCCAGAATGGCCTGAGTTCTTTGTCATCCATTTCCTACCTGGTTCATGTTTATATGCGATGATAGGGGTTTGCAAACCCTCAAACCATGAAAGCCATGAGTCCTTTTGGTTCTCCATTGTAGTATCCTCGATAGAAGGTGATGGCACTGGTGGTTGGTGCCATGGCCTCACCACTTTTGCCTTCAGATGGTTGTCCCACGGGCCATAAATCTCATAGAAAGGTTATGCGCATGTGTTAAAGGTTGTTTTGGTGATGCATATTCTTTGTGTTATAAAATGTTAGATGACCTAGGTTTTAACTCTATGTATTGGTTAGAGCCGCATGTGGACTAGGTTCTGTCGTCCTATTTTTCAATTTCTCCTTAGTTTTGGTTTGGATGGTATGCGAGGTTCTACGGTGCAAAGTTGTTTCCGAAGGGTAAATATGATATGCTAAATGATATACTGGTTAAGCTTGTTCTATGGAGAAATCATTTGTGAACAAAATAATATATTCTACAGTAGTTATTCATCTTTCTCATATACATGAATGCATGTGGTTTTTAACAGTAGGGATGCTAAGACATGTTTTGGTGTTTTTGTAGAGCCTCGGTCTATATTAGGTACCATGCCCAAGAAAGGCAAGAAGAAAGATAAGGTTGCTGAAGAATATTAAGGCCTGGAAAGTAGTCCAAGACAAAAATAATCTATAAAGACACTAAGTCTGTTACCAGAGCTGATCTAGAATTCAAGTGGGGGTAGATATATCATATGCTCTAGAATCAGAAGGTTCTAAGTGCAGTCCTAGAAGTTTTACCCTTGTATGGAAACATATTAATATCAGGGATTACAAAGGTGTCCACATGACTAGAGTTATTACCTTACTCTGATATGATTGGATGGATCTTGTCTAAAGAAGACGCAAGAGGTATGATCATGTATAATGTGGAGGACAAAGGTTTTTCTTCTTTTACCACTACATTCAGAAAAAGAGCTCAAGAAATTGCAGAATTCATCCAGGTTCAATGGACTTGGTTTGAGACCAATGAAGAACTTCTAGAAAATGTACCTCGAAAGAGTATAGAAAATTTGCATATCAAACATGAAATCATGGATTTCAGCAGAAAGGGTGCTGTGAAACTGACAGCCATAGTTGGGAGAACATTAGATGAATGCATGGAATTTTACAAAAGGGTGCTTATGACTCATAACAGTTTCCAGAACTTTGCAACCAAGAAACTTCAAGAATTCCCAACATAAGAAGAACATTTGAAGTACCTTCATGAAAAGATGCAAGAAAATGAGTTGAACAGACAGCAGGTTAAAGGTCTCAATTAGAAAATAGTAAAAGTTCTAATTGCACAAGCTGCAGTCAACAGTTGCTTGATGGAGGACCAACTTAGAGTCACTCCACAGAAGGTAGCATAAATAAGGTCATAGCTGGATGGGCATGAAGTGTCAATCAGAATATTAGAACTCATGGACTTCACAACCATACTTGCAGATGCATCTACATTGAAGCAATTCGTGGATGGATTGGCTAGGCCCACCTAGGCTGTTTTGTTTTATTAACATGTGGAGGATTTTTATGTAATATTTTGTATTTATTTTGATTTTCATAGTGAGCACACTAGAGGATGAAATTTTGTAACCAAAGCGTTAAATAATCCCAAGAGACTAGGGTAACTAAAGGGTCATTGATAGTTCATATAAATAGGTGTAGAGTAGAGATGAAGAGGGACTTTTTTCTAGCACACATGCTGAAATGTTTGTAAGGAAAGATATTTCTGTTTATAATAAAGAGGACCAAAATTTCACTAGAGAAAGAACTGTATGAGAATCAATATGTTTATGTGGAATGCTGAATGTGAACTACTTCTATTTTGGCTTGCTGCATAATTGAGATATCGTTCCAACTTGTTGAACTATGTCTATAAGTTTATTAATGATTTCATTATTCTATTTTGAATCTTGTGCAATAAATTAGTAATATATGTTTTAACTTCATAGAGCTATCTTTGTGTTATTTTTCTGCTGTATTTATGGATGAGGGATTTATCAGCTACCTGTAGGATTCTGCATGCAAAAAATACAACATATTACTCATATTAATATTAATATTTATCCCTGGGGATAGTTAGAATTAGTTTAGAATAGATTAGTTGTTCTTTTCTTTCGTAGAGTAACTATGGGGAAGGAGCGACAATATGGAGGGAATACCTATGTAACTCTAGTGAGGTTCCTACCCACTATCACTTGCATTTAGTATAGGAACATGCATTTCATTATAAAACATAAAATAAAGAAATGAAGGGTCGGGATGCAACTAGTAAAATAGATCTAAGCATTCCTTTAATTCTACGATAGTCAGGCCGCTAACTGGACGGATTCCCCATTCCAAACGATAAGCAATTTAATTGGGAACAGTTATTGGGAAGAATCCCTACTTTTGATACCTAATATTTTCTAGGCATCAACAGTTTTGGCTTCCAGTGCATGGATGGCCGAGGAAATCCATTTTCTTGAAAAAAATTTGTCGATGATAATTATGAAACTAGTTTTTCTGATAATTTCATTCCTGAAGAAAGAGTAAACCTTGAAGTCAAAGTTCTAGAACATATTTACCCTATTCCTTTCAAATTAATTGATGACTACAGAAGACATACAAGTTCATATGTACAGAAGCTTGGAGGGTAAAAATACATCCCCGAATGACCAAGAAGACAAGCTGACAGAAGGATACCCACTTACGCAGAAGATTCAATTTTGGTGGGAAATTTGGAAGAGTTGGTGAATTTATCCTTATAGGAAATTTTTCAACCAATCGATCAGTTGTCACTAGATTCCCAATTTTTGGATCCCCGTTACAGACACATGTTCACTCTCCACCTCAATCTCCTCCCTGAATCATGGTTGGAAATGTAAATGCAAATGTTCCCCCTATGAATCCTAATCCACCACCAGCTTGGAGAGCTAGAAATACATTCAACCTGGCTTGTCCTTTGCATGATTTTCCTCAGAATGCTGATAAGTCACTTCCTAAGTTCTATTCGGTAGAGGGAATTTTTGTGGATGATCACTTGTAGAGTTTTTTCTTGGCTGTAGAGATTTCAGTGGTTGATCATGAAGACGTAGTGTGTAGACTTTTTCCACACATTCTCAAAGCTAAAGAATCAACCTGGTATTTTTGTTTAGCAACAAATTCTATAATGAATTGGGATACTTTTGAAAGATTGTTTAAAGGAAAGTTTGGTAGCGAAAAGACCACTACCGTTCTCATGAAACAATTGTTTTCTCTTATCACGAATAATAAAGATAAAGTGCAGGATTTTAGTCAGAGGTTTGTTGCTCATTTAAATAATTTCAGTGCTTCCATAAAACCTGCTGAGGAAACTTTAATTGAATAGTATACTTCAACACTTTCCCCAGACATAGCAATGTTTGTTAAGACGTCAGTAAATCCTTCTTTGGTAGAAACTTATGAAGAAGCAAAAAATGTAGAGCCTAAGCTTGAAAGTATAAACAAGCACTATGTAGAGCAAGAGGCAAGGACTTTTGGGACTAAGAAACCTTTGTTGTTGACTAGAACAAAAGAGGCACATTCCAATGAGTTGGAAAACGTGGTTAAAATAGTGTAGAAGCTATCAAACAAGATTTTTGATTTGGAAAAGGATAAAGAAGCAAGTTCATCCAAGAAAAAATTTAAACCATTTTTCAAAAAGAGGGAGGAAAGTAGCACATCTCAACCTCATGTATATAGTTCTTCTGTTTTAAATTTCAGTGAGGTAGGAATGGATAATTTCTATACGTTTAATCAAGAACCTCATTCTGAAAAAAAAAATTCACAATGGATTAATTCAATGACTCTAGTTATGAACCAAATATTAGACGCTCAAATAATAGAGACTGAAGTAAAAGAAGGACAAACAAACCAAAGGAACCACCTGAAATAACAATGGTATTGTGGAACTGTGCACCTATGTTGGGGTTAAAGAGGAGGAACCTACCGAGGAAATACAACTTTCATCAGTCAATGTCACAATAAGAATAAAGGGACCAATAATGGATGAAAGTTTATTACTTCCCAAGATTAGGAATATTCAGGAAAATATGAAGAAAATCAGCAGTAGTACCCAAATGCCATCGAGGTCTGATTTGGTCACCTTTAAAGAGAAAGTTATAGCAGTAATTTAACCTAGAAATGTTGTGGAAAATAAAATATAAAATAACAAGAAAAGTCTGACATAATGTGATATGGAATACAACATAATAGAGGATATCAAGAAAACCAAAGCAAATATTTCTTTATTTGAAATGTGCAATTTACCTCAAAAAAGAAGAAAACTCCTGGAAGCCTTTGATACACAACCTAGTAGATCCCACGATGATATTCAATTAGATAAAGAAATAAATGAAGCTAGTAATGGGGGAAAATCGAAGTCTCAAACCTTTCCATTTCTACTATCTTTTGATATTTTCAACCATAATGTGCATAACTATTTGGTAGAATCTGGAGCTTCCTCAAATGTTATGCCTCTCTCAGTTAGTAGAAAGATAAATCGTAAACCTACACCTTCATCATGTAAAATAATACAGTTGGATAGAACAACATTAAAGGTGGTAGGAGAGATGAAGAATGTGCTGATACAGTTATCTGCAGATGAAAGGGTATGATAGTTTATAGACATAATGGTGGTGGACATACCACAAGCATATGGTTTGATTCTAAGAAGGGACTGGTCTACGAAACTAGAAGGCTTCTTTGTAACTAAATGGTCACACTCTTGGTTTCCCTATAAGAACGGTCAGAATCATATCAAAGTGATGAGGGAACAACACATGAAGCATAGTGTGACACAACTAGAAGGAAAAAATGAGCCTATGAATTTCTGATGTTTAGTTTTGGGTAACTATTTCATAGAGCTTGAACCTGGAAACTATCAAGTGGAAGAAGCCAGTAGTGGTTCAAATACACAGTCAGATCTCCTTCAGTTTTCACGGACTCACAATATTGATTGTAACATAGTTAATTTAGTTTCTAATTGAGAAAGTAACACTAGTTCTGTAGAATTAGAATATAAATTTTGGTTGTTATATTTTGATGGTTCTAAAACTCAAGAAGGATCGGGAGCTGGTTGTTTCCTGATCGATTAAGAAAAGAAGAAACATTTTCTCTCTTGTAGATTAGAGTTCGAGTATACTAACAACACAACAGAATATAAGGCTTTAATTTAGGGCTTGAAAAAGGCCATTGAATTCAAAGTAAGAAATCTAAAAGTTTTTTGGGATTCTAAAATAATTGTCAAACAAGCTCGAAACACAATTCATTGTCTATCATCACATTTAAAAGGCTACCAAAATGAATTTTGGGTACTTATAATGAACTTTGATGCTTTTAACATCAGCTTGATTCCTAGATTAAAAAATGCAGTAGTAGATTTGTTAGCTACTTATGCTGCAAGATTAGTTCCTACTAATAATAAATGTTCAATTGAATTGATTTTCATGCTATCTGTGCCAAAAAATGTCACCAATTTGAGATTTTTCGATGATGATCAACAGATCTCGGAGTTCTTAATAAACGATGCGAGTTTCAAACACTCAATGATTGATGATGAAGAACATCAAACTAATCTTCAAAATGGGAACTTCATACCTAAAGGGGTAAGAACATTGGAAGGGATGTTTGATTTGAATAATAAGTTCAGGAATCTAACCAATGTCAAAACAAATAGTTCAACCATGTAGTATGAGCTGATCAATCTTGGGACATAAGCTAAACCCAAGTATGTGAACTTGGGGAAATGAAGTTCACCGGGTGAGAGAAGCAAATTCATCTCTTTCTTTCAGCAATATAAAGATGTTTTTGCTTGGACACATAAGGACTTGAGGACTTATGATACATGTATCATTCAATATGTCATACCTATTAAATCAGGTGTGAAACCATTTCAACAGCCATTGAGGAATATTCATCCCAAGCTAAAATCCTTGATTCAAAATGAAGTAAAAAGTTACTTCATGCAAAGATCATTTTTAGAGTTAGACACTCAGAGTGGGTGGCGAATTTGGTGATGGTGAGGAAAACGTTTGGTGAGATAAGACTATGCGTAGACTTCAGGTATTTGAACCATGCATCAGATAAGGACAATTATCCAGTCCCACCAATGGAGCAAATTTTATCGATGGTTTCGAGTTCTGAATTATTCTCCTTATTGGATGCGTTTTTAGGCCACAACCAAGTCTTAGTAGCAAAACAAGATAGGTTGAAGACCACATTTCGTACAAAGTGGGGAAATTTCATTTACTAGAGAATTCCCTTCAGTCTCATTAATGATGGAGCCACTTTCCAAAGGGAAATGGATATAGATTTCCGAGGTTTGATTGGACATAGTGTGGTGGTTTATCTGGATGATGTAGTAGTTTTATCCAACAAGAGAGAAGAGCATATGTTTCATCTAAAACAAATTTTTTACCGCTGTAAAAAATATGGTATCTCTTTGAATCCTAAGAAATATGTTTTCGTAGTATTAGAAGTAAATCTATCATGGTCACGTCATTTAAAAAAAGGGAATATCCATAGACCCAAAAAGGATACAAGCTATAGCACAAATTCCCTTAACCCACAATAAGAAAGGCATGCAATATTTCATGGGGACTATAAATTTTGTGTGAATGTTTGTTCCTGATTTTGCATAGATAGTCAAGCCTTTGTGATAGATGGTCAGGAAAAGTGTATAATTTAAATGGAATGACATAGAAAAACATTCATTTAACAATATCAAAGCTGCAATACCCCATCTACCTTCACTCAAAATCCCTGATTTTGAGAAACATTTTATCCTATAGACTTTTTCTGTTGATAACTCACTTACCGGTGATTACACGGAAGAAAGAAAGGGGAGATGAGTACCCCATATTGTTCATGAGAACTCATTTGCAAGGTGCTGAATTTAATTACCCTTCTATTGATTAATAGGTGTATGCATTCTTTAAACTTTGGTAAAACAATTCAGGCCTTACATTCTGAAGAATAGAACCAAGTAATTGTTCCTCCCCTGATAGTTAGAACCCTCTTTGTGCAAAAATAATTGGAAGAAAGAAGAGGAAATGCGGTAACAGATTTGCAAGAATATGATTTAGAATTTAAACCAACCACTATCATCAAGGGACAAGGGATTTGTAAGTTAATGGCTGAAATTAAAAATAATGAAGACGAGGACTCAAAAAATGAAGCTGAGTTGGATATAATTGATATATGTCCTATATTCATAGCTCCAAAATATTGGTACATAGATATGATACACTATCTCCAACAGGGGTATGTGATAATTGAACCCAAGAGATAGAACAATAACACTCACAAAATTGCTAATCAAACATGCAAAATTCACACCAAAGGAGATTGAAATTGGAGCATAACACTAATCTGTATTGAGTAAGTGTACAATTTCCAAACTTGTGAAGTAATAGGATTCTCAAATAAATAATTACATGATAGGTTCGAATGCATAAGGATTTTATTTAAAATAGTAAAAAAGAAGGCTTACCAAAACTAGTCAAATCCCCCATAGGTGCATAAAGTAGCTTCCAAATATATGAAGATTCTCACGAATTTGCTAAGTTAAGTGGAAAATATAATTTCCAACTCATACATTCTTTTATTTGGAGAAAAGGAGGGAGGATGATGTGGGAAAAAAACAAGGCAATTACACCTAGACTAGCTTTTCCTTTTTCCTTAAAACAACTATAAAGCAAGACAACTTTCAGAAAAAGAGGATATGTGCTTTAAGGAATCAAGAGTAAAGAAGACTTGATAAAATTTGTTTCTAGAATGTTTCCCAAGCACTCAATGACTCAGTTTTAGCATGTGTTGACTTCTAGGACATGTAGAAGGAAACTAGCATAGAATGGAATCTAGGAATCTAGGTAATAAGACAAAAATGATTAATTAATGTCAAATGTTGGTAAATATGGGTTGATTTTTCTAACAACCCCCCTTAATTCTGAGTTTATGAGTAAATATCAGAAAGCTATAGGGCCTAGCAACAAGGCTTAGTCACCCTTTACATACTGCTTGTCCATACAACAAAGGAAAGAGGGGAAAACCTAGTGGGAAAATCCTCCCTTAAACATGGACACGAAAACAAAATTTGGAAATTTTGTCTTCAATCATGATTAACAGCATGATCATAAATTCCCAGCAGTGATTTGAGATTGCGGAAGGTCTTCTCACAAAAAAATTTGGTGAAGATGTCTTCTACTTGTTCTGAAGATGCACAAAAGAGTAGAACAATGGTACCATCATGCACAAGCTTTCTGATGTAGTGCATATGGATCTCAATGTGCTTGGTTCGCTGTCTCTGAACTGGATCATTGTAGATTTGATTGGTGCTCTGATTATCATAGTAGATGATAGTTGAAAACTCTTATTCAAATACACATTCTCCAAGTATCCCATGCAGCCATAAACATTGATTTGTTGCATTTACAACTCCTCTATACTCTGCTTCTATAGATGAGAGTGCTATGGCACTCTACTTCTTGCTTGACCAGCTGATTGGCGCTTCTGTAAGCATGAGCACATATCATGATGTAGACTTTCAATATGTGTTGTCACTGTCCCAATCACTGTCAGTAAATCCAATCAAATCAAGATCATATTTTTCTTTGTAGAAGATCCCATGAGTTCTTATTCTTTGAACAAAGTTTAAGATCCTCTTGGATCCTCTCCAGTGGATCTCATGATGCTGATACATGCATCTCAAAGCCACACTAAATACATAAGATAAATCAGGTCGAGTGTGTTTAAGATAAAGAAAACACCCAATCAACTGCCTATACAGTGTATTATTGACCATAGGAGAAGAACCTCCTTCTTCAAGCTTAACTCCTAAAAGTAAGGGAGTCTTGCTTGGCTTGCAATATTTCATGTTGAAATTGATGAGAAAATATGAAGCATACTTGGACTGATTTACTTTTATTCCATGTTGGGATTGAGAAATTTTGAGACCCAAGAATTGGCTCAACAATCCCAAATTTGTCATAGAAAATGCATGGTTCATTGCATCCTTCAAGGAGGCAATCTCTTTCTTTGAACTTCCTATAATCAGTAGGTCATCCACATAAAAAAAAAATCATCAAATAACCATGAATAAGCTTCAAATATACATTAGGATCATACTTTCATTGAACAAAACTCAATGACAATAGAAAGTCATCAATCTTGGCATACCAAGCCCTGGGGGCTTGTTTGAGCCCATACTATGATTTCTTTAACCTGGACACTGAAGATGGATTGGAAACAAAATATTTAGGTTTATGAATGTAAATATCTTCATTGATATCTCCATTTAGTAAATCACACTTCACATCCATGTGATGTACTTCCCACTGCTTTGAAGCTGCAATGGCTAGAGCTAGCCTTATGGAGACCATCTTTTCCACTGGTGCGAAGGTTTCATTGTAGTCAATACCATGTACTTGTGAGTAGCCCTTGGCTACCAATATTTCCTTATATTTAAAAGGTGAACCATCATCAGAAAACTTAGTCTTGAAGACCCACTTACATTGAACTAGCTTCCTCCTTGGTGGGAGATCAACCGGTTCCCGAGTGTTGTTCTTCTGGAGTGAGCTAAAATCTTCTTTCATGGTTATTTTCCATCTTGGATAATGTGATGCATATTCATATGTATGTGGATATTATTCAACCATCATATATAACTTCTTAGAAAATAGAGTATCATTCACACAAAGGGCACTCTCAAATTGAGATCTAGTCCTCCTAGTGTCATTAGGATTTCCAGCTAGTTCCTCATCTGCATGAATGGTATTTTATGTCCATTTTGTTCTTGTATAACTATTAGGATATGAAATCAAATAATCATTATTAGACATATCAGAATAATCAAACTCATTAGTCTCTTCACTTACAATCAATGGTTCTGGTGATGAAGAGGACTCTCCAACTTCAACTGCTGCTAAAGGCTCTTCTTGGAATTGAACAATTTTTTCATTGAAATATTTGTTAGTGATAAATTTGATTAGATTGTACCCTTTTGAATATTCATAATACCAAACAAATAGCCACTCTTGGTTTTGGGGTTTCGAATCCTTCCTGTTTTCAGTTGGAATTCTAGCCCAGCCTTTGAGCCAAAAATCCTAAAATGGGTCACATCTGGCTTGTGCCCACTCCAAGCTTCAAAAGGAGTAATACCATAAATATGCTTATGAGGCACCCTATTATGGATGTAGGATGCAAATTTTATAGCCTTGGCCCAAAAATTTGGTGGCAAAGTCTTAGCCTCCATCATGCAGGTTGCCATCTCTTTTAGTGATCTATTCTTTCTCTCAGCGACACCATTTTGCTGTGGTGTGTAAGGGATCGAATGTTGCAACTGAATACCTGCATATTTGTAGTACTAAATGAACTCAAACTTGACATACTCACCACCATTTCCATATCTGAGGATCTTGAGTTTCCTCCCATGCTAGTTTTCAACCAAGGCTCTAAAGACTTTGAA
Source organism: Pseudotsuga menziesii (assembly GCA_001517045.1). NCBI lineage: Eukaryota > Viridiplantae > Streptophyta > Pinopsida > Pinales > Pinaceae > Pseudotsuga > Pseudotsuga menziesii. The sequence goes on from LPNX010894154.1 coordinate 445,668, forward strand.
GAGGTAAAAAACTTCAGACTTATGCTTTAGGAAGTGAACCCAACAATAGCTAGAAAATTCATCTATGAAGGTGAGTGCATATTTGTCTTGAATCTTGGACATATGAGGGAATGGACCAGAAATGTCATTGTGGATCAACTCAAGAGGTGCAGAGTTTCTCTCATGACTAGCTCTCTCAAACTTGTGGTCTGGGTGTTTTCCTAGGATACAACCTTGACAGACTCCCTTAGAAAACTTTATCTTTGGTAACCCTATGACCATATATTTTTCAATCAAATCAGAAATATACTTGTAGTTAAGATGGCCAAATATTTCATGCCAAGTCATGCTTTCTTCATTAGCATTAATCAGAAGAGAAGAGGGTTTTGAGTAGGGTAGAAAATGTGAAAACTTGTATACCTTCGAAGTGTGATGAACAAAACCTTTTTCTATGAATTCACCATTAGAAATATCAGTGATTTCAACATCATTAGTGGAGAATATGACCTTATTTGGAGACCCAGTGAAGAAACTACCATGGTCAAGATCAATCCTACCCTTCCCCAAACTGTCAGTGAGAGAGTCATCTCCTAAAACTATTGGTGGAACTTTGGACATGTCCAGAGAAGAGAATGTCTCTTTTGTCGAAACCATATGTCTAGAAGATTCAGAATCTATGATGAAGTTAGGCGATCTTGATGTCCCAGCAACCAAGGCATGTACTCTCTCTCTGTCCTCTGAATTTGATCCTCCTTCCTTCTTCTTTGAGAAATCAAGAAGAGAGATGTTATTATTCTCCAGGAGTTGTGTCAACATGTCAATTTGCTTCTTCATATAAGAGCTCTCAGGGTGATATCCCTTACTGCAGTATGCACACTTGCTCATTTCTCCTTTATTCTTCTTCTTATGGGAGTTCTTCTTTGAGCTTTAGGGCTCCTCTTGAGAATTTGACTTGTCTCTCTTTTGCTCAAGTGGATTTTTAGACTTTTTCTTGCTTTTTGAATCCACCCTTGAATCTCCAACAACCAAAGATTAGTCTTTGGAAGGTTTGATGGTGCCCATCATCACCAACTTATCTTGCTCCTGTGTGAGGGATTCCATGAACTCTACAAGCTTAGGAATCTTCCAGGATGGTGCTGTCAACTTGGTGGCATGGAATGTTGAAACAATCACTGAATAGTTAGGACCAAGCTTAGAGAGTCTGACCAAGACTAGTTGCTCTTCCTTCTTTTCAATCCCACACTATTTTAGCTGCAAAACAAGGGCCATAAACTTGGAAAAGTAGAGTTGAAATGATTGGAAGATATTGGGAATCAAGTATATCACCTCATTCTCTATTTGATGTCCTCTCATATCATCTATTTTTCCAAAAATCTCTTCAAGCTTCTGCCACACTTCATTAGGTGATGCTAATCCATCAAGATGGAAGAGGAGGTCTCTTGAAATGCTCATACACAAAATACCATAGGCCTCATCCCTCATATTGTTCCATTTAATTTTCTTTGCATCTGCAATGGGATATGCCTTAGTTTCCATGGTCACACTGTAGATACCTTTCTCTCTTAACAATATCTCCATCTCAGCTTTCCACTCAAAGAAATTGAATGGAGTCAAGATTATCTTCTGAGATTGGTCCATAGCTCAGTAACTGTGCCTTCCAGTCAGCAGAATGCACTCCCAGTGAAGATGTCGAACCTACAATAACAATTTGGAAGGATATAAATCAATATACAAAGGCTTTGATACCATGTTGAAATTGAACCCAAGAGATAGAACAATAACACTCACAAAATTGCTAATCAAACATGCAAAATTCACACCAAAGGAGATTGAAATTGGAGCATAACACTAATTTGTATTGAGTAAGTGTACAATGGCCAAACTTGTGAAGTAATATGCCACTCAAATAAATAATTACATGAGATCTTTGAATGCATAAGGATGCTATTTCAAATAGTAAAAAAGTAGGATTACCAAAACTAGTCAAATTCCCCATAGGTGCATAAAGCATTTTCCAAATCTATGAAGATGCTAACAAATTTGCAAGTCAAATGGGAAAAATAAAGAGGGATGGAAAGAAAACTCATACATGATTTTATTTGGATAAAAGGAGGGAGGATGATGTGGGAAAAAAACAAGGCAGTTACACCTAGACTAGATTTTCCTTTTTTCTTAAAACAACTATAAAGCAAGGAAACTTTTAGAAAAAGAAGATATGCACTTTAAGGAATCATGAATAAAGCAGACTTACTAAAATTGGTTTCCAAGATGTTTCCCAAGTGATCCATGACTCATTTTTATCGTGTGTTGACTTCTAGGACATGTAGAAGGCAACTAGCATAGAATGGAATCTAGGAATCTAGGTAATAAGACAAAAATGATTAATTAATGTCAAATGTAGGTAACTATGGGTTGATTATTATAATAGGGTATTTACTTCAGAACTTGAATTCTAAATATAGAAGAGCACTGGTTTTAATGTCAGCATCTTATCAGATAATTGGCAGAGTTCTTTTCAGAAAGAACTACGATGGAATATTTATGAGTTGTCTGGAACAAGAGGATGCATCTAAAGTTGTGAAGGAATTGCATGATGGCCCTACTGGAGGGCATTTTTCAGGAGACAGTATTGCACACAAGATCTTAAGGGGCGGATATTACTAGCTAGCCTTGTTTAAGAATTCTCATGCTTATGAAAGAAAGTGTGACACATGTCAAAGAAGTGGTGGGAGACAAGCGAAGGAAGCTAGGCCGTTGCAACCAATCATTGTTTGGAAGCCATTTGAATAATGGGGAATTGGTATCATTGGAGAAATTGTAACCCCCCGTTTTTGACCCCATTGCATTAAAATGTACATGATGTATATATTGTAATGAATCATGGTGTGGAGCTAAAGGCAAAATCCCACAATCGATTTAGTTGTGTTATGTTTCGATGAACGGAGCCGTTGCCGGTGGTCTATAATGGTACATAGCATATATTGATTTTTTTCATCATGTAAATATGCATCTTTAATTAAATAACCCAACGAGCTATGTTCGTGGAAACTAAATTGAGAAGGGGCATGATTTTCCCAAGGATAAGGGGGGGAAATTGTAAAACCTTGGGCTGCGGGGGAAAATCCGTGTGTCACCACCCTGTTTGAATTTCTCAACTTCCCTTGTCTTATCCAACTACCATTTTAATGTTCTATTGAGTAGTTGAGGAAGCTATTGTTGGGGAGTGGAGTGTGGCAGGATTGTCAGTCCTTGTCCACACGCACACTCCACTAGTGAATCAAAACTCATGTTGGGTAGAGGAAGTGGACTCTCCATCATTCCACTCTCTCCACGACGGTGCTAAAAAAACACTCACGCACTTTTGAATTTCCACTCTCCACTGTTGTTCATCCTCACGCAGGAAAAATTCCCTGTGTCTCACGCAGAGGAATTATATTCCATTTTGGTCTCACACAACAAGGAGAGGGAGCCATTTTTACTGTAATTCACGTTTTCCACAGAGTGGTATCTAGTGTGTTTTGCATCTGAATTCTAGGGTCTGGTGTAAATTTCTCTCACACCCAAGTTGGGAGGATGATTTTCCTTCCCCAGTTGCGGTCTGTGTAAGTCTTCTTGGTGACTTCATTGTCTAGGACGGACTGTTATTTTCCCTACATTGTGAACTATGTTTGCTGATACATTTTGGGACTGTTGTAAGTTGCTTGGGAGTCGTTTTGGCCATGATAGGCCCAAGAATGACTCAAGAGCAGTTTTCCCTGTCTAAGCTGTAACTACTGATTGATTGCATGTGTGTACTGGTTAGTATTCAGACTGTGTTGGGAGTAGGGATGAGATCTTGGTTTGCTTGATAAACCTGGTGTGTTTGGTAACCACACAGACAGAGCTAGAGGGCTTGCTTTCTTCTCCACAACCCCTGAATAGCACTGGAAGGGAACTTAGGGCCTGAGGGACTGTGTAGCAGAGAAAGGACTGATTCCTTGTGTTGGGTGTGTGTGGGTGTCTTAGAAGTTAGGATAGTTCTGGTGTAGGTTTCCCTAGCTCTGTAACGAGCTCACCAGCTTAGCATTTATCCTTTCCTAGCTCTTGGATGGCCTGATAAACCTGACCATGTTGGATTGGCTATCTTGTTGATGGCCTGAGAAACCCAACTGTGTTGGCTTGGCTGTCTTTTGTGTATCCTTGGCTATGTGTAAGCATGCTTGTTCCTTAATCCTTGGGGAATCATTCCCATCTCAGGGGTGGCAGCATTGTTGAGAGATTAAGGAGCATGCTGGCCTATGGTTGGGTGGAACATTGCAGCGACGTAGCTGGTTGCGGGACGAGTTCTTTATGAGATAAGTAATCTTGAACATTTCATCTCTGTATTTGTATTTATTGTTTAATGAATATGATGAACATGTTGAATGCTTGTATGAATGTGTGTTATCTTTCGCTCTATGATAAATAATCATGGATGCATGTTCTAGTTCAAAGCATTTTGTTTAAGCATCTTAGGTACATACATGTTCATGGGGCGGTTGCCCGGATGTTTAATGCTATGGTAGCGTCCTCTTCGCCGGTCGGAGGGTCAGGGATGTGACAGAAATAAATCCAAATTCGTCATTGTGACACAAATAAATCCTCACAACCACTAATTTTTTCACCAGATGGGTGGAAGCAATCTCGTTACAAAAAGTGATCGAAGATGCAGTCATAGACTTCTTACAAGAGAATATTATTACCAAGTTTGGGGTTCCAATTTATGTAGTTTTTTATAATGCACCTTACTTTTAATCGATTAATATTACTGCATTTTCTAATGAGAAACAAATAAAATTGGATTATTCTACTAATTATTATCCATAAGGTAATGGATTAGCTAAATCAACTAATAAAAATCTCATTAGAATTTTAAAGAAAATTGTGATAAAGTTGGCATGTAGCTCTTCCAAATGCACTCTAGGCTGATAGGGTCACACCCAAGAATTGATTGCCTCCGAACATTTTGTTATGATCTTCTAATTATCCCAAGCATCAAGAGGGTCTAGTAGTGAGTTTTTACAAGCCCGAATTAATACCTTGTTGAAACTAGAAGAGTCCAGGATCAAGTCTAAAGAGAGGTTTAAACACTAGTAGGACATTGTCAAGAGATGGTTTGAAAAACATAAGTCCAAGAAGGGAATATTTGAAGTGGGAGATTTGGTTCTAAAGTGGGATCACCCTCATGATGAAAAGGGAAAGCATACTAAGTTTCAACATCTATGGATCAGCCCATTTTAGATTGTCGAAATGTTAGGCCCCTAAATGTATAAGTTATAGGATTTATAGGGGTGGGAAGAGAATCTTCCTGTCAATGGTTTGGTTCTCAAACCTTACTTTACCTAGTTCCTTAGAATTCATTTGTACATAAATAAATGTCTTGCATTTGCATCATTTTCTTTTAGTTATGTTTTATTTCTTTCTACGGATTTTATTTTCTTTGCCTTTTATTTTTTCAATTTTTCTTTGCTTTATTTTAGTTTTTTTCCAAATAAACCAGATCAACTTTTGGGTGCTTAGGGGACATTTAAATTTGGACAAACTGCCAATATTTTAAACCAAATAACTTCTCCTTGGGATTTATCTATGCCAAAATTTATTAGGACAAGAGTCAAAATTTCCCAGAAAGAAAATATATATCAAAAGGATATAATGAAAACATGAACTAGTAAAATGACTGGATTGCTCAAAGTTTCTTCTCCGTCCATGAGCTGAAACAAATCAACACTCACAAAAAATGACACCATGGATGGAAGAACCTAAATCAAATCTCAAATGCAAAAGAAGCAATCCAGGAAGACTCAAAAGACAAAAGTCTGAAAACATCAAAATAATGAAAAAGACATGTGGATGAGGAACAAATGAATACCCCTATCCACACTCGGTTACGATCATGTGGTGTCACAGTCGAAAGAAAATGAATATAGAAATAAATGAATATCACATTTTTTCCTCAGAAGAGTTATCAAGACTTTGAAAACCTGGTTACCTTAACCTATTGTACTACATCAATGCTAAGTTCTGAATTTTGCATTCCTAGAAAGGTCTCGATTTTTAAATAAATCTCAAAAAGAATTGGGATGAGTTGGTTTAACAGAATTCCATAAAGCAGTTTTGGGTTTCAAAGATAGTTTTTTCTAGATATCTATGTTCACCAGTGAGTCGCCAATTGTTTCTATTGCAACCACTACCCCAAACAATTTCCATGTTTTAGGCCCCCCCTTTAATTTCTTAGCTTTTGGTTTTACGTAGACTTTTTCTTCCCCTTGAAAATTGTTGTTCATGACTTGGTTTTATTTTTTATTAAGCTGAAGGAGTTTTACTTTTATATACCAAGTATGAAAACCCTTTTGATCAGATATGTCGGAAAAATTTTGGTCTTTTCACCAACACAACGGATATTTTATGCTCTTCCTTCCGACATTTTTTAAGTTGATTTAACGACGATGTTTTTGACCCAGTGTATCAAAAAAATATCTATGTTTTTGTCGAGGTAGAGAAGTGGTTTTTTTTTAATTCTGACGCATTGTCATCTTTTTTATGACTTTCTTGGTCTGATATGTCGGAAATAATTTTGTCTTTCAACCTACATAGCAGATGCCTTTTGTAGTTTCACCCGAAGGTTTCCAACTGATTGTGCAGGGAAATTTTATTCTTCAATCCGATAATATTGGCGGATTCTTGTCTTTGTAGACAATAGTGTTCATCGGGTCAACTCATCCAAAGACAACCAATACGAGCAACTATATTTCCTTTTCGGAACCGATGCTAGCGGTTCAGTTAATTTTTCTTGTAGCCAATCATTTCTTGCACCGCAACAATGGGAAGGTCATGCAAAGGCATCAACATATGATATTTTGTAGAGAATGCTGATATTTGTGGTAGGATTATGGTTTTTGAGTCACCGTAGTTGGAGGTTTTTTACTTAGCTCGGTGACGCAGTTTTGCTGATGGTTTTATATAGGCTCCAAACGATGTTCCTTCACACTTGTGTGGCATAAAGACTTCATCGACTGCATTAAGTGTTTTCCCTGTTATTTCCTATACATATCCCTTGGGATTCATTGTCATTTTCATGATGTGTTTGCAAGTGTTAATATTTGTTGAGGCCTATGGAGCTTACCCATTTTGAGTGTCCGTTATGAGTTGGGGAACTTCCATCTGGAGCTTACAGAGCTTTTGGAGTCATGTTTTCAATAGCCTTCAAGTTTTTCTTGCACGTAGGATCTAATCCATGTCACATATCTTCGATTGGTAGGATGGTTATTTTGTGACCTGTCATGGTTAGATAAGTAGTGTGTTTTGGTTTCATTCACAAAGCTAGGGTTCTTGCATTTGTCATCAGGTTGAAAATATTTCTCCTCGACCTCTTGATTTGTTTTAGTAAGATTTTCTTATGACCCATCTGTCTATTTCTTGACCTGTATTACTCTGATCATAGTTTTTCTACCTACTCCCAATATTTTCCTACTATTTCCATTTAGATATGGCTTACTCACAACCCTAGTTGCGTAATGATGAATCCAGGATGTCCCAATTTCTTTGCCAGCCATTTATTACCTAGTCCATGTTTCTATGTGGTGATAGGGATTTGTGAATCCTTAAACCATGAAAGCTATGATTTCTTTTGATTCTCCACCGCAATATCCTTTGAAGAAGGTGTTGGAACTGGTGGCTAGCGCCATGGCCTCATGACATTTATGTCCAAACGTTTGTCCCGCGGGCCATAAGTCTCATAGAAAGGTCATGCACATGTTTTAAACATTGTCTTGGTGATGGATGTTCTTTTTGTTTTAAAATTTCAAACAACCTAGGTTTGAAATAACCGCCGTAGTTAAAGCCACATGCAAACTAGGTTTTTTTGTCATGTTTTTAAAGTTCACCTTAGTTTTTCTTTGGATGGTATGCGAGGTTCTATGTTGCAAAGTTGTTTCTGATGGGTGAAGATGATATGGTAAATGATATACTGGTTAAGGTTTTTCTGTGAAGAAATTATTTGTCAACAAAATAATAGCTTCTATGGTATTTATTCATCTTTCTCATATACATGACTGCATGTGGTTTCTAACAGTAGGGATGCTAAGACATTTTTTTGTGTATCTATACAGCCTCGATCTGCATCAGATATCATGCCTAAGAAAGGCAAGAAGAAAGATAAGGTTGCTAAAGAGGATTCAAAACTAGAAATTATTCCCATGATAGAAATAATATATGAAGACGCTAAGTCTGTTACTGGAGCTGAGCCGAAATTCAGTGGGGGGAGATATATCAGATGCTCCAAGATCAGAAGGTTCCAGGTGTAGGCATGGAATATTTACGCTTGTTTGGAAACATATTAAGATCAGGGATTACAAAGGTGTCTATGTGACTAGAGCTATTTCCTTGCTCCGAGGTGATGGCTTGGATCCTTTCTAAAGAAGATGCAGGAGGTATGATCATGTATAATATGTAGGACAAAGTATTTGCTTCTTTTACCACTACATTCATAGCCAAACCATATATCTTGCTAGTCTCAGAAGTCAGTATGACAACTGATTGGATAAATAGCTTGACTATTAATTATGTTGGATGCGCAATAATGATGATGACAGAAGGAAATTCATTTCGACAAAGGGCATCTGGGAGATATGAAACCACCAGTCTACATACTCCATATAGACTTGTATCACTAATGCTTAACAGGATTTTCGGCAGGGATGATGGAAGGTTTTATAAGATTGGTTGGATACTATTGATGTACCATGTGACCATGCGAGGTACCATTTTCAACTGTTCTGATATAGTGGAAAATAGTTTGTCCTCCTGTATAACTGCAGCATAGGAAGGTTTGCTCCGACGGAAGTATGAGTTCTACATGGGATCATTTTTAATTGATTGTATACTCTGCCTACATCTGATTAAAGAGCTAAAATGAAGTACGAAGGAGGGAAAATCACCTATTTACTCTGCATACCAATTGTTATGGGCTCACAAATATCATAGCTCATACAATTCCATCTGTGAAGAATTCCTGATACCACTTTATAAGCTAATTTTCCTTGAAGAATATAAATGCATGTCTGAGGATGCTCAGGACGCTATAATGGAACATGGAGATTATTTATTTTCTGAAGAGGGAACCTACTTGAGGATGTATGGAGGAACCAAATACCCTTTGTTACTTCCGAAATATGAAACTCATTATATTGTGCATAAAGAAAGAGTAAGACAACTCTTTTTGAATGGTTTTGGGAGTTTTCTTTTCGATATGAAGAAGGCAGTTTTCCTTTTATTACCTTTCTATGTTGGTAGTTATAAATTTTCCAAAGTTAAAAGAGGACAATATTTTGTGAAAGATATGGAAATATTCCATTTTGGTGAAAACAGGTTTCACAGAAATGCACAGAATAAGGTGGTCGCACATCGTGCACTGGTGAAGGTAAACTTTGAGTACTATGATCATTTTGACAAATATGAAGAAGTACATTAGAATGCTTGTAATTTGAATTCCCTAAACAAGAATCTCAAGAATAAAATCACAATCAAAGGAGGAAAAGGTAGCAGTAGAAGTACCTCCAAATAGAAAAAATAGGAAGAAGAAGCTACACAGAGAGAAAAGGAAGAAGCCACACGAAGGTTAGTAGAAGGATGGACATCATGCCTTAGGATAACCCTATGATTTGTATTTCCTGCAATATTAATATAAACATTTATTATTCTCTCCATCAAATATATTCTGAAAAAACAAAATGAAATAGGTAGGATGTGTTCCCTTGAGAGGAAATCCCTCATAGCCAACTGTTAGTTTTTCAACAATTAAGCTAGAATTATGATCTTAGGATCTTTTCACTGAGAGAATAACAAGCACAGCAATAAAACATGAGCACATCACAAGAGACAAGAGACACAAAGAGTTTTCCTCAGGGAAACCATAAAGGAGAAAACCCCGCAACTTCCTCTAAGATAGAATCAACACCAAAACAGTAAGATGATCTCCCAAAACAGTAGTAGCCTTCTGTCTTCTGTCAAGACAAAGTATTTCCTTCTCCAATAGTGCGCCACACTTGAGAGAGTAAGTGATGTATTTCACAAGTGACAAATAGAGAGATTCTCACTCTCTATTTATATTCATCTATTCACTTGAATTGCACTTTCACACGTAGGCTCGACCTAATATTACTTACCCAAGCCTACACCTTAATTAGTGTATAATAACTCAAGTGCCCCAAAATTATGGGGACTTACCTAATGACTTGACATGACTTGTTTACATTATAGATCCTCCCGATCGGAACATCAGGGCATAACATCATGACTCAAATACATAATAGAAACATCCTGGAATAAACATAGGGTTACAATACATAAGATACATAGAATAATACATTCCAAAGTTACATATACATCAACACTCCCTCTTAACTAGGAAGGTATTCTTTCGACACAATTTTCAGCACTGGTCTTCTTCTCTATATCAGCTGGATCATCTCGTCTTCAAGTCATCTTCGTCTTCAAGTGATTTTTGGATCTAGAGCATTTCTCGATCTGGATCTGGATCTAGATCATCTCTTGATCTAGATCATCACTGCTGGATCATCATTACTGGATCTGGATCATCACTCGATCTAGATCAACACTGGTGCTATCTCAAGATTCTTCTCATCATAGGAAGTTCTACAGAGCCAGCCCTTTTTCATGCTGGTTGTAGGCCTACCCTCATGTAGGTCTTCGTTCAGCACTTACATCTGACCTACTCGTCAGAAAGGCCCAGCACTCACATTCACTAGCATGATAGGACATCACATCACTAACATCTATGAAATGTCTCTGCACTTATATATTACCTACTCGTCAGAAAGGCACAATCCCATCCAGGCTAGAACCACATCCGCTCACAATGATGAAAGAACTCTGTTCTTTTCACCCAAGCTGGAACCACATCTGCTCACAATGATGGGAGACTCTCATCCAGGCTGGAACCATATCCACTCACAATGATGAGATATTTTCTCACTTTCATCCAGGCTGGAACCATATCCGCTCACAATGATGAAAGACTCTCATCCAGGATGGAACCATATCCGCTCACAATGATGAGAGATTTGTGCACTCACATTTGACTTGGTAGGAACTGAATCCTACACCCTCATCAGAATGGCCCCTTGTCCCTGACTGAGCTACCTGGTAACGGACCAGGCGCCTCCACTCTCCTTGAGAGTGGCAGTTGCCCTTACATCTTTCCTACTCAATAGAATGGCTAGCACTCACATCTGTCATGGGAGGAACTTAATCCTTTAGCCATGACCAGAATGGCTTAGCCCTTACATCTGACCTGCTTGTCAGAATGGCTATGCATCTCAGCACTCATATCTGAAATGGAAGGAACTGAATCCTCTGACCATGACAAAATGGCTCAACCCTTACATCTGACAATGGAAGGAACCAGTCCTCTCACCATGTCAGAATGGCTATGGGTCTCATCACTGTCTCGGGGAGGATGCCTCAATCTGGAGAACACCAAGTCTCTCTCTGAAGTACCCAAACTTTAGCCTAGCCAATGGTTTCATCAATACATCAGCTATCTGTTCCTCCGTCACAACATATAGTAGCTTCACTTCTCCTCTCTGCACCATATCCCTGATATAGTGATATTTGATCTCGATATGCTTCGACTTGTCATGGAACACTGGATTTTCTGACAACTTCACACAACTCTGGTTGTCACAATGTATACAAGTAGCATCCAACTGGAGATCAAATATATCAGACAGTAGCTTCCGCATCCATACTGCCTCACAACTAGCTGAACAGGCTGCAACATACTCTGCTTCAGCTGTACTCAGTGCCACACAGGATTGCTTCCTGCTAAACCAAGAGATCACACCTGATCCCATACTGAAGCAACATCCCAAAGTACTCTTCCTATCGATGGCACTACCTGCCCAATCTGAATCAGCATAACCCTCCAGGTTAATCTTCTGATTCGCATCGTACTTGAGCCCATAATCAATTGTACCCTTCAGGTACCTCAGAATATGCTTTGCAGCAATCAAGTGAACACTTCTCGGATCTGTCAAGTACTAGCTCAAGGTGTTCACAGCAAAGCAGATATCTGGTCTCGTGTTCGTCAGGTACATCAATGACCCAATTAACTGACGATACATTGTAGCATCAACCATCTCTGAAGAAGCATCACTCAATAGCTTCAGGTTCGATGCCATAGGTGTAGCCATAGCCTTGCATTCCATCATCCCGAACCTCTTCAGGATCTCAACTGCATACTTCCCTTGTCCAAGGAAGATTCCATCTGTACTCTGCCACACCTCCATACCTAGAAAGTAATGCATCATCCCTAAGTCCTTCATCTCGAACTCAGTAGCAAGCTTTCTCTTCGTATCAGCAATCAACCCATTTGTACCTGTCACAAATAGATCATCTACATACAGTAGAAGCATCACTGGATTTCCATCTTCAACCTTGTAGTAGAGGTTGGAATCTGCTTTACTTTTAGTAAATCCTAGAGTCATCAGTAATCTATCCATCCTGTCGTATCATGTCAAACCTCAGGATATTCTGCAGTCACTCCCTCTGAAGCGAAGCATCGTACCCCCTCTGTCTTCTACACTGAAAACATTTTGTACCGGAGTGACAAGTAGCTTCCTATGCTACTAGTATTCTATGCATCCATCTAGTGTATAGAATTTCATCTTCAACCTTTTAGCAAAGGTTAAGATCTTCATCAGGTTCATCATGTATGTGTTTAAACTCTTACTGGCTGCAAATGTCTCTTCGTAGTCTAGGCCTTCCTTTCATGAGAAGCCTCATGCTACGAATCTTGATTTGTATCCCATGATGTTTCCATCTACTACATGATGGAACTATGAACTCTTCTTCAGGTCTCGATACTGCACCCTGACATCATTCTTCTTGAACTAGTCTTCCCTTTCTTCTTGGTGGCTGGAAGGTTCTGCATCAATGATGTCACTGCAC